>OZ010790.1:330382737-330833169 GCA_963932465.1 Maratus speciosus | reverse complement strand
GGGGCAACAATAGGCATTTCTAAAAGTACGAAATAAAAAGGATTTTGGGGAGGGTTTCATAGAAAATCTAAAAAATATGTTTAATGTACAAAAACTGGAGTTTTCAGTTAAAAGTAGAGTTAACCCAATGTTCTAACACTAGGCAGTATGTTCTTTAAACCGAGGAGGACAGAGCTGGATCCCCTAGTATGTGTGCGTAAGTTTTAAAGTGAAAAAAATAATGTTATAAAAATACTCAGGAGTATATGAAAAACCTTTCACCAAAGCAGATGGAACAATGCAGTTTTATATACGTATGACAAACAGAAAACTTAAAATTAGAATCAAAGAACATATAGCAGACTCCAAATACAAAAAGATAAACACAGCTTTGGACAGAATATGCAGCAAAGGAACTTTACAAGATCGGGATCACTCTGCCAGGGAGCCAACCGAAAATTGCATAGGCATGAACCCCTGGCAGAAAAGCACCCTCTGCGACCTGCGAAACCACAGCTGGGGTTTAGCCCCAGAAATACAATGACAAAATATAAAAGTAAAACTCACAAATAGCGCATTGGCGCTTGAAAAGTGGTTAAAATAAAACAAAGTCTAAAGTCATTTACACTAAAAAATGACTGAAAAATTACAATAAAAACAAGGAAAGGTTTACAAATAATAAGGTCATTTACACCTTTAACATATGTCTATGATAAGTTGAAAACAAAAGCATGAAGAAACAGTGTTTAAAGTCAATTACATTTTTAACTATATGAATATGAAATGTTATTAATGCTAAAGTTAAGTTGTCCGTTGTTACTTCATAAGTACAGTGTAAGGATGACACCAAATGTTCAGTAAAGGCAGACAATACGTATTAAACTACCATAGACGTAGTTCATCTCAGTACATAAGAACTAAAATGTTAAAATTATAAGTAGCCAGGAGGAGAAAAAATGCTACTTTGCATAAAACGAAATAAGGATAAAGTATCTAAGCCAAATGCCGCAGCAGAAAGTCTTATTACCAAATATAATATTACTGTAAAAGTCACAGACGCACATATCTCAAAATCAAAATTTATATTTTATAAACGAAAAATGTTTATTTAGTTCGTTGTAAATAAGTCTGAGTCTGTGATAATTTTATTTCGAGAACAATATGTTACGCATATTCCAGCTAAGTGTCCGGTTACGAATAAAGTTAAATGAAGTAGACATCAATGGACATTTTCCAAACAGGTAATGTTTGGACTTTTCCTTTGGAATTGTTTCCACTTAGGCGTTTATCACTCTGACGTTTTCCCCTTTTATAAAGATAATTAGGAAATGCCCCATGTGCAGATATAAAATAGGCATCGACTTGCGAGAAACAATAAAATGAGGAATCCACTGTTTTAATAATACTATGCGTGTCTCTTCCATTATCACTATAAGACCATTCGTTCTGCCAAATTTCAATAATATTGCTTTTGTGGAACTGCTTCAGAAACGAAACAGGGATAGGAATGTTTATTTCAACATCAAATGAACCAGTCTCAATGACTGATTTGGCAAGGTAGTCAGCGCGCTCATTTCCGACGAAACCAACATGGGATTTAATCCAGGCTATATTAATAATTTTATTATGCAATAGTCGCAAATTCGTATAAATATTAAAAAGAATTTCGTCCATTGGAAAAAGATTTTGAAGCGCTTGAGTTGAGGACAACCTGTCTGTATAAATGTGGAATACACTGTATTCTTACAGTATCCCTATATTCCTCTACACCACTCAATTGCGGAATCTAAGGCGGTAAGTTCAGCCTGGTATACCGTATTAAATAATTTAAGTCTAATTCTCTTCTCAAAGATAATATCTTCTTTCAAAAAATACCACAAAAGCCGCTCCAACGCTCGTAGGCATCTTAGAACCATCTGTATATAAAACTGGGTGGTTGTACAAAGGGACCTTCTCTGTAATAGCCCGTACGAAATTGACATGATGATCATAATAAAAGTAGGGATAGTTAAAAGTATAAACTTTTTTCATCAAACGATCTGTTGAAACATAAACATCTTCTATCCAATCTGAACCATCATTTTTCTGAGCTTCAAAACATAAAGCCAGTTGTTTTAATTCTATTTCGATTGGAAGAACTCCCGAAAGTACACAAAGTGCCTGTGTCGATTTGACCGATATGCGCGAATGATAGATAAGAGACATAGCCTTTGGCATGAGGATAAACGCTTAATTCCATGGCTCCGTAAAACCTTAAACCAAACTTCGTAACCGCAAGTAATCTGTTTCTTTAACACTGAATTGTACCAAATTTTTAGAAACTCACGTGGTAATCCTTTATCACGAATTCTTGTCTTTTGGATATTACAATTAAAATCTTTTATTTAATCGCTGGCCATATCGAGATGCTCAAACCAATAGAATCTACTGGCAAGATAAATTCCCAAGTACAGCAAATTTTCCTTAACAGATATGCTCCTACCCTGGAGTTTAAAAATAGGTCGACGCTTTCTGGATATATATTTTCCAAAAAGCATTGAAATAGACTTTCCAACACTAATTGACAGATGTAAACCACTACAGGCTGCAGCAAAGTGGGAAATGCTAGCATTGACGGTATTCTCAAGTGCAGGTCTTGTATCACTGTCTTCAACAATAACAGAGTCATAAGAAACTTTACAGATCGATTTTAGAAATAGCATAATAATTTATCCCTCAATATTTTATTTACCATCCATTATCCGGGAATCAATAGAGATATTTTTACACAGCGAGAATATTTGCAATGATTCAGAGTCCCTTGAGTTAACTAAAATTTGGAAAGAGATTCTGTGCAGGTTTAGAAATAATAGTGTGTATTAATTGACGCTCACAAATATCCAATTCCATCTTATTTTATTTTTGCACTGATTCTCATTATACACGAATTCTCGTGACATTATTTACCAAGTTCTTGTTTTTAAATAATTTTGAAAATGTCGGCGTTCGTGCGATGAAACGTATTTTTGCACTACATTTTCGACGATATATCTGAAAATATAATATCTAAAATTTAAAAAATGTATTTTAGAGTTAAGCGTTACGAAAGCTTTCACACGATACCCCTCACGATATACAAAGAAAAGATTTTGTTATTCAAGTAACTTAATTAGCCCCTCTACATTTTTTCTATATATATTTGTGACTGTTTAATATTCTGTAGATATGCGGGTAAATAGTCTTTATTACTTGCAACACTTTGAACTTTCCACGTTCCATACTTAACGAGCAAAACAGCTGTGACAGACGGATAGACAGACACATGTGTGATCTTATAATGGTTTCGTTTTTACTTTTTAAGTACGGAACACTAAAAATGGGAAATCTATATCAGCTGAAGTTTAGTTAAAACAGTAGTATTTAGTTTAGATAAGAAATAAATTATGGTATGTGCCTACACTCAAATCGCTGTTTTTGCGAATTTCTTCGATTTCTTTTTTTATTATTTTTAATTAAATCTGAAATATTTAGGATTCCAAAAAATGCTTTACTTTTGGTTCAGCGATAATGAGAATTTATAGCCAAAAATATAAACCGTAAATAAACTTTCTGAAACCGAAAGAGACCATTTAAAGAGCCACAGAAAGGTAAAGAATACATTTTAATACACAAATATATAACAAGCATATGCACAAATATATATAAACCACTACATATATGGTGGATTTCAAAATTGTAAACTTTATAAATAATTTGTTGTGCTCTATCAAAATCTTAATTTGCGTTTTCTGGAAAACTGCGTTTTTTATTGTGTTCGTTTACGTGAAACATCGTTTCTTAAAACGTTTTTAAGATATTATAATAAAATTTTGTTACAAGGTTCTGTTCATCTATAGGTGTGTCATGAAGAAAATATAGCTTGTAAGTTTGTACATATTAATTTAAGAGTGATTTTTATTGAAAAATATACATGTTTCTTTTTAGAAAAATTCATGTTTTGTAAAGAAAATTTTGCATAAGTTATTAAATTTAAGAGGTTTTGCAAATATTTTGCTTCATTACACAGGTAAGTAGTTTGTTAATATATTGTTGAAATAAAAGTGAAATACATTGAATAGATTTCGTTATAGAAGTTTTGGCATAAACGCATTTTTTTCACTAAAATTTGACTAAATATTGCCTAAATTTGAAAAGTTAATAAAAATTCCTTTAAAAATTTATTTCAATTCATAGTTGTATTCCCTGTTTTATTTAAAAACACATGTGTTTCATAAAAAGTTCATATTTTTCAAAAATAGTGCCTCGAAGGTAGGCACATACCTTAATGCACATCATGATCTTCACCGGAGTAAACTTTTCTGCCGGCTATCATAAATTTAATCTTTATATGAGAGTTAAGTGACGAATAAATGCAAATACCTTGTTAGAAATGTAGAAGGTACACTTTGTGAAGTATATTATCCAACTTATTGAATTATTTAACGTATACAAGACGACGAAGCAGAATTATACCATCTAATTTTATAGGTGAGTCTAAACCGACAGTTATTATCATTTATTATTTGCGACATGATTACCATATTTTTTATTTTATCACTTAGATATCATGCATTTGGATAGTTTTTAATTTCTAATGAAAAGAAAATTAAAACAAAATAATATTCAGATAAGGAGACAATGTATATATAATAATCCTGGTAAATATTTTGAGAAGGTTCAAAATTTCTCAATAACATACAAGAAATATTTAAAAGAAATAGTATTCACATGGAAAGAAAATTGATATTTTTGTGAAAACTTAATAAGAGAATTTGCTCAAAAACTTCAAAAATTTATATCCCAGAGATTGACTTACGCTTTATGTAATGTAAAGTCCCTGAAGTCATACATTCTTATAAAAATTCATGTAATATTTTAATTTTTGTGTGCATTAACAAAATTCCTTATTTATTTTATGTAGCTTCTTATATAACAGAAGACACGAATATCTTTGTATCATATAACTAATAATAATAATTATTATAATTTTTTAATATTTAACTATCAGAAATAATTTCTTCAGTATTTAACACGAGATAAAAGGAAACTAATTAAATTCCCTAGAGCATTTTTCTAGACATTGTCTGCATTCTTGAACAGCGTCACTGTCAAACAAACATAAATAAATTTATTGCATTTTATCTTAAGTATTTTGGAACAGGAAATGGATTACTTTGAACAACACTAATTTTTATATATTTTTTTAGTTACAGATTAAAGCAAAGCTGTATTTTGAGCTTGTTTATCTTTTAATTTTCAAAAATTTATATATATATATATATATATACATATATATGTATGTATGTATATTAACATTTCTAAAATAATATTTGTTTTGTTAGAAAATAAAACGAACAGGTTTATTTATTAAATCAAGGCTTTATGTAAATAGCTTTATGTAAATAGTTATTTAACTAAGTTAAATAGCTAGACATTTAAATAGTTATTTAACTAAGATAATTTTTTTAATTTAAAAAAATGTATATATAATATTTAATATATACCTGCTATATAGGGGAGAGTAGCATAATTTGGACCACTTCGCTTATTTTCAGATGTATCTCACTTAATTTTTGGAATATCTGAAAAATATCACTGCACGGGATAAATAAATTCATCTACTAAATAAATAAAACTTTAGATAATTTTCTTCTGGAAAATCTTAAATTTTATTTTAATTTGAAAAATTTATCAAAAGTGGTCCAAATTCAGCAACTGGTTGCCTAAGTTGGACCACCAGTCTCCTAAATTGGACCAAATAAACTCAGGTTGTTTTAATGACTAGGGAATATAACTACTTTTATTGAAAGCAAAGTTTGCGGTTACTGAAACAATCAAACAAAATAACTGCAATGAAATACAATGAAATCAAATATCTGAAAATCAGTGTAATTGTTTTAAATCAAAATGTATTCAAAATATAAATCAAAGTTATCAGTAATTAAGAATATAAATTATGAAAATAATTGCCAGTTACTTGAATATCATTTAAGGAGTGATGCAAAGCTTACACAGGAATTTCGTTTGTTGATTTTTTTTTCCAGCACACACAACATGGAACCGTATTTGGCAATATGAACACTGAATCATTTCTGCTGTTTTATTTTCTTACAAATCAGACAAAACCAATCATTACTATTTAGATTTTTATTTTAGATTCTGAATTATTAGACTTTTTTTTTTGCAACAGAAGTTTTCTTTACATTATGATTGTAGTTCTCCCCTTTCATCATTTCACTGATAATTGCATTACGCCTATTTTTTAAAACTTGATGTTCCATTTGCTTTTATGCTGTGATAGCTTCCTTTTAGTGATTTTTTGTGTTTTTTTCATTTCAAGGTTTACTTTATATGGCGAAGATGTTAACGAAACTGTTTTTTTGGCTCCCTCTGTACATTTTTTAAACAAAATTAAGGAAAGGATATAAAATTTCTAATGATTTTTTGGCTTTTGGGGAGAATTTGTAGCTACAGCCTTATTGCAGGTCAATTTCTTCACAACTCACTCTCTCCTTTTTATTTCCTATATCGATAACAGCTTTTGCTGTCACTTGTTTTTTTTTTTTTTTTCAGACAGCTTGTCCGTGTCTTTTTCAACATTTTTAACATTATATTATAAAAGTGTTTAAACAGGTATGCTCTATTGAAAAATACGCTACGATTAATTATACGCAAACATTATATATTCAACAGTGTTGAATTCAGCCCCCTCCTCCCGGAAGGTTTGAGGTTTTATGCGTTTTAATGGCAAAAAAGTGTAATTCCACCCTCCTGAACTGTAAAAAGTCTGCCCCTTCTCAGGAAATCGCAAATATCCTCCAGGAAGAAAATGTTTGAATTCAACTCTGTAAAACCAAATACGCCGTAGGAATAAAGTATTCAAAGAAAATAAATATAAATACATACAAGATGAAAGAAATTGCAAACAAAATTTATTGCATAAACATGTAAAAATATTTTTTTGTTCATATACGCCTAAACTGTATAAAAAAAATAATCCAGATATACCCCCCCCCCCCCCCAAAAAAAAAAAAAAAAAAAAAAAAAAAAAAAAAAAAAAAACTTGCATGGAGATAGTAATCCATTATAAAATATTAAAAAAATAAAAAAATAGCGTACAAAGTGTACCGTCCTCGAAATTCATTACTTAATTTTCAAAATTTATCATCGCATATCTGGTCCAATTTAAGCAACTTAAATTGGCCCAATTATGGCAACTGCGCCATTTTTTATAACAGATAATTTCAAGACTAAGAAAAAAAATGAAATCAAACAAAGCCGCGTGAGAAATATGCGCAATTAACAGATGAATTTATATATGTATATGTAAACTTAACAACTTACCTTAGTTTTAAAGTATTCACTTACGTTTAGTAGGAAAAAAGTAGATCAAAACAGCTAACTTTAGGTTTTTTTAATTGTCTGAAAACAACATGCGGTAGGCGGTTGCTTCTTCTAATCGTGAGTGACGTCATCCTGATGAGTAGGATTTCAGCGGTAGATGACGTCTCTCCCTGTAATTAACGGCAGAATGGCAACGGTCCAATTAAAGCGGTGGTCCAAATATGGCTACTCTCCCCTATTATAATATTTATTACACCTGCTGAAAATGTGTTATAAATTAATTTTTATGAAATCTCTCTGTAATGAGATGAGTTTTCCTCCAATATTAAATATACCCATTTTTGAATGTTTCTCTCGTAAGAGGAACTATTTATTTTGTAACTATACAAAATGTGCACGACTGAAGGAATCTACATTCTAGGCTATTTATATTTCCTTCGTGGGAATAGCTTCTGTAAAAGTGGAGTTTTTCTTAGAACCTAGCGAATATATGATAATTAATTTTGCTTGTGATTGTTGACTATAAAATGTGGAGGTTTCAATTGTGAATGCGTATTGTTGTAACCGACATTTCCATACTTTTGTTACCGGTATTTTTAACTCAGTAGGAAGCGGCATCGAAAAGAGGGAGCGTAGTATCTGAATTAATAAATTTATATAACCGTGTTTTAATAATAAAAATAACAGCTGTTGAAGTACACGCATAACTTAGGTCGTTTTAGATACTGTTGTTGAAGATAAGTTTATAGCTGCGCACCCATTTTCCTCATGTTAACTAGTGATTTCAGGAAAAAATTTTAAATTTCTTAAGTTAATCACTGCAAATTCCTTGTTTTCGTATAAGTAATTTGCTGTCACAATCTCGAGTGTTTTTTAATCCAAAAAAAGAAAAAATTATACCTACCAAAACGCAATGGCGTTATATCGTAACTTTGTAATAGAGGGAATGCAATATATATATATATATATATATATATATATAATATATATACTAAGCATTAATTTAAAGTCAACGCAATTATAGGAAATTATGTGTAGTAGCTTCTGATAAAATATTTTCTAATGACTAAAACAAATACGTCTATTATCATATAATGGAAATTTAACATTATCTGAGATCATAATATCACATTATTCCTTCGGGTCATTCACATATTCAGTACTAATTCAGAACTAAAGTATATTAACCATATTTTAAAATTCCATATAAAAAAATCCATTGTTTTAAATTCTAGTAACAAAATATGAATAAAATATTGTACATTTTTAGTATAAATTAAGCAATTAAAATGGGGATATCAAAATTTTAAAGTATGTAAAATGTTCTAAAACCAGTAGGCATGATTTTTAAACGTAAAATGATATAATTTTTATGATTAAACACACCATTTTCGAAGTACTATTTATTATTTCAAGTTAAATATCACTAGCACGTGAAATTTGAATATTTTATAACATTTCAAATAAGGAATTAAAAATAAAGACTATTTTAAAATTTAAATATAAAGTGTGGATGTCATTTCTTTCAAAGAACAACATCGAATAAATATAACCTCTAGTGCTTCATGTTGACAATCAAACGTACTGAAAAATACATTTTATTCTTACATTAAATTTAATCAATAAAAGGACAAAATTAGAATATGTATTATAAACATATGAGAAATTAAAAAAAGAAAGATTTTTTTTCCTTTATTAAAAAATAAACCATGCAAAATCACTTCAACGTCAATTCCGTCGACGTATTGAATGTTGAACAAATCTTTTCAGTACATTTTCTAATATCAAATTTCAATCTAGTTAATTAATGTTCTATTTAACGCTTAAATCTTTCTTATTTTTTCAGAAAACCTGTTCTGTCGAAAGTGCGAGATGTAACTCAAATGAAATGTCAGATTTTTTTTAACTACACGAAGCTATGCATTTAAGCCAGAAGATGAATATGAATAAACTTGAATTGAAAAATGAAAAAAAATCGAGATATTTATAGCCAAAAAAATTAATATAAGTTATTTAGTAATGAATGTATTCCAAAATTGTAAATTTTACAATAGAATTACCTAGTCCAAATTAACCCATTTGTGCCTGAATTTTTATTTTCTCAAAAGTTTTGGTAAAATCACTTTGAAATGTTGCAAAATGAACTGCAAAAATACTAAAAAAAATTAAGCGTAATTTTTTTTGTTTCTATTTGATAAAATGTAAAAGAACTAAATATGAGTATTTCTAGTAGATTAATATGCATAATTATATATTTTACCTACATTTATATTTAAAATGTTTTTAAATTGTATATTATGTACTATAATTAGTATTTTTATGAACTAAAAAGAATATATATTTATTTCATTGCAGAGACTAATAACGTTATAACTATTATTAATAATAAAATAAGAATAATCGTATTGCAGACTTAAAAACAACTTATTTCATAAATATCTTCGAAAGGAGATTACATAAATAACTGTCTCCTAAATTTCTACCAAAAATATATGCCCATTTGTGCCTAGGACCGTATATTTTGGACATTACAAAAATGCATAAAAAATAGGCTTGAAAATTTAATTACGCAATTTAAAAAATACGTATTTCAAAAACGTCTACAAGCTAAGATTATAACTTGCGATTTCGCATCCTTGACAGAAAAAATACAAATAAACTTACTTTTTACATTTTGCCATCTTGAAAAATTAAAAATCTATAAACACCGAAAAAAGCGTTAATTTAAGCAAATAAATATCCACCTTATGCTGTCATCTCTTGGTTACAGATAAAGACATTTATAAATAATGATTTCATGCAATTTTCATGTTATAAAGGAGAAGAAAATTATACAAATTCATTAAAATTTGAAACGTCCCAAAAATGGGACGCTAGGCATAAATGGGTTAATGCAGCAGATTCCATAAACCATGTACAACTACAACCTTGCATTAGATTTAAACTCATCAGGTGGAATATCTGGACTATCATGCATATATAATCTGAAAATTTGGACAAATAAATAAAAAACTAAATAAGCAAAATATTTAAGAACATACCTTAACCATGTAAATCAAAATAGGATGTGCATACATGAAATGTATGAACGCAAGATGTTATAAAACATGTACTACAACAATATTTTCCAGTAAATAAAAGTAAGGCTGAAGAGGATTGATTGAATGATGTTTCCTTAATAGGCAATATACACTATATGGTTAAAGGTGACTGGCTACTTACGATTTTAGACGTTTTGTTAAATATCTAGAAAACTGCATGAGGAATTATCCTGAAACTCCAGGAGTGTAAAGGGAATAGTTCAGGTCATACATTTCCGGGAGGATTTTACCCGAAACCCTATAGGGGACCGTCAAGAAATTGAAAAAGAACCAATATCTTTTAGATAACCCTGTAAAAACTAATGCAGCAAAAGCGTTCAAACTGTAGATTTATAAAAAAAAAAGTTCTTTTCAATAAATATGACAAACAACATTGTACACAACACCCTGCGATCAGAATTATAAAATAAGAAAAACTGTAAGAAAAATAAGCACGTTTGCTAAATAATGATTCACTGCTGATGCCAGAATGCAATCAAAATATAATTTGCATAATGTCTTTGCTAAATGTATAGAGAAACTTTTGTTAAAGTCTCAAAAACATACTTTGAAATGTCTGAAAATTATCGTCGATAGAATAAGATCAAAATCCGTTATTCCCAAAAAGAAGCAAAAAGATGAGGGGTTGTATCCAAAAACAGTAGTGCGTGCTATATTGGCACTAATCAATGGATATTTGGATACAGACCCTCATCTTTTTGCTTCATTTTGGAATCAGCGGATTTTGAGCTTATTCTATCCAAGATAATTTTCAAGATATGCTTTTGAGACTTTTACAAAAGTTGCTCTATACATTTAGCCAACACATTATGCAAATTATATTTTACTTTCATTCGGGCATCCGCAGTGATTCATTATTTAGCAAACGTGCTCATTTTTCATACAATTTTTATTATTTTTTAATTCTCATTGCAGGATATTAAGTACAATGTTGTTTGTCATATTTTTTGAAAAAAAAAATATTAAGAACTCTGCATTTTATAAGCAAGGAAATTGGCGAAATTTGAGACTGTTTTTATAAAAAACCTTAAGTTCTCTACGAGTATGCATGTTATCCTCATAAAAATGAACACAATTTATTACAATAAGGCACTTAATCATAATCTCCAGTTTGAACGTTTTTGCTACATTAGTTTAGACAGGGTTATCCAAAAGATATTCTTTCTTCTCTTATTGACGATCCCCTATCGGGTTTCGGCAAAAAATCTTCGCGGAAATATATGGCCTATCCTATACTGTTTACACACCTGGAGTTTCAGGTAAATTCCTTATGCATTTTTCTAGATATTTAACAAAACGTCTATAATCGCAACTGGCCAGTCACCTTTGGCCGTATTGTGTATCAAGCATCGAAAAGGAGGAAAATGTGAAAACAGATAAATTTCAATGATATACAATACGGTACTGGTATCTATTAAATTAAATTTAAATCAAAAACGGAAATATTTACAATGAAACTAATAAACGTAAGTCACTACATAAAATAACTATGATAACAAAAACGAAGTAAACTCTCATGACATATATCGGCGATACATTCAAGATGAAAGGAAAGAAGTAGGGAATGTATTTAAATATTTGTGTGTGTATTGATTATTACTCGTAGATTAAAATTATATTTTTAGACAACAAATTTCGCAAAATAATTAAAGGTAAAATTTAAAAATTCACTTTAAAATCTTTTTCACCTTTTTCATTTAAAATTTTTGAATTAACACTCTATTTGCAGTCCGTGCATCTAATGAAGAAACACATGTACAATTTTTCATTCCCACTCCTTTTAGATAATCTACCTCTTTCAGTTAATTTATATTACCCTTACACTCATTTCTTCATAACACCTTCATATTACACCAATATGTTTTCACAGTCATGTTAGAAGAATCAATTTTTAAAATATTTTTTGGCCTTTGATAATTTTTCTGCAGTTCACAACAAAACTTTGGTTTTTAAAAGTGTTCTATTGAAGATAAAAACTTAGAAAATAAAGTGTTTAATATGGTTCGTAACCTATATATTTAAAAGACTTGTATATTAAGATTAAGAACTAAATATATATTTTAAAAATGACATCACTTATATTGTCTAAAACGGTACATTTGCGTTACATACTATTTATAGATTTAGTAGTATGGCAAAATAGTTGATGATTAGAAAAAGGAAAATTGTTCTGAAGTTTCAGTTTCAAAATAGCTTAATTTCAAGAACTTGATACCGATTTGTACACGTTGGTAAATTTACGTAGGGCACAAAAAGTTTTGTTTTGGTTGCTACTTGTGACACACAATCCATTTTTGATTTTGGGACATATATTTTTTTAAAGTACACGGCCTACATATGAAAGATATTTTCTACAAAGAAAATGTGTCAAATCAAGTTATCAAAAGTACATATTACAGATAAAGTTAAACTGTACATATAATACATAAAAATAAAATGTACATATTACAGTTAAACTTTTAAAAAGGAATGTCTATGCCGGAAATTTCTAACCAAATCATATATGTAAATAAAACAAATAATATTTATTCTATTTAATTTTTTATATCTTAATCTTTTACAAACAACGCATGTTACAAGAACTTGAGATTTTGAAACTTGTTTTCATAATACTCTATGATTTAAATGTTTTTTTAAAGTAAGTAATGTCGTAATTTTGAAGTTAACATGAAGTAGATTTTAACGTATCTGTGATACTTTTGTAATATATATATATTTTTTCGCAGAGATTTTCAATGGATGGATTTGTTATTTATTTTCTGCACTTAAATATTAATCTAGAATTTTCAAAATTAATTACCTCTAATTTACTTTTCGATTTAATTGCGTGATGTGTTTTGGTCAAATGTAAAGTATTAATTATATTAAACTGTATAACTAGAAATATACTTAAAGTGAAAATATACTGTTTAAAAATGCCAAAATTTAGCAAGTTTGAATTTTTATTAAATTTTATTTATTATTTCCTAATACTAATACATAAATTTAAATTCCTACGTATATAATAAATAAAATGCAAACGCAAAATTTCAAAAAGCTAAATTTATTATGGAATAAGTTTTGTTTTCCAACCCAATTTTTAATAAAAATTCTGATTTCAACGTGTTAATTTTATGTTGTATGCTTTTAGAAAATCCAATTTAAACTGAGTTCAAGTGGACCCAGAGAAAATATAGAAAAGAAAAATAAAACTATAATTTTACGAAGATATATTTTTTTAATTTTTTCGCAATTTTTAAATTTTTAACTCTGAAATACAAATTAAATTTGAATAGTAAATGAATTCTTTGAAGAATAGAGTTGTGTAGTATCTATCGAGTTTCCTGTAAGTATGCAAGGATTTTTTTCTGAAATTTCATATCAGCTGTGAAATATTCCCAAACGAGTAAAAATACGTGTGGCTGGTAGTAAGTATTTTAATGGAGATCTTTATTTCTGTAAAATAACTCAACATTAACATTAATTTCCAGAAATATGTAACATTTACTTACTATATTTAAAAAATATATTATGTCTAAATTTTCTGCTTTCATATTTATTGAATGAAATTTAAACAGACACACTTGCTTATAACCAGTTTCAGTAATAAGTATGTTGGCTACTTGGGTTTTGATAAAAAGAAAACTTTAAAGTGTTCAGACAACATTTTTTCTAAAAGAATTTTGTTTTCACAAGTACGATAACTTGTTAAAGAAATACTTTGAAAGAAATACTTTGAAAATTTAAAGAAATACTTTGAAAAATAAAAGAAAATACCACTGTTATAGTATAACCCAGTTCAGCACAGATGTTTTTAAAGCTATTATTGTAAAACAAATGTTAATATTTTGTTTTTCATAAGAGAAAACAATGTTACTTCTTTTTCAGCTTCCATAAAAAATTACATTTTTGATTATTCTATTGCAGTTAAAAGTAAGTATATGACTATAAGTATATGACACTTACAGACATCTTCAAGACGATTCCGTACTCTCAGATGTAAAAATTATTTATTTTAAAGCAATCTGGTCCTGATATGAACAAAACAAATTGAAAAATTATTAAATGATCTAAAGAAATAATTACGCATTATAAGTTTAAAAATTTTATATGCAAGTAAAAAAAATATTCAAAATCATATTAAATACAGGATTAGTCTAAATGATTCATAGTGTTTCAAAAAACTGTTTATTTACAAGTATACGATGTAGAAAGACGGGTGATACATGAAAAGATGCGTACTCTGACCATATTTCTGGTACATACTACAAATGTTCAAAGTGTTCAAAGTCCTTTTGTCCCCCGACCCACATCCCAACGGTAATACAAGTTTGCCCATACTTTTAATACCACATTTCTGTCAATGTCCGTTACAGAAGCAGTGAAGTGTTCCTGCACGCGAGCCACAAGGTGGGCTTTTAAACTTAGTGAGTGTATGCATCTTGCCATGTCTTTCAAGGTCGTATATCTTTCAATACAAAGTGCCTTGAAACTCGATGAATCATTTTGGCTAATCCTGTATATATATGTGGAATTCCTTCGACACTTCTGTATATCTACGTAAAGTAGCTTACGTATCCATGTTATAAACTTTACCAAACTTCCTTCATTCATGTAAACAACAAGAGTGCAGTTGTGGTGGAAAGTAGAAGGCAGAACTCAAGAAACATTGGAAAAAATTTCCCGTTCAATAAATAATAGACGCATCATAAACTTAACGTCGTTTATTTTCAAACTCATTTCGTAACAAGTCCAGTAAATTATCCATCGGCTTTCGAATAATAGCCGTACCACTTCATAATAAACTATATGATGTTAGACGGTATTAGAATCTACACAAATCAAAGGTCAAACCACCAAGTGACGCCAAACCACTGCAAATAAAGGCGTCTAAAATTCAGACACATTTTTTTGACTGAAAAAGTAATTCAGAAACTTAAGTGTCTGAATATGAAATTTCAGACATCATAGGTGTCTGAAATTAAGACACTTAAGTGTATTACTATGATCATGGTATAAACACTGTAAACTGAAATGTCTGAAATTCAGACACTTAAGTGTCTCAAAATAGAGCGTTCAACTTTCAGGCATTTCAAAGTGTCTTAATTTTTAAGACACGTGTATGCATCTGAATTTAAGACATTTCAAACGTCTGAATCGCATCCATCTTTGATCAACCTGCATGTTTGGCAATAGGCAACCATTTTTCACTTTCTTTTTGTAAGCTTTATACGCTGTAAAAAATATCCGTTAAAATATGGACATTGTACTGGTTATTCAGACACCCATTTACGTATTTTAATGTAATTTTTTTCAAATTACAGAAAAAATTCCATTTTTTTGCAGATTTAAAAAGTTCCATTTAAAAGATAAAATATAACTTTTCAAGGGCAAACCCATAAAATTCATTCCACACTTTCAAAAATCACGTATATTAGACATGATTTATTTATTTATATTCAAACCAGTTTTGTATCCAAGGGGAGGGCTGATGCCCCCTCCGAAATTTATAGAAAATGTCAAATTTAAGTAGGAAAGTTTCGCAAAAAGCTTGTTTTAACCTTAGAATGTCTGTTATTTCGCAGAAACCATGAAATTTTTCATTTCAGCCAAGTTTCCGTTATACAGAGGTTTACTTCAGTTTTGTTTACTGTTTATTGAGTTTCATTGAGCAAATAATGTTCAGTAGTCCGTTTAAAAAAATACGGTATAACCATGCTGAAAGTGAAATTTTGCCCAGTCCCATACGATTCTGTCTTAAAAAGTTTGATTGCATAATAAGTGCGTAACTTACCGTTATAAAAACCTATTTAAAGAGGATAGCTTACAATTCGATATGTAATTTATTCATCAAAAAATATTAAACTCATTTCGATCACAAATAAAACTGAATAAAAATTTATACATTTCCAAAACATCAAACATCTCAGAAGAATTTTTTTTTTTTTTTTGGAGTCGAAATTAAACCTTAAATTTTAAGATGAATAGTGCCGCCATCTGTTGGTGTCAAAGTAGTCTATCTGGAAATAAAATTATTCATTTGCAGGTTAAAAGAAAGGGATTTTCTAATTATGTGCTGCGTTCTGGAAGTCAACTAATTAAAACCTGTAAACTACTTAATTTGTAAGCTCTATAATCTCTATTTAAATTTTTTTTTAAAATGTAGTCTACTTTTCAGTGGTCCTCTACAACAGTTCAAAGACCACTATGAAATAAACAACAGTTCCATATTTTAAACCAGTACATTACTACTGATGTTCAACTTAAAACCCAATTTACTTAAAACCTTTATTTTATGGCGTGCATCACAAAATCAAAAGTAAAATTTATGTAAACGATTTCTTTGCATCATAATACCCATTTACATGCATTTCGCTTAGTACGGATACAATGACGCAAAGAAATCATTTACCTACATTTTACTTTTGATTTTGGATAGCGTGGCACAAAAGATAAATCAATTTATTCATATAAATATTACAGTGCATTGTATACTGTATAGGTTCAGTGAAAGTGATATTTTTAACTGTGTATTGAAAAATTAAAAGTTTTGGTTAGATGTGTAAATACATTTAGCCAAACCGAAAACAATTAAAATTGAATTTAAAAAGAAATGTTTAAAGCTACATCAAGCCGTTTATTAAATTTTGATATCATATCTTTTAAAACTCATATTTTGAATTTATGAAAGATGTGAATGATAAAGCATCAAGGAATACATTTTTATACATCCTTTTAAATTTAACATAATTCTTATACATGCAATTATAAATAAACCAAAAATAAAAAGTCCTTCAGGCCAATGCCGGGAGGAAGAGGTAGCTTTCATATACCTTATTTTAAAAAAGCCAACTTATATTATTCAAACACACGAAGCTCAATTTAGTGAAAGCCGAATATAGGAGATTCAATACTAATTTTTATCAATACTAAATTATTATGAATGAGAATTTCGCAAAATTAGTCAGCTTTATCCAAGCTGCTTTTATTTAAAGTAACTTATATTTGGCTGCCAAATTCGGCGATTTCTTAAAGTGCCTGCCATTTTAAGACAACATGGTGGATGAGGCTAACCAGTGAACTTGGTCGAGACCTTAGTAATTGCTGTACACATGCTCACTCACACCTGAATCGGTTTATATATACGAGTGTTGTCGCAGGCAAAAAATCAGATTTTTCAAAATGTCAGCCATGCTAGAAATTTAAAATGCTATAACTCAGCCATTTTTTAAGATATAGACGAAACAAAAACTGCTCCGGAATCTTTGTATAAATGTGAAATATATAAGAAAAAAATATTTTTCTATTTTAAATTTTTTGGTACCTCATTTCAAATTTAAAAAAAATTAAAAAAAATTTAAATGGCCGCCATTTTGAAACAAAATGGTGGATGAAGCTGGCCAACGAACTCGGTCGAGACATTGGTATGTACTATTTACACACCGAATTACATCCAAATCGGTTCATAAATACGAGAGTTACAGTGTGACAAATGTAATATATATATATATATATATATATATATATATATATATAAATTTTGAACGGAGGGTGGTTTCGGGGTCTGGGGGTCATGATCGATGAAAATATACCAAAATTTTTTGAAATCGCTTTCCTCCGAACGGCTGCAATAGGTAGCTTTTTGTAATGAAAGCTACCTAAAAGATGAAATAAATAATATAGCGTCACTTAAAAGTTGATATCTTTTTTTTAAAGTTCCATATTTAAAATTCTTATAGCAATAAGGTAAAGTGCTGCGTCACAAACTTTTAACCCGTTAAGGGTTTTTTGAATTCATATAATTACTTTTTTTTGGTTAATAACAAAAAGATTAAAAAAAAAATAAAGACAAACGATAAGAACTCATAAACGTGATTTCCATTCACCTTTAATTCTCCCCCCCCCCCTTCCCGCTCAAAAAAGCATACCTCATACTTCAATTGTAAAGATTGCTGTACTATTTGATTTTTTAAGAAGTTTTTATTAAGATATGGAAGTATTATATAAAATGGGGGGGGGGGGGTATGTTTCATTTCACAGATATAGAAAGCTTTGTTAAATTTTGCTATGGAAAAAGTTTGCTTTCTTTATAATTCTTCTTTCTTTATAAAAAATCAAGAAATATTACTCTTCAAACCTTTTTATTTAAAATACAATAACATTGTAAGCACTGGAGAACCACGAAGATAGGCTTTTCATCACAGAATTTGACCCCGAAAGTAATACTCGTTTTGTGGCGCTATTGTACGCAGCCTGCCGATCACGTGATCGATTAGATGCAGTTTCGATTTTCGATTATAGATGGCGCTATCAACTGCCATTGAGTATTTTATTTTCTTTTTTAGTCTCAAAAACGTGTACCATAATTACAATAAATATGAATGAAAATAAGAAAAGCAGCTGATTGATAAAGATTTAGTTTTTTTTTTTTAATTCATAGCAACAAACATAAATTTCTATCAAAATAGCCACATTTTCGAGTAAGATTTAATCATAAAATTAGTACATTAAAATGTTTTTCTCACTAAAAGTTTTTTAAAAAAGAATGCATCATTTTATGATTTTTTAATTTTGTTAATTAAAATAGGCATTATCATTTGATTTTTGTACAAAGAGATAATGTAAACTACAATTTAAAATAATATTTAAAATACAAAAATTTGAACTGAAAAATGCCTTTTTGAAAAATATTAGAATTGCATCCCAAATTTTAAATATTTCAGTATGGAGCAGGAAAAGATTAAAGTTGCATTGCATTTGTGACAATAAATATATATATTGGGTTCGCAACTAAGTTCCAGCAGTTTGTTTAAATACACTTTTTCTACCAGAATCTATATTTTGTTTTTTTGATGTAGTTAATTTATGTTAAATTTCAGACCAATAAAATGTAATGTCAACTATAGAATTCAGAGTGGGTTGGTAAGTGTGTTCCATCCGTTTTTACACATACATTTTTGCTACAGGATTCTATATTATGTTTTTTTGATCGGGTTAAATTTAATCTCATTAAAATGGAATGTCAACTTTAGAACGACAACTGGATTTTCAACTGCGTTCCCGTCTTTTTAAAAATACATTTTTCTTGTCGTAATCTGTATTTTGTTTTTTTGATCGAGTTAATTTATGCTAAATTTCAGATCATTAACTCTTTTCACTAGTATGTCCAGCCTGACTGGACATCATCTTTCTTTGCAAAATTTGATATTAGTACCAGTGATAAAGGAAAATAAAATTTGCCTTATTCAATTAGAGCACTTTTGAAATTGTGTACTTGAAGGAAACTTCTTTTTAAGTTGTGGTGTCAACCGAATAAAATTTGTATAGCAGACTCCCGAGTCGAAAAGGTTAAAATGGAATGTCAACTATGGAATGCCAACTGGGTTGGTAACTAAGTTCCTGCCCTTTTTTTAAATTTTACAAAAGTTTATTTTTCAATAAAATTGAACAACTAATTAATCAACAATGTATTCTTCCTTGTTTTTTGCAACTTCTTCCCAACGTTCAACAAGATTTTCAATACCTTGTTCGTAGGAATCCCCCAGTTTCGACTCGAAAAATTCATCCAACCAAGCTCTCAATTCTGCATTAGTATTGAACGAAACTCTGCTCATAGCATTTGCAAGAGATCGTAAAAGGCGGAAATCTGTTTGTGCCAAATCGGGATAGTATGGCGGGTACGGCAGCACTTCCCAGCTATGCGTTTTATTGGTTTCCTTGGTCATATTGGCGATGTGAGGGCGGGCATTGTCGTGCAGCAAAAGAACTCCATGTTGCGGTTAGGTCTTTTCACTTGAATAGCCGTGTTGAGTCGTTCCATCTGTTGAACACAGAGTTCTACGTTAGCCGTTTGTTTCCGTTCAAGAAATTCTTAATGGATAATCCCTTCCCAGTCCCACCATACACACAACATCGTTTTACGTGGATGAAGATCGTGTTTCAAGCGCGGTGTTGGTAATTTACCGGGGTTAAGCCATTCCCTGCGCTGTTTCATATTAATGTGCAGGCACCATTTTTCGTCGCCAGTAACGATTCGGTAAAGAAATCGTTGCTTGTGTCCATGAGTTGAGCGGTGATGAGCAAGCAAACCAGCTGAGTTGTGGCTCGCTGATTTTTGTTGTTGTCACTTAAAGCATGCGGAACCAATGCTCCACACTTCTGAACCTTTCCTATTGAATGAAGATGCTTCTCTATAGCAGTGTGGGATAATTCCTGTTTCTCTGAGAGTTCCCTTGTCGTTTGATGCGAATTTTCGTGGAAAAGTTGGTTTAATCGCTCTTCATCGAACTCAACTAGACGGCTAGAACGAGATGCGTCGTTGATGTCAAAATTTCCATTTTTGAACTTGGCATACCAATCATGAGCGGCTCTTTCTGCTATGGCCATACACAGCACAAATGTTGCGAACAGCTTTTGCGGCCAATAACCTTGATCAAAAGCAAAGAGGAGGGGGTGTCGAAAATGCCCCTTTTCCCAACTTGACACTACATTTTACGATCTGAATTTTAACACGAATTAACTCAATCCAAAAAACAAAATATTGATTTCGGTAGAAAACTTCTATTTAAAAAAACTGCGGGAACTTAGTTGCCAACCTAATATTATAGATTAATTCTATAAAAATTGTTAAAAAATATTTTTTCATACTCACATTACTGAATCGAAGACAATTTGACAAAAAAGACTTACAAATTATTTTGCTAGCCAGAAAATAATTTTGAATTATTACGCAAAACATTAAATGAGCAAATTTTTAATGATTTTAACTTGCATCATTTCTCAAAACGAAAAATAGGTACCTAGTCTAAGGTATGATATTTTCAACATATGTAAAAAATAAATATGACAGATAGTTAATAACCTCAATAAATAATTGGAACAATTTCAAGAGATTCTTATTTTAAATTACATTAAATTTTTTATACTCCTTAATATAGGAAAAGTAATTTCTGCAGTTTTTTTAACACACACACATACCTTCCCGGAGAAAAATGTCTGAATTTAATACTATTTGCGAAGTTTTTTTTTTTTTAAGCAGGTATAAAAAAACATACATCAGACAAGAAAAGAGATTGTATAGATATACATAATATATATATATATGTATATAATGCTTTTAAAAAGGTGTAAAACAAATATCCCAGTGCATCAGACGCAACGCAGCTTCTTATATGCGCTAAGTGAATATAGCTCTATCAAAATTAAATGATTTATGAATACCATGAAAAAGAGGGTGCAAAACAACAACAGAAATCAATGAGTAGTCATAACTAGAAAAAAATAATATACCTATAGTTTTATTTTATGATACATTGAAAAATATATTTGATTTGTTTTGCATTGAGGAGGAGCTTGGAATTAAAAGCAATTTTTTCTTGAGTTTTTGTAATTTCTGTTTTCTTAATAATTTTATTACATTCAATGGCTCGCTTTCTTATCAGGTATGTGGCATTGGCATGGGTACTAATTTTTCGAGTTCTGCTGCTAATCTTTTCTTTTTATTATGAATTTAATTATCTTTTAAACAGTAATAAAAGTTTCGCAGTTTTAAGAAATATCGATGATATAATAGTATTCGATGACAAACTTTTGATATCGATTAACGATATCTATCCTCCATGTTTAAAATTAAATAAGGCTTCTGTTGATAGTTTGCATGTTAATTTTTTGGATTTAGATTTGTTAAAGATAATAATATATTAGTTAAACTTTTTGATAAACGCGGTTTTTTTTAATTTGATACTCAGTCAATGCCACACTGGTTTTCAAATTTAAGTAAAAGGGTTTTCATCAACATTATTTTGGGACAACTTAATAGATTTTATAGGATTTGCAGCAGTAAAGAATTTTTGAATTCACAGATTTTTAAATTTACTGCTAATCTTTTTTACAATAATTTATTTCCATATCAGTTAATTTCACTTTATGTAAATCAGCTTGAAATGTGTTTTATGAAGTGGCAACAGCCAAGCGGCCAAACATTGTAATGGATGCTTGAATATATGATGGGTGCGGAATAAGGTCTTTATAAGAACGTCTACATTTTGATGAATGTCAAGTTGGAACTGAGGTGACATGGAATGGAAATTATGTTTATGAAGATGACGGTAGGACAAGTCTGAATGATGCTGGTCTAACATGGATTATGACCTTGTTTGCAACTCCTGCTGCTAACGATATGTGGAGCGTGTGGATATTTTAAGGGTATCAAGTTTTTTCAAGTCTTCGCAGGTCAAGGTGGGGGTTGGCCTTCTCACATGTTCAGTGTTTATAATTACTTAATGATTCTATTATACAAGAATTTTTAATTTGTTTATGTTTTAAAATTAGTTTTATTGATTTTGAATAGGTTGGTTGTTTATGTTTTTAAAGCAGTTTTGTTTCGTTAAGTTTTGAATGTTTAAGTTTATTTGATGATTTTTTTTTTTTACACTTTTGGAGTATGTGGGTTGGCCATATCTTGCGAAACCTGTGAGGATTCAATTTTTATTTTTGGTACCTGTTTTTTTAACTCCCCCCACTTTCCGAAGAGCAGGGAGTTTTTTGTTTGTTGTTTTTCTAGTTATTAATATTCATTGATTTCTGTTGTTGCTTTGCACCCTCTTTTTCATGGTTTTCATAAATCATTTACTTTTGATAGAGCTATATATGTATATATACATAATTAAATATGAAAATACTTTCTGAAACAGTTAATCTGAATTTTTTAATTTTTATGTGGAGATAAGATACATAATTACAACATATTTGAAATGCATAGAACAAAATTCATTACTTAAATTTAGATAAAGTTTTTTAACTCAATTACATTTACGAGTAATAAAATCAATGCACTAGATATATTTGTTGTGTGATAGTAACACTCTCAAAATTTCTAAAGGATTATGAAATAATATTGAATAACATTTTGCAGTTATCGTCATTTAAAAAATGTTAAATGTATATATCTGTATTCTATATGAAATGTTAGAGTTTAGGTTTCTATCCAAAATATAGATGGCGCCACATTTACGAGCTGCAGGAAATGGCACATTTTGTTATTGAAATTTACTTTAAATGAAGTTTTATTTTATTTAGCTTACTTATAATTGCAATTTAATTTTGTTTAACTTGATAACAATTTAAAAAATCTTAAATTTTATTTAATGATCTAATTGGCAATAAAAAATTACAAAAGAACTCATAAAAAAACAAAAGGCATCACTGCGGATTGAACCTTAGATATCGCTTGTATGAGAGCCCTCTTAACCGCTGAGCTAGTGTTTGGATAGCTAGCTGTTCCCAAATGTGAATAAAAAGAAAGCATGCGCAGGAATACATTAATAACTTCTTGTGCATTTGTGGTAAATTCTCATACAATGGCGAAAAAATATAGTCTCATTTGTCATACCGATTACATAACAAACAACAGTCTTTCTGCAAATAAGTATTATGTCATTCGCTTTATCTCAAACAGATTTATATTATATATTAATTTTAATAAAATCGCGCAGCTCATTTTTGAGAAAAAAATACGAATTATATTAAAAACAAGAGTTTTCCCGAACACAAGTATTATCTCATTCCCTCCATCTAAAACAAATTCATATTATATATCAATTTAAAGAAAATCGCCCGGGCCATTTTCTAGAAATGGAAATTAGGAACTTTATCCATCACAAGTACTTTAAAAATAGGTTTTGAGATCTCAAAATAAATGTAAAAATTTCAGAATAGCATAAGACTGCAGATATAAGACTGTTTTTAAAAAATCAGAACAATATGCCCTATATTTGCTGAGTTATGAAATGGCGGCTTTTCGCGTTTCCTTTGATCTCGAGTTAGGTGTATATATGAGTTCCGCAATTCTTACAATTTTAGGCTTAAGGCTGCGCCACTGAAATACTACTGTCTTCCATGATAATAGCACCATTGGCTCTAGGGATGTGATATCATACTTTAACTTCCATTTTTTTTCTATGAAATAATTCTATGAAATCAAATTTATTCTATAAACCGTCTATATTTTTAAAGGTTATTAACTCGTCTAATTACTGAATTTTTTTTGGAAAAATGCGATTTTCTTAAAACCTATGTAACCTCTAGAGTAATAGCTACAGTCTTCCTGCAAGGTTTAAATAAACTTCTTCTACCCCTAATTTTTGAATAATTTTAGTATAGACACATGGAAGAACAAGTTTCTTTTCGGAATCTGAGATCCCTGAAACAATTAAATCAGTAGAAAACTAGAAGTTGAAAAAAAAATTTAAAAAAATGTTTCATTAAAATACTTTCTTCTTTAAAAAGAAGAAAGTAAAAAGTTTCTAAAACCAGTCGGTCTTAACAGACAAGCACCAAGTGGAAAAGTAAATATTTCTTTTGTATCAGGATAATAGTCAAAAAACATAATTTCACATTCTGTGATAAACCCACTAGCGGCACTGCAAAACGCAGCCACTACTCACTATCTGAGTGAAATATACACTAATAAAATTTAAAATGGGAAATTTCAAAAATTCTTCGTTTGTAAAATATTTAGTATAAACTATTTCAAAGTAAATTTTGGTTTCAATTACTTTATTATCAACACTGAGGCAGACATTTTAATCAAATTAAAATCTATAAACCCGTAATGAGCCGTGATATATAAAAGGAGGTGGTTAAATATTGAATGCATTTCATGGACGTATTTTATTATAATTTTAAATTAAACCTCCATTTTAATCTCGAAGTCAGTCCTGTAGTTTAATTAAACCTTGCAGACTCTATATGAATTCTTTCACAAAATAGTCTTAAGAATTAAAACATTAGACACGAGAAGAAGAAAGGAACAGTTGTTAAATTCCAAAGAAAATTTATCCTATAAAAATTTAACCATTTGCTTTGTCTTGTAATTCTTTTTTTAAACTATATTCTTGTTTCCTTTTATGAATTCTGCTCTTCAAAGTTCTGTAAATTGAATCTGACAAGTTGCAATTCACAAGATTCCCAAGAGAAAATAAATGGGAATATGATGCATAGAACTTCATCTTCATTTGTCTCACTTGTTGAATTCAGAAATATAAATTATGTCTAAAAAAACACTTGATAAAAGACTCAAAACTAAAATGCTTCTATCACCTCGTCCATTGTAATCTATACTAATAAAAATAAGTTTCGCTCTTTGTCTGTGTTGTTTGTGTGTGTTCGATGGCTAGGAAAATCTACCGCACGTACAAGGCTAAAATTTTAGGTGAAGATATTCCAAGGTATGTCAAAATATACCTGAAACACAGAATTAATTTTTTTTTTAGAATTAGCCCAGTTATTAATTAAAATTCCTAATGAACTTTCACGACAAATGATCTATTTCATTCCGAGAGTGAAAAGCGCTCTCGCGTGGTCAGTAAACGATTTAAATAGCGGGACGAAAATGAAGAACCGAAACAAGGAATTTCTAGGCTTTATTTTTTTAACCTTCATCGTCCAGACCGCTCAGTAAAGTTAAAAACAATAGAGCTATACTAAAAGAGGATACGTACTGTTACGTTTTACATGCCGTAATTAGTTTGAAAAATCACTGATAACCCTGTTATAAAATTTTTTAAAAAGTGGTACTTTTTGCAGGTTTTTTTTCCCTATAGTGCACCGCTTTTATAGGAAGCAATTTCTGGGGTACTGAATAATATATATATATATATATATATATAAAGCTGAAACATTCTTCTCTTCGACGGCGCAATCGGTTTTTAAAAATATGGTTTTTAACCTTTAAAAAAATTCGCGACTACAGGTCAATTTGCGCCTTACGTAGAAGATATTTTTTCTACGATATTAGTACTTAAAGGCTGGTATATCGACACAATCTTTTCAGTGCGTCTTTGCAGAGCAGATTTACATCACTCAATAATATTTTGAAGAGTGAGAAGTAGGTAGAATTAATTTTTACAAAGTAAAATGAGTGAAAATTTCGACGACAACACAAAAACCTGTGGGATTTCAGCGCGGTTTAGCACGACTTTAGCTAAAGTTTTCTACACTAAATATCCATATTTTTCACGAAAGTTTAAAGAAGTTTTGGATTCAGTTATAGTCGAGGCAATAGGGGATTTTACCTGGCAAAATTAATGGTAGTTCTGGAAATAAACTTACCTTATGTTTTTTGGGTCGCTGAATCTGAATTTGTAACTTCCCACCGAAATTTCCCACGCCCCCCCCCCCCAAACTTTGGTAAAATGCCCCCCAAAAAGGTTTTTATTAAAAAAGGTTTTAATTAAAAAAATCAATTTTTTAATTGCTTTAGGGAAAAAGTATCTATAAATTCAGAAAGTAGACACAATTTGCAACAAATAAAAAAAAAAACATTATGACGTAGGATGAATGGGGAGGGGAGGATCTGCCTCGGATCATGCGCCGCGGTGCTACGTGGACTAAGTTGCACAATTCGACTTAACCATTCACATCGTATACATTCGGCCTCCCGTCTCCTCTCCGAACTTTCCCTATAAGGTTTACTTTAAATTTTTTGGGTCGCTGAATCCGAATTTTTAACTCCCCCCTAAAATCCCCCCGTAACCCCCCCCCAAAAAAATAGTTCTTTTTAAATTAATTTTTTTATTGTTTTAGGCGAAAAGTATGTAGAAATTCAGAAAGTAGACAAAATGTGCAACAAATAGGATATATTACATTATCACGTACGACAAATGAAGAGGGAGGGGGCTGCCTCGGAACATTCCCCGTGCGCTGTTCTCAAAAACCAAATTTATTCAAAAAATCAATTTTTTGTGGGAGTTGCCGGGTGAAATTTTGGTGGGAAGTTACAAAATTTCACCTCGGAATTCGGATTCAGCGACTCAAAAAAACATAAAGGGAGTCAAAATCCAGAACTAGCATTAATTTTGCCAAGTAAAATTGCCTATTTCCTGGACTTGCATAACTTAGTGCACGTAGCGTCGCAGTGCATGTTCAGAGGCAGCCCCTCCCCCTCCCCCTCCCCGTTCATCCTACGTCATAATGTCATATATCCTATTTGTTGCAAATTTTGTCTACTTTCTGAATTTCTACATACTTTTCCTCTAAAACAATAAAAAAATTAATTTGAAAACAACTATTTTTGGGGCATGGGTTGCGGGGCGGTGAGTTTGGGTGAAAGTTAAAAATTCGGATTCAGTGACCCCAAAAACTTTAAGTAAACCTTATAGGGAAAGTTCGGAGAGGAGACAGGAGGGCGAATGTAAATGATGTGTGTGGTTAAGTGGAATGGCGCAATTTAGTCCACGCAGCACCGCGGCGCATGTTCCGAGGCAGATCATCGCCTCCCCATTCATCCTACGTCATAATGTCAAATATCTTATTTGTTGCAAATTTTGTCTACTTTCTGAATTTCTAGACACTTTTTCCTTTTTAATAAAAACCTTTTTTTTGAGGGTGGGGGGGGTGCATTTTACCAAAATTTTGGGGTGTTGCCGTGAGATATTTTGTGGGAAGTTACAAAATCGGATTCAGCGACCCAAAAAACATAAAGTAAGCCTTTTTCCAGAACTACCATGAATTTTGCTAAGTAGAGTCCCTGTACGGTCTCTATTGCCTGGACTATTATATTTATAACTTATTAAAAACTTTGAGAAATAATGCAATAAAAACTATTTTTTTGTATGCTATCGGAATCGAATCAAAACAAGAAAAAAAGCAAGAAAAAAGAAACAAAACAAAACAAAACAAAAAGTTTTCCTTTTTCGACTAGATATCGGTATCTTCTCACGAGTGAATTTTTTCTTAACTACCAAAACGGTAGAATGTATAGCAATCATATATTTTCCGAGAGAAATAGCCCATGGTATAAAAATATAGATTTTTGTACCATTTGTTCTATTTTCTAATTCTATTTTTAGACTATATGCTTTTTCCATTTTAATAATTTTGCACATCAAAGTTTTCTGAAGAAAATATTAAAAGTCGAATGCCGGAAATTGTAGGAAAGAATATTCGTAGATATATGATGCTTAAGAGTTTTATGTTTTTATTTTTTTCTCTCTCAAAATACTTGAATTTCGAAACATAAGTTAGTTTTTAAAATGTAGGGAATACCTTAAAAATAGACACATAATAAAATGCCTGAATATCCTATTCCTATAATAGATACAAATTTTCTTTACCTAGAATTTATGTTTCAATTGATACAAATATAACACTTCCTTAAATAGCAAGAAATTAGAGCTGGTACTAATCATATATTTATTGGAAGAAATACCATGTAATTTATGTTTAAAAATGACTTTTGTATCATTTGTTTTGCTTTCTAATTAGATATTAGTACTATATGTTTTATCCATTAAAAACATTTCAAAAATTTTTCAATGAGATGTAATTAGTGAACATTGAATTGCAAGATTGTTTATAAATATATATTTTTTAATTACCACTGTGTAATTTTAATAAATTATTCAATTCATTTCCAGAAGTGAAATTACGGTCGAAAATTACTGAATATTTAATACGTGATTTAACACATTGCTAACTAAGCGTCGAACCAACAGAGTAAAAATTGCCTATGTTGGGAATCGAGCCCGGAACCCTTGGAATAGCGCTCCAAGTGCTCTACGATTTAAGCTACGAGGACGATACCTCGTTTGGCAGATCTCACTCGCATATGTTGGTAAGGGTGTAACTTCAGCACAAGAGGGAATAGTCTTCATCAGCATGCAATCTTTCGTCGAAACATGAGACACAAATAAACCCAGCATTGGTGAACACATATATAATTTTAATTAATTTTTTAATTAATTTTCAGCAGAAAATTAATTACAAAAATATTTTTTTCCTTTACATATATGATGCTCTCCTATTTCTATGAAGTGAAATCAAAATATTCTTTCTTTACCATATAAATAACTGAAAAAAAATCCAAATAATATAAATTACATTAAAATATGATATTTTCTTAAATTGTAACATCGAATGTTACTCGCCATACTCAATTTTTTAAATGTCGTAAATTCTAAGAGAAGAATTGAAAGAATAAATATTGGATATTTTGTAAAAGTATAACTATCAGTGTTATTTTCTTGATTTACTGAGTGCAAATTGAAGTAGGCAAAACAATTTTTTTAAAGAAAACTTATTGGAGCAACAAATATGACTTAATCGAATTTCGTTTTCTCTCTAAGAAAGTTTGGATTTTCTTAGATACTTTAAAAAAATATTTTCTTAAACTGAAAACTACTTTAGAATTCCTAAAGTTATTGAATAATTGATTTTTACTACAGGAATATAAACGAGGTACATTCGATACTTAGTGAAACTAGTGGAAATTACATAAATTTATTTCATTCACGAAGAAAGTTTTGTAAAAAAGGAAAAGGAATACCTGAAAATTTTAACTGCAGCTAATTAAGGCAAAATGCGTTTACATTTATGCTACTAAACAATGCGTTTTGAGGGTACAGAGGATTTTTTTTATTTATTTATGACCGTCGTATTTCACGAAACTGTTCGATGTCATCTTTGCGTTTGAACATTGCCCCGGAACTACAGCAGTCGGCCCGATCACGGAAAATTTTAATGGGAAAAATTAAAAGCTAAATTCAACAAGTTTAAGAACCGGACAGCCGAGCCGTGAGGCCGGGACATTTAACCCGAGAGTAATCGCGTGTTTTTTAGTCGTATACATTATTGGTGACGTTCGGACTTTGGCGTCGGTTCTTCCCAGCGGAAAAATAAAATAAAAAATTCCTTTCATAATTTATTTATTTTTTACATTTCAATAAAGTTATAAATGTGTACTTTGGAGAAATTAGTCAGTTTTCTCACGAGCTATGAAATATTTGGAAAGCGTGAAAGTGCATTCTGAGAAGCAAATTTGTTGTGGTTGTTTTGTTGAATTTCTGATTTTCTAAACATTTAAAACATCTACTTTGAAAAAACCTAGATTGTCATGTAACTTTACTAAGGTGTAGGAGAAGCTTTTAAAGTCAGCTACAAAAAATCCCACTGTTGTATTTATAAGGGGAGTTTGTTTCTAGTACGAAAATTAATGTGGGAGGCAAAAAAAAAAACAAAAACGCACACGACTGTTGCCATGATAATAAGTTGGATGACCGCAGCTTGTTTGAAATATGTCATGTTTAAGTGGATCCGATGTGTTTAAAATGACAATAATTAACTGAAAGTTGTTCAAGGGGTAAAATGCCTATAAATAATTTAGATTATTGCTTGTTTTTGCATTTATTTATTTATGTTTTATAAAAATTATGTTTTGCTATAATTTTCATGTTCATGTTCTCTACTTTTTATTTATATTGCATATTGAACTATCTCACGATTATACCTAAAGCAAAATTAATAATTTACTTAAATTTTAAAATAATAAAAAAATATCATATATCTTGCTATAACTTGACGTTTGTTTGATTTTCATGTATAGTTTGTAGATAATTTAATTTCCATTTAAAAGAAAAAGAAACTTTTAAATCCGTCCACTTTTATTTTGCAAAAGTTATTAAAGCAAAACCTCTGAAAGACGGTGTTTCCTAATAATTTAATTTAAGAAATTTGCTTCCACATGTATCGTTGATCTGTGCGACCCAACGTTTACTCTAACGTTTACTAACGTAGGACAGTAATTATAGGAAAATTTCTGTTGACTAAATGTAACCTTTTCCGTAATGTTCAAACATTATAAATAAAAACGATACATTTTTTTTCACCATTTTACTCCTGTCTGCATTATTTAAGAGGCTTACTACTGTTTGATCACCTGTGTCAGAGGAAAAAAGGAAAAACATTTTTTTAAAACGTAGTTGAATTTTGGTATGGAAGAGAAAGAATTAAGTCACATTGTAAGACATATAAATGTGGATTTATATAAATGGACGAAAATGAGGAAAATATACCCAACAGAAAGAGTACATGTACTACAGAAAGGAATTTGAGACAAAAGTAAGAGAGAGGGAAAATTAAATTTATTGGGAGTAGTGTTTCATATAGCCACCAAATATCTTTTTCAACCTATCGTTTTATTAAAATATTAAATCAAACTTTCAACAAATTCTTTCAGACCGTTCAGGTAATGTGAAATTTTGTCTGTCATTATCATCGTCCTAACAATACATTTAATTTTAAAATATTTATGAAATATGAGCAGTGTAACTGCAAATATCTGTAGTAATAAAAAAAAATTAAAATGAATAAAACAATTTTAAAAACAAAAAAAATGTCTTAGTTATGAAAGTTACGTTTTGTATATGAAATATCACTTTATTTTAGATACCAGAAACGTCTGAATTGCTGCCAATTTTATCTCTTAAGTTTTCAAAAGAAGAAGTGGGCATTATTCTTTAAAGTTTTAACCTGATTTCTTGATCATACATATCAAACTCCGAATTAACCGGGGAAATAATCCGATAACAAAGCGCTATTGCTGAAAAAAATATATCAGAAGTTCACTGTGTAACAAATAACTATCGGCCGAGAGTCTAATTTTCATTATTATTGTTTTTCTGGAATTGACTGCGATATTCCTATAATGTAACAAAACAGAGCTATAAAGTAAAATTTGTGTGGGTATTATTTATTTTCAGATAATGTTATTGTTTTCCGTAGTACTGTTGGATTAAAAATTACCAAACGCTTATTATTGTTTTCTAGTTCCTAAAATATAATCAATTTTCTTTTTCAAACATGTTGATCATTCATCATTGTGCGCCATTAATTTTATTGACAGTCAACTTTTCCATTTTTACATAATGCATAGTAAAGGATTGTACTATAAAGCCTGTTTTTTTTAATACAGTTATAATTTAGAGACACTTGCTGATAAGATAAAAGTGATTTTTATAAAATTATATTTAAGTTTGCCTGGTCAAACGTAATCGTAAAAAAAGTATGGTGTCATCTGCTACTGTTTATGCTACTGAGGTGGGTATTACAATAATAAAGATAAAAAAAAATAAGAAACTGTGACTTATAAATACATACATAAAATACTACATGAAATATGTAGTAACATACTATAAAATAAAATACTACATGGAATATGTAATAACGTACAATATGTAGTAATATTGGAAAGATGTATTATTTTTTTATATTATACATACATAAAATAAAATAATACATCTTTCCAAATTCACTCATATGACTTACAAACAAAAAGAGAATACTTCATACATTTTAATCTCAAAATTCTCACAGAAAAAATCGGGATTAACAGTTTGACTGGAATATTCGTCTTGCTTCATGAAGCATATATGTTTTGTATTTAAGAATACATCAACATATATAATACAATTTACAATACCTATACAATACATGTTTTCGAAAAAAGTATGAGTTGTAATCTGTGAAGTTTTTCAACAGAAATCATGGTTTGAAAGCTTCACATATGCGAATTTATACAATACATACAGATTATTCCGTCAATTAGGTTTTGAATTGCAACAATTACAGTCCAATTCAGCATTAGAAGTACAGAACGTTAATTCTTCCATATTTCCTAAACTAAAAGTATTTTTGTCTAAGACCCAAATGTCTTTTCGTTTAGTATCTTAAACTAAAATTTACCGTATTCTAGTTTGAAACATTTAAAAATTGATTGCTGTTAAGATTTTTATAGTGTACAATACAAAATTTACAAGGATAAAGTTTTTTTCTAAATATTACTTATAAGACGCAGCTCTCTCTCAAAAAAAAAAAAAAAAAAAAAAAAAAAAAAAAAAAATTCAAATTTCGTAATTTAAAACAAGTGGGTAAGTGTGATCACAGATCACACAGAGGGTTTTGTTTAATATTCCTTTCAAAACACTTTATCCTTTTGCAAAATCTGTTAGTTCGACATTTAACAACCAGGGGGCGCACTCTATTCTAAACAAACCTCTATCCGAACGAAACTCCGTTTTACGAGCTGTCAGTAGATGTATTAGTCCAGGGGATCGGGCGCATATCATCCGAGATAGGTAGGCGGCCCCTGGCGGTAAAAATTGGAATTAAAATATGCACGGCTATGTTCCATAATGTGAAAGAGTGGTCAAAAGAGTATCGGCAAAAGTTAGAAAAGTGCACCCCGTGTGAAAATGGCGCAGTTTAGAAAAATTGCTAAAGATAGAGAAGTTAGAGCCCGGAGGGGTAAATAATATAAGACTTTTTTAAAATGTTAAGATTTTCGTGTGATCGTAAGAGTTCTGCTATAAGTATGCAAAATTTCACATCTACAACTTAATTAAAGGCTGAATTAGAAAAAATGCTTAAAATACAAAGTTAAAGGAAGTAAATATAAGACTTTTTCAAAATTTTATGATTTGTCGTTTGATGTGAGGTGTTCAGCTATAAGAATCCAAAATTTCAAGTCTTCAACTTAATTAGGGGCTCAGTTAGAAAAAAAAGCTTAAAGTACACAAGTTAGAGCCCAGAAGGGTAAATATAAGACTTTTTCAAAATTTTATGATTTGTCGTTTGATATGAGGTGTTTAGCTATAAGAATCCAAAATTTCAAGTCTCCAACATATATGGTTTCAGAGAACGGACTCAATGACGGACGGACAGACAGACAGACAGAGGAGTGATACGAATAGGGTTTCTTCAGGTGAACGAAATACTAAAAAGAACTATTTTGACGTAAATGAATTTTTATATAGATAAGTCTACAGTTTAAGTGTATAATACTTGCAATTGTAGACTATAAACAGTCTACAATACTATACCTCCACAACTATGAGTTAAAGAATTAGCGTTTCGTTAACAATAAGAACAGGCAGTCTGCATTGAAATACATTCCTTGTTAATATATTTGAACTATTTTGTATTCATTAAAAATATATTGTAGGGCTTCAGATATTATTCAAATTCTGATATAAATATTAAGATAACAAATTATGCGTACAGCGTTGCTTATGAAACACTTTCCAACATACACTGACTATTATAACAATACTTCATACTTTACTAACGTAAAAGAAGATGTCTAAAGGGCGATTTGGAAAACTCATAACGCATTTGAACTCCCATTTTCTGCTATTACCTATATTATATTTGGGATTTTAAACAATTTTTTTGTGCAACCCTGTATACGATCTATAGATAAGTATGTATACTACATGGTATGCTAGAAACTACTACCTCAGTTAAACGCATAGCACAGTTAAAAATTTCTATTCAACAATTTCTGAAAATACACGGATGTTGTTGAAACCTTTTGTGCAGACCTGTAAATCATTTATAGAATTTATACACACCAAGTGATATTTAAAAAATAATTAAATTTAGAAACGCATACCACAACTGAATGCTAACTTCCAGCAATTATTCTTCGTAGGCTTCAATAGTGCAATTATTCTTCATTTAGCTGTGTAACTGAATTCCTTAGTGTGCCCCTGTAAATGAAAGTCAAATTCTATGCTCACAACGTTCTATGTTAAGAACTTTGTAGTACACTTCAGTGATGAATATCAATTTCAATATGCGTAAAATAGTATAATAGCATAAAATATACCATAAACGATTTTTCCTGATAGACCGTAATGTAACGGAATTTATTTGAGTATCGCTGTAAATGATTAACACTTCAGTGATTAACACTTCATTTTCAAAACCGAATATGCCTTATTAAATTACAATAACATATATTAATTTATCTCAGTCGGACTATATTTACGCAAGTTAGAGTACGGACGGACAGACTTACAGCCTATCCGAATTCATAAACAGTTTTCAACAATATTGGAAAGAGTTAAAAACGATTTGCAGAAGTGAAGTTGAGATGACTCATCTACAGATATACTTTTCAAATCTTTTAATTGAATCATCTAACATTTTAAATACATTGTCATAATTGTGTATATTTAAGTCTAGAACAGTAAAACAGTTTATAACCTGTATATAGTATACGCTATATAAACGTTTTGAGTGGATCTTTTTTACTGGAGGGGGGGGGGGGGGTCACCGTTGGTGCATCAGAAATGTTCAATGATCACTACTGCCGCACAGAGGAAGTTAAAAAAATTTTTCTCAAGGAATATACGCTGCTGACCATTAAAATTGCAACACCATAAAAAGAAAGAAAATACAAAAAAGATATTTATTATACGTAAACAGTATGGCACGAAAACAAAGCGATTAAATTATTAAGCAGTTTGGGTGTGTTAGTAGAAACACTGGTCCCTCTGGCAGCTCAAACGGCCATTACCGGTTAGGCATGGAGTCGAACTGGGCTTGGATGACAGAAACGGGCAACTCATTCCATGCTGCTTCAAGTCTATGCCACACTTCATCAACCGTATTAGCTGGAAAGGGGTGGCGGGCGAGTCTCTCAGCAATCGGTGACCAGATGTTTCCAATGGGTGACAAATATGGAGAACGTGCAGGCCAGGGCAGCAATCGAATACCCTGCGTATCGAAGAAGGTCAGTACATGACGTGCAACATATGGTCTTGCGTTATCTTGTTGGAAGATGGCGTTTGGTAGGCCTTGAATACAGGGTACAACTACTGGACGTAAGATGTCAGAAATGTACCGATATGCGTACAAATTACCGTCGATTCGAACTAAAGATGTGCGTGTCGTGCACCCAATGGCTGACCAAACCATCACACCACGGGATGGGCCCCTATGCCGGTATCGAAAGCATGCATGCGACGAGCATTCTCCTCAAAGCTTCCAGACACGTATAAGGCCATCAGACTACTGTACACAGAACCGGGACTTGTCTGAAAAGACGACATCGTGCCAGTTCTGTATCCAGATTTGTCGTTTGGCGCACTAGGGTCGCCGTCTCTCTATGCTGCATTGTCAAGGCAAGCCGCAGTAATGGTCACCGTGCTGACAGTCCACGCTGCTGCAAACGTTGTTGCACGGTGCGAGCGGGCATATCTTGGAATTCATTAATAGTTTAATAATTTTTTTGGTGTTTTTTGTAATATGTTTTATGCAGAACAATGCATATTTTCTCAAGAAATTTTACTATTTCCTTTTTTAAGCTAACGCAATATTTCAAAATAAGAATTATTTTCTTTAATTTGACAACAAATTTGTAACTTAATGTGAATTATGTTATGCTTGAAATGAAAGTATATATTTTAAGATAACCTCTGACAAATTCAAACCAGAAATATTTATAAGCTTCAACAGAGCGAATCAAAAATACAAAAATACTTATTTAAGTTCGCTGTAATTATTTAAGTTAATTACATGCACTTATAAAACTTAGTCTTTATTCTCTTGCTGTGAAATATGTTGCGCATTCTCTTTAATATGAAGTGAAGTGAATTTTTAAATTTATTTAAATATGGTTTCATAAACTTTATCGTAATATCTTTAAAATTTCGAAAGTCTTCTAATAAGTTTTTAAAGTTAAATTTCAGTTTTACTAAATTAAGCAATTTTTTTAAACACCTGGTATTTTTTATTTATTTGAAAGTATACATTAACATATGAAGACTTTATAAAGAAACCATAAGCATTGTTATCTATTTATAAACCAATCCTAATCCCGAAATTTAAAAAAAAAAAATATGTTACGCTTCTCATTAAAAATGTGAAACATTTTCTATTATTTTCAAATTAGCTACTGCAGAAATTATACTCTAATTACGATGAATTCTCGATATTTTTAATAATAAAATAATTGTATTTTTACAAGATTTGGTATTTGAGAAGTTAATTATCAATTAAAGTGCTCTTTAAGAAGTGCATTTGCTTATTAATTATACATTATTTTAATAAAAAAAAGTTTCAAACCAATTAATGTACAGAGATATTAAGTTATATCCCTTAAAATTGAAATTTGAGTTCTTTAAATTTACATTTCATTTTTAATAATTATGAGTATTGCGTAGCATGTAACAAAATATGGAAATAAATACTTCCTTAACATTAAGACACACATATTACAATATACATTAAAACACACATACATACATAAATAACGCCTGCATTCAACAGTTAAAGGTATATATAAATATTATACAGACATACAAACAATAAATACAATAAACCCAACTGGAGTGAAAAATTAGCGAGAGCCAGGAATCGAACCCCGGACCACAGTATACAAGACTGTTGCTCTAACCACTGAGCTACTCCGGCCGATACCTGAGTCTGCAATTTCTCATTAATAAACCATGTTGGGCGAGTCACCAGCCATCTATATGACAGCCTTGGATGACCGGACAACGATGAATAGATTTTACTATTTCATCGATCTACGATAAATAATTTTAAGACACACATATTACAATATACATTAAAACGCACATACATACATAAATAACGCCTGCATTCACCAGTTAAAGGAGTAGCTCAGTAGTTAGAGCAGCAGTCTTGTATACTGTGGTCTCGTGTTCCATTTCTGGCTCTGGCTAATTTTTCACTCCAGTCCGGAATATTGTATTTATTGTTTGTATGTCTGTGTAATATTTATATATACCTTTAAATATTCTAATATTTTTTAAAATATTTTTTAAATTCTAATATTTTTTTTATATTACTTAACTATATTGTTATTTACTTGTATTGATGACTTTTAAGTTGTGTTTAATTATTAGTTCCTAATCTATAAACACTGTTTTGATGAGGTCTATAGATATCTAAGATGGTTAGAGTTGCAGTAAAGCTAGAGATCCTACATACACAACTTCCTGGTTGTATAATATTTTAATGGAGCTTCCGACTGTAAAATATTCAATGAATCATCGTCCATTTTGAAAGACGTATCCAATAACATGCCACTCAATAGGGTGTGTAATTTTTTTACGTCTCTACCGCCATTTTGTATTTTACGGCCGCCATTTCGAATTTATAAAAACAAAACCATCGGGCCATTAAGACGAATTGATAGAGACCTCATTCATTAAAATTCATCCAGCCGTTGGGATGTTTAGAGGGTATAAAGATATCCACGTACAAAGATACGCGTGAAATACATAACCCTTCTTTTCAGCCGGGTAAAAACTGCTCAGAAACGGTTTCGAAAATCTGATCAGAAAAATAATACTTTGTTTGTGAAATGCTTCTTTAAATCTGAAAAGTCTGTTGGAGTTTGGTCGGTTTTGGTGATTTCTGTGTATAAATGAGCGATTTTCGTGAGCGTGGAGAACGCGGAAACGGTTTTATCATAATTTCGTAAGCATATCATATTTTGCCAACAAATCCATTTTTCTTTTTTACTGTGTACTAATTTTTAGGACCTACATCGGTAGGTCCTAAGAAAAGTAGGATTTATAACAAATAGTACTTAATAATATAGATTTTCATTTTTTGTTTATAAGCATGTCAAACATGATCTAAACTTCTGCTTATTGTGCAATAAAACGTTTGTAGCCGAAAGTGTGAAGCCTATGAAATCAGTAAGACTGTTGAACACGAAACATACTATTTTCTACCTGCGTAGCAATACGGCAGGTTGCTTTTGAATTCTATAACATCTTTTAAGTAAAAAAATCTAATATGATTGAACATTTAGAAAAGATATCACATTCATTTTATTAAATATTAAATGTCACTGTAGTATGAAAATATATTTACGATGAAAATTAATGTTTGCCGAATAAAAGTACGTCTTTTCAGTGACTTGATTTCTCAAAAAGTCTCCTACTTTGACTGTTGAGCTATTGAATTATATAATTTTGAAGCTATTGTAATTCAAATGACATCACTTTAATGATATTAATAAAAAAATGATGTCAAGCAAATGTATACAAATATATTTCAGATTTATGAAATAAAATAAATGCTTAAAAAGACAGTTTAATCTCATTTAATCATTACTATTTTTGTGCATTTGTGGCCAAAGTTTTTTCCAGTTTTTAAAAATAATCAGTTGAAAAATCAGCTTTATTTTCTAAATTCATTAATTCTAAAAATGGTCAATAATTGTCCAGTTAAACGCAAGTAGCTTAAATTTGTTTATTTTTAAATGCCTTAGTTGAATATAAAACTCAAAAGATCTAAGATGGATTGATTTTCTAGATGTCAATCGGGCGACAGACGGAAATTTTTTTCAGAAAAAAACAACAACTGATTATTGATGCTCGCGTACGTAAAGTTATATTTTTATTTCTTAAAATTTCGTTTAGAAAAATAATATAATTGTGATACTGTCTTTAGAATCTATTCAGATAAAAGATAATTAAAATTTAATTTTAATGTGAAATGACGTGAAAAAGGAAAACGTAGTTATCCTTATCATTTTCCATTTCAAATCTTTTAACAACAAATTGAGTTATTTAGTTGTCACCATTTCAAAAATGTTAAAAAAAAAAGCTTAATATACACTGACGGAAAAAAAATCCCAACACCAAGAAAGACTTGTGTTAGATAAACGAAATTTTGTAGGCGTGTTTATACATCTAAAAGATGACATCGATTGAAATTTCGCGCTTCGCGCATAAGTGTGGCGCTAGTAGCGCCACTCAGAACTTGCGGATCAGGTTTACTTTAAATACGTGCTGTAAAGTTCGTGGACGTTATTTAGCTTCGAAATAGGACGTATTGAGTTGATGTTAGCCAAGAATACCTTTAACAAGACGAAGAAGCCACTGTCAACAGATCTCCGAGTTAGAACGAGGTCGCATATTCGGGCTACGAGAAGGTGGATTTTCTTTCCGCGATATTGCAGAAAGACTTGACTGGAATGTATCCACTGTGCATGATTGTTAGAAGCAGTGGTCAAGGGATGGTACTACCTCAAGAAGACCGGATTCTAGGCGGCCACGTGGCACTCCTGAGAGGGAAGATCGCCGTATTCGGCGTACGCATGTGGCGCATCGCACTGCGTCTGCGGCAGAAATTCGAGCTGCAGTTGGTACCACAGTGACGCAACAAACTGTTAGAAATCGGTTACTTCAAGAACAGCTCCGAGCTAGGCATCCTGTAGTGTGCATTCCACAGACTCCAAGCCATTGCCGTTTGCGAAGCCATTCGTGTCAAGCCAGAGCTCATTGGTGGTCGTAGTGGAGATCTGTTGTGTTTCATTTTCATCAGAAAACACAACAGATCTCCACTCTGTCCTCCAATGAGCTCTAGCTTGACACCAATGGCGTCGCAAACGGCAATGGCTTGGAGTCAGTAGAATGCACGCTACAGGGCGCCTGGCTCGGAGCTGTCATTGAAGTAACCGATTTCTAACAGTTCTTTGTTTCACTGTGGTACCAACTGCAGCTCAAATTTCTGCCGCAGACGCAGTACGATGCGCCTCAGTTATACGCCGAATACGGCGATCTTCCCTCTCAGGAGTGCCACGTGGCCGCCTGGAACCCGGTCTTCTTGAGGCAGTACCATCCCTTGACCACTGCTTCTAACACTCATGCACAATGGATACATTCCAGTCAAGTCTTTCTGCAATATCGCGGAAAGAAAATCCACCTTCTCGTAGCCCGAATATGCGAGCTCGTTCAAAATCGGTGAGCTGTTGACAGTGGCTTCTTCGTCTTGTTAAAGGCATTCTTGGCTAACATCAACACAATACGTACCATTTCGAAGCTAAATAACGCCCACGAACTTTACAGCACGCATTTAAAGTAAACCTCATCTGCAAGTTCTGAGTGGCGCTACTAGCGCCACACTTATGCGCGAAGCGCGAAATTTCAATCGATGTCATCTTTCAGATGTATAAACACGCCTACCAAATTTCGTTTATTTAACACAAGTGTTTCTTGGTGTTGGGATTTTTTTTTCCGTCAGTGTATATTAACCTTTTCGAGTCTCGTGTACTATTAATAGAACATGTCTCTTCATCGAGTTTTATTTTGTCTTAACAATTACTTTTTTTACTATCTACATATAGTAATGATAGTATATGCCTATGCATTTCTTATTGTGACTTCATTTAGGTTTTGGTATTCAATAATAACAATAATAATAAAAGTTTGTGAATTTTCTTTGCATCTTTGGCGGTTCCTTTTTTTTTATACATAAATTTCACTCTTTAAATAAAAAAATATAGGTTACGTTTCTGAACGAATCATGCGTGATAAAACGCAAAAAAATCATTAGAAAGTTGCAGCATCTGTTAAACCCTGTTGCAACAGAGCATTTTCCAAACGTCTCCAAAAACGCTTCCTTAACCTATTATCATATAAATTGAATAGCACACAAAATAAGTACATTCGTTAGATTTTAGACCATGATATAATCTTTAAGCTTCAGTAAATAAATTTAGATAGCTACGATGAATATTATTAAAGTAAAGGTAATTTTGTTCTCAAAATTGAAAAAAAAATCAGACCCGAAAGCGTTAAAGCCATTCCCATTTTAAAATTCTGAGATATTATATTACGTCCTCAGATCCATGAGGATGACTGGGGTTAATGTATCGGAGATTCTAGGAGATATTCTAGGAGACATATTCTAGGAGAAGTAGCTGTAGAATACAAAAGTTAAATAAGATATTAGCATAATAGATTGGAAAATACCATAACATATTTAAAGAGTGAATGAAGTCTATCAAATCAAATTAAATATTTTTCTTAATAAATAATTAAATTATTCGTAAGTATTTAACCAAGCATCATATCTAGAAGTAAAGAGTAAAAAAAGGGATGCAATAGATGAAAATTTTTTTTATTACATGCAAAATAATTTACAGAAGCCACTCACATAAGTTAAATTTAAAAAAAAAAAAAAAAACACGACTGTGTAAAAAGAGAACTAATTAATTATTTCTTGTCAATGTGAAACGAAATTTTATATTACTTACTTCCTTTTTTATTTACTTGTTTTGATGACTTTGATGACTTTTGATGACTTGTATCGATGTCTATGATGATTAGAGTTGCAGTAAAGCTAGAGATGCTACCTACACAACTTCCAGGTTGTGCAATATTTAAACGGAGCTTCTGACTGTAAAATAATCAATGATGCATAGTCTTCATTTTGAAAGATCTATCCAATAATATGCCACTCAATAGGGTGCGTAGAAAAATTTTTCGTCTCTAACGTTATTTTGTATTTTTCGGCCGCCATTTTCAATTTATAAAAATAAAACCAAGCCTAAGACGAATCGATAAAAACCTCATTCATTAAAATCCATCCAGCCGTTGAGATGTTTCGAGGGTATAAAAAAATCCATATACCCAGATAATTGTGAAACACATAACCCTTTTTGGCAGTCGGGTAAAAAAAATATGGATAAGAATTATGGGAAACAGCGAAACAGATCTATCGCTTTTGCATCTCAAAAATCATCGCGGAAGACTTCCGATGACCAAACGTCAACCAAATTTAACTTATTGTGTTAAAAGATACATGTTCATCCATCACACTGAATTTAATGTTTATATACATAACTTTTCAATGTTTCAAACTTAAATGTAGAACTGTTGTAAAAATACAATTAATTGTTAAACAAATAATGTGTTTTCAAGCCAAGATTACGGATACTTTCAGTAAATTTATTTTTGTTCAATGGCATTGTTCTTAATTTTCTAACTGCACTATATTTTTCAATAATACATCAAAAATAAGTCATTAGATTTTATTAAAAAACATACACTCGGTACCAAAAATCCATCTGTAAATAATGCAAAAAGTTATACCTAATAAAGCTGTAAAAAATAATACAATTGTTATTTTTTTTCTGTATTAAAAAATAGTAATAATAATAATTTTTGTGGATTTAAATGGGTCACACCCAACTCGCTAGATTTATTATGTGCATGCATATGGTTTTGAGCGAGACGAGTGACTTCATTATTTCTAAATTCCATTGAAAAGTGCGAGACGTAAAAAAAGAAACCCTTCGATACGAAAGAAAATATAAGATTTCAGTAAATAAGACTCAGTACTTTCAGTAAATCAGTAATTTGCAGTAACCTTTAAATGCAGCTTTGGTAACCATATGACCCGAATACGAAATAAGCAATCGCGATCCAGCTCTAATGTAATATATGAAATAAATGTTGGTAGTTACTCCATATAATCAAAAGGTGTCTTCGAAATTTAGTTTAATTATGCGAAGCATGCAACTTGAAAATTCCGCTACAAATAAAATAGAAAAAATTGAACCGGATGCGGACACTTCTTTGTTATTTTTGTTTCCAAACTGGAAGAAAATATAATGATTAAGAGTCCCCAAGGAGCACTATTTTTAGTGATAAAATGCAATAATAGCATTGATGCACTTTGTCAAAGGTTTGTTATTTGATTTATTAACATAGGTACGCCAGCATTACAAGCATAAGCATGGATAACATTGAAGCCATCAGAGTTATGTATTGCCACTTTTAAAGAACGATACACTTATCAAACTATATTGGTTATGTTGTTTGTATAACGGTTACAAAAATAATATTTGTTATTCAACATTTCATACAAATTGTACTTAAGAATTTTCTTAAAATAACTAATATGTTTTTGTTTCACAAAATATCGAACATTAATAAAATATTTGTAGCCTTTTGAAAGAGGCTGTTTATAAACTGTCGCCTCTTTACACATTTGAGATGAGTACTTCACCTTAATAAAGAATATATCATTTAACGTTTGTAAAGATTATATTCTTAAACCTTAAAAATGGAAATCTTTGAAACTTATATTTAACTGTTTTATAAATATATATATTTTAATAATTAGCTACATAAAGAATTATTTTCTAAAACAAAATATTATACAAAACATTTTGTGGAGTCATCAGAGCAGTAAAGTGTGTCTTACTTGTAATTGCGTGAAAATTACAAAAATAAACCTTATTTTTTTTCCTTTTTGTAACTTAATTTTCTTCCAAGAGTATTTTTCTTCCGACTTAAAAGAGAAACAATGTGTAATAAAAACAAGCTAATTTAATTATATGATAAATCTTAGCTTAACTTTCTTTTTTTCGAAAATAAAATAAAATCTCTGAGTGGACACATTTAAAAGCGTATTAAGTTTAATATTTTATGTTTAAAGAAATATCCTTTTAGGATAATACTCAAAATACAGCTAGATTGTAGTTTGAAATTTGTTTTCTTTTTTATTTACAACAGTGTCTGTATTTAAAATGAAAACGTAATTTTTACATACAACTGTTTCATTATCATGAATCTTATATACAGGCTGGTCATAAAAAAAAAAAAAACTTTGCCGATCTATGGAACTCTAGCGGCCGGTCCGTTTAACCGATCGAGATGAGATTTCAGATATAATTATTCAGAGGTATGAGCTCGGGATTCTGTGAACGGTATCAAATTGGCGCTCAAGGTTACGGTTATAGGTACAGAAAATCGACATTTTCTAATAGCAACGCCCATTTTTTTCAGCGCATGCAAAAACCCTAAATAGTGCTGGAACTGTACGTGTATCGCAATAAACGGACGCGTTATGCACGCACAAAAACACCTCTGGGAACGGAAAAAAAAAACACGATCGGGGCGCACGGAGGAGATCTGCATATGACAGAGGCAAGACACCAATCACAGAACGCCGTTCGCCAGATAGTCAGCGTAGAAAACGGATTCTTACATCTGTCACACGCAAATTTCCTCCGTGTGGCCCGATCGTGTTTTTTTGGCCGTTCGCAGAGCTGTTTTTTGTGCGTGCAGAACGCATCCGTTTATTGCGATACACGTAACGTTCCAGCGCTATTTAGGGTTTTCGCATGCGCTGAGCATTTTGCGATGAAAAAAATGGGCGTTGCCATTCGAAAATTTCGAATATCTGTACCTATAACCTTAACCGTGAGCGCCAATTTGTTGATGTTCACAGAATCCCTAGCTCATACCTCTGAATAACTATATTTGAAATCTCATCTCGATCGGTTAAACGGACCGGCGACTAGAGTTCCATATATCGGCAAAGTTTCTTTATGGCCACCCTGTATTTAAAATAACAGGGCAGAAAATACTTAATTGTATTTGATTATATTCTTATTTGGTTTTACAAAAATATTGTACAGTTCTTCCGGAAAACAAACACAGAGAGTGAAACGAACAGAAAATTAGCTATCTAAATATTGATAAACGTAGATGTCGACAGTTAGATATACTTTAGCTGTGAAGGAAAAATACATATGGAAAAGCACATGGAAAATAATATATATGTATATCTGTGAACAAATTATTTATTTTTTTAATTTTAGGTGAATTTTTTTTAAGTTTATATTCCTACCCTAAATGACGCAAAAGAATTTTATTAAAGTCTCGAAATAAAAATGTAATGTTTGTTACCATAAAACTCATTAAATTAATCTAAACAAAAAGGGATTAAGCATAGACATCTAAATTTTACCAGGCAATGAAGTCTCTGACCCCACCAACCATAAACTCTCGAAATATGCTTTTTTAATAGATGATGAAGACTGAAATTCTCTCACTCTCCTGCTATTCTTAACCTTTCTTTGTCTGTCCTATCATTGTTTTGCAATAAAAAAGCTGTTACCTTTTTAGCATTTCTATTTTTATTAAACTAAATGTATGATCTGTGTTAAGAGTCTTTATTTTGCTGATGAGGTTTTCCCTCCGTAGCTCTTTCGCCTGCCTCTTTGGATCTAATGGAATTATTTTATTTTGCTTTTTTCTTTTATCAATTTATATATTGTTAAACTTTTAAGTATTTATTTAACTCTCAATTCTACCTTAATCATTAAAGTAATTTTTTCTTGTGTATTAACCACACTTAAAATTTTTCCTCTCATTTCTCCCCATATGCTTCACCTAGTCGAATCACCTTTACATTGGATGCGAAGTTACTTCGCAAATAGGTAATGCAGAACACTTTCTAAATTGTTCCATGGTTCCATTATCTAATTTTCTCTTTAGATTCTTAAGGTTTGAGGAAAGTGGCTGCATTTAACTTTTAACCCTTTATATCCCAAATAGTGAATTTAAAAACTATGTCCACGGAACTTTTTTTCCTTGCATTACCAGGATACATTAGAAAATACATGCATTAAATATAAAAGATTTATTTATTTTTTATTAATTACGACTAATTACTTGATGTGGTACTTCAAAGTAACGTTGGATTATAATGTTTGGACAAAAATCGGGATTTTTCTTATTCGTTTAATGCGGTTTATCATGCATATATAGAGGGTCATCGAAAATAATGCCTAGATTTTAAAAAATCATAAAATCGAAACCTTTTATGTTAAATTAGTAATTATTTCACTACACGATAACTGGTGAACGCAAGTTTGGTTTTAGTTCATTAGAATTCATTTGCGGTTCTATGTTATGCGCGGATTAGTTGCACAGTCGTCAAGGTCAGCTGACGCGCCAGACTGTAGCTGCTCAGTACGATGTTGACCATGCAACAAAAAGCACAGTGCGTGATTTGGTATGTGGAGTCAAAGTCAATAGTCGGTGTACAGCGGCTTCTTCGGAGAACTTATGCAGGTCAAACTGCTCCTGATATCAAAGCGTCGGCTGACCTTGACGACTGAGCAATTAATCCGCGCATAACACAAACAGGCAAACGAATTCTGGTGAACTAAAACCAAACTTGTATTCACCAGTTATCATATAGTGAATGAATTACTCATTTAACATAAAAAGTTTAAATGCTATGATTTTTTTAAATCTAGGCATTATTTTTCGATCGTCCTGTATTGTGTATGGTGTATATGGTGTCTATGGTGTATATATGATTATATGATGATGCTGTTTGCTCATCACCAGTGAGCATTCCGCCATCAGAAGAATATTTTACAGTTTTAACACAATCGTCCGATGGAAAGCATAAGGCAAGAAATTTCCAAACTTTTAGTTGTAGAAACTCAAAAGGATTCATGAAAAATCTAAAAGATATTTTTATCTTTTTTTTTAATGTGTAATTTGTTTCATTTTTTTTAAAATACATTATTTTTTCTAAAAATAAAAATAACATTTTTTTTTGCTTTTTTTTCATCAATGTTATACATAAATCATGCAATATCTTCTCCTACATTGTGTCAAAATCCACCTGTGTAGCACCCCCGAATACGTAGTAAATATATACTTTTCTATGCACCATATGGATCCAATCGATAAAAATCTAAGTAAAAATCATATTCAACGTAATCCCGACGGTACACAAAAGTATCTCTTTGAAAAGTGATTCGTAAAGTAAACAAACTGAATATTAATTTTCATTTTAGCAGGACATATTTTCAATAGATATATTTACAACAGGAGGAAAAATACGATAGTCTTACCTTTAAAATTTGAGATGTTTAAAATCCAATGTTCCAATCCAATAACATGTCAGACAAGAAAATGGAAGCAAAATTGAAACTTACCAGCACCAAAATAACTCCGTTAACAATATTTAGCTTACTAGAACTGCTATTGCTATCTAGTGATGGTCAAGAGAAGTATTTACTATTGTTTCCTAATGTATTATTGCGAATGCATTCAATGAAGGTGTTTTAATTGAGATAGAAAACTGTGGTACTTTAAAGTACCGTCGTGGCATATAGGATTAATATGTTTTGCATCTTGGGCGATTTGTATCTCCGATTTTCCTTCACTATTCAGCGTTTTCATAGGTAATTTATTTTTTGATTACTTAGTACTTAAACTGATTTAATTTATTTCAAAAGTGATAATTCGGATTCAGGAAATAATCTTTTAAAAACATACAATTTCTCTAATTAAATTAATTTGCTTATTTCTTTTATTTCTTCATTTTTCTGTTTTTGTACTATAGGCTATTTATCAAAAATATTTTAGAAATAATTTTAGAACTCTCAGATAAACTGCGTGAGAAAAAAATAAAAAGACTGAATCAAATTGACTGTATTGAAACATTTTTACAACTGCAAGAATAAAATTACTTTTGAAAATTGTTTTAAAAGATAAATGGCACAAAAATATTTTAGTAAGAATTCTAACTTAACACTAACGTGAACTAGATAAGGTACACACACACAAAAAAAACAAGTTTTTGTCAAAATTATTTCGAGTTAGTGTTGCCACATATAGTGTGAAGGTTTCTCTATTTTTTTCCAATTCAAACAATAAGATTTGAAATACGGCGGCAAAATAAATGAATAACTATCGTAGAAAAATTTATATCTATAGGGGAGACTAGGGAGGGTTGACCGTTTTTTTACAAAATGATTTTTTATTTTTTAAATATTATACCTAGAATAAAGTTTTATATATCATTTTAGTCGTTATACAATCAGTTATCAAAATAAAATTGCTACATAAGTGTAATAGATAAGAAATTTGAAAAATCATTGATTTTAATCATGAGAAAATAATGGGTCAAGGCTCCCCACACACGGGAGGGTTGACCCACTATATGGGAGGCTTGACCCAGTTTGTTTTATATTGAAATATTTGTGAAGAGGAATAAAATCAGTTTAAAAAAGCAAAATAGCTTTATGCTAGATGCTTTAATTATTATAAAAAATACAATTTTGAAAATATGATGCTTAAATAAACCTGTTTAGACGCAATTGCAAGTCAGAGGAGAAATATTTTGTTTCAAACATGATTTTGTCTGAGAAAAGATAATTGTACAGCAGGGAAAATGAAATTTTGACATTTAAGACAGTATTCCGCTAGAGACAGGTTCCGTTTTTATAAGGATCCATCCCTCATAGCATGCATGGTCACGGTGACGTCGTTGTGACGTCACAGTGAGTCACTGTGGTCACGTCACATCTGTGACCAAAATGCCACCACTCAGTGATGTCACATTGTGACTGAGATGTGAACTTCTTAGAAAATTTTAAAAAATTACAAAAAATATTCAAAACATGTTATTTATGTAAAATTATATTTTCTGGCAATTAAAAAAAAATGTGACGTCAATGTTATGACACTGCAAGTAACGTACGTCACGTCACATATGTTACGAAAAAAATCACCATATTGTAAGTCACAGTGTGACAAAAATATGAACATCAAAAATCTTTGAAAATGAGCAGAAATATTACATGACCGAGTTACAGCGACATAAGGAATGAAAATATATTAGTGGATAGGAAATAGTAAATTCTTACACAAAAAGAGGGGGGGGGGGGGGCAGAAAAAGGAAAATGCACGGTAGAAGTATCAACAAACTAGATTTTCATGCTATATTTTATCAATTTGTTATTTAAGACAGTGAAAGTATACTTTTTTATGATTTCAATTTTATCTACCATTGCAATTTAATCCTTCACTGATTGCTATTATTATAAAAGTGTTTCTCGGAAAAATGGTACGTATTGGAGCAATTTGGATAACATATTTAGAATCAGGAATATTAAATCTGTACACTTTATATATTTAGTTTGCAGGGAGGAAGTTGTTTTATTTTATTTTATTTATTTATTTATTTATTTATTTATTTATTTTGTCGACCAGTGGTATTCGAAACCCTTCTGTGGTTTCAAACTAAAATTTTCTATTACAGTTAAGTCTGTATCTTTTAATGAGCACGTAGAAAGAATACTCAGTGTTTAGTCATATATGCATTTCTTGCTTTAGAATTTGCGTTCAAGTCATAAATTCTACTTCTTTCAGACTTTTTAAATAAAATTAGCATTTTCCGAAAATAAAAGAAATATACAAAATTTGTGCAAAACCCATGATATAATTACTTATCCGTATTTAAAATCTAATCGTATTTAAAATATACGTATTTATTTATTACGTGTTAAACAAACTTTACTTTAAAAAAAAAGAAAGAAAAAAGGCAGGTGTTTAATTCAAATAGAAAATTTTCATTACAGATACTCTTAAATAAGATAAAATTATTGCGCATTTAATCTCTCTGTTGTGTACAAAAAAAAAAAAAAAAAAAAAAAAAAATACAGTAGGAGCACCTGCTTGCAATATCGTCTGCGCTCGATTAAACCGCAGAATAAAATAAGGATCAGAGAACTACTGACGCGGGAAGTTAATTTTTTAAGCTAACAGAAATATGCCTGGATGAAACTGATTATCTACTGGCGATTGTTGCATTAACACTGCTCCATAGCCATCAATACTGGCATCACAATGGATTTCTGTCGCGCTTTTGGGATTGTAAATTGAAAGTACAGGTTCTGACGACAAAATGCGTTTGAGTTCGTTAAAAGCTTTCTGTTCTTCTACATCAAACTTAAATATAGAATCTTTACTTAACATGTCACTCAACGGTTTAGCTATAACCGAATAATTTCTTATAAACTTTCGAAAGTATCCTGTCAATCCTAAATAACTATGAATATATTTGGTACACTTTGGTTCGGGAAAATTTATTACTGCTTTTGTTTTCAGTGGGGAGGGACACAATCTACCATTTATGATTCTATACCCCAAACAATTAATCTCACGCTTCAAAAAGTTGCATTTTTTAAGATTTAATTCCAACCCGTATTCCGATGCAGTTTCAAGAACAAGTTTTAATTTTTCTAGACCTTCAGCTTCGTTTTTGGCGGGTATTATTATGTCATCCATATAAATGACTACAGTGTGATCTTTTAATAGGTTTCGAAATAAGTTATAAATATATTTTTGAAAAACACTAGGACTCTGGATAGCCCGAATGGACACTTTAAAAATTCGTACTGTCCTTCATGAGTGACAAAAGTGGTTTATTTCTGTGAGCCCTCTTCAACCTCAACATGAAAAAACCGTTTTTTAAATCTATAGTTGTAAATACCTCAGCAGAGTGTAATTAATCTATAACATCATCTATTACTGGTAATGGAAAATGTTCACGCACTGTCTTCTTGTTAAGACGTCTGTAATCAATACAAAGTCTTATTGTAATATATTTTTTCTTAGCCAAGACAACCGGCGACGAAAAATTAGAAGAACTCTTCCGAATGATTCCCTGAGCTAGCCACTCCTCAATTTGATCTTCAACTATTTTTTTCTCATATGGCGGTAATCTTCGAGGGGAAGAACAAACTGGGATTTCATCAGTAAAATTAATTTTCATTTTAACATCTACAGTTTTAGTTTTAATAGGCACATAATTCTCAATTAAAGAGGATAATTCCGAACGCAAATTTCTGTCAGCAATGTGACTTAAATCAATTTTAGGCTCATCTAGAACATTTACAATGTTAACTAAAAAGTCATTAGACTGAACTTCTGTTTTAAACAATTTCACTTCATTCTCAAAAATAGTTAATGTACCTTGATGAATAACATCAGTGCCAATAATTAAATCGAAATTAATGTAACTGTCATTAACGACAAAAATGTCAACTTTAAATTTCGAATTATTAACTTCAATTTCTGAATCGAAATAACCTTCTGGCATAACTGAGGTTTTCCCTAAGCCGGTCAAAGTGATACCGTAGGTTTTAATTCCACAAAGTTTTTCAAATTATCATAAACACTTTTCTTTAACAGAGTCTTTTGACTACCGGTATCTTTCAAGGAGATTAAATGTAAAGAATGAAGCTGTACCTCTTTTAGAATAAAATCTTTCGATGTAATATTGTTAACTTGTGGCTGAGCGTTTTTAACATTTGTAACTTTAATTTATTACACTGAATGGATTTGTGACCATAATCGTTACAAGAGAAACAAGGGGCCCTCTATCTTTATTAACACAGTTAATGCTTTTATGATTATTCCCACCACAATTATAACAGCGCATATTTGGCTTTACAGGCTTAAATCTGTTCTTAACTTCAACTTCGGATTTAATTTTAGGCTTAGGTCCTTCATGTTTATGAGATTTTGCATTTTCATACTCCGACCGTAACTTCTCATAGACTTTTAATTTTTGTTTAAATTCTAAAATAGATTGACATACATACAATATTGATTTTCTAAAAACACGATCGGGTATATCATTTATAACATACTGCATCATCACGGAATCCTCGGTATTACCACGTGAACCTAACTGCTTCAATAATAGAAAATATTCTTCAATGGTTTCATTTTCACGTAAATTTCGTTTATTTAACAAATGATGCAACTCCGCAGAATTATAAGTAGTGCTAAATTCAGCAATCAAAAGTTGCTTCAATTTCTCATATGAATTTATATGTAATTCGGTCTGAACTAACAATTTAGCTTTTCCTCTTAAGGATATTTTTACAAAAATAGACTTATGCAATTCAGACAGATTAAATAACTGGTGACATCATCAAAATTACTCAACCATACATTTATATCCTGACATGCACTACCATCAAACGGAGGTACAACATTTTCAATATCACTAAAATTAATAGTTGATGGCACAAAACTTTGAACTGGAAATTGCTTGCTTTTATCCAAATTTGATGATTCCATGTCATTGCTTGCCGAACTGTTATTTAAAGGCACTTCGTGTTCTGAATCTGTGTCACTGTCATTCTGAACTTTAGCTTGTAGCAAAATTAAATCTGATAAATAAGTAACTAATCGCGTCGTAAGATCAATTAAAGATCCTTCATTCGAAATGCAAAGTACTTTACAAATTGTAATTAAATCATTCAGAGAAAAATCTGCTTGACTTTTTGTTATTTTGCTTTTAAATTCGGAATTATCGGTTTGATAACCAAAACCAGAAAATTCTCTGATTCTTTTTCTATTTGATCTATCACCTTCAGCATCGAAAAGAAATTTGTGCAAATGCTTTATTTTACTTGTTTTTTCATTTTTAATAGTAAGTTCCAGTTCAGGGATATCAATCAATTTCATCATGGAATAAAAAATGAATTGTTTACAGTACTCACCACTAAGAACAATATCCACTTGAATCCAGACTTCTGTTCTTTTATTTTTATTTTTATTTCACCATCGGCGATTTTATCGTACTCATCATATTTGTGGGCAGCGACGTCAAAATATTAAAACATTCATTCCACTTCTAGCACCAAAAATTATGGAATATCCCTTTGATTAGAGAATAAAATGAAGACGAAGAAATAAAGACGATTTCTCTTAAAAAAACTAGTTATATTGAAACTTATTTACAAAATATACATGGAGACAGCACTCACACAAACATTATTACATCTTGTGACATTTATCGTCTTTAAAAACGTCTACATATTTTCATGATATTTTCGCGTCTACTTCCTCCTTCCAGCACCAACACTCGAATTCTGTTCTTAAGTTCTTCCCATCACTTCAGTTTATTTCCCTCGCAGTGTGCCTGTCGCCGACAGTCATTTGTTGCGCGCATGCGTTACCGCTATCAGCATCACTAGAGTGCTCAATTGCAGAGTAGTGACAAGCTAGTATATATATATATATATATATATATATATATATATATATATATATAACCATTAAATAAATATTACCGACCACAAACAAAAATAGGAAAATTATGAATAAAATGACATTAACATATTGACAAAAATACATTACCTCCTAACACATATTTAATTTCAAAGTTAATACATTTAATAATTTTAAATCTTGTCTTCATAATTCTGTATATCGTAATATAATCCTTAATCATTTATATAGAATAAAGTGTTTATGTTATTTTAATCTAATTAAGAATAATATTAAAAAACTAATTTATGATGCATTAAATCATGGTTTTCTAAAAACAAATTCATATATTCTTTAATATATAATTAGTACTTAAATGATCTTAAAAAAAAAATAACACATGCGTTACAAGCGTTTGTGCGTTTAAAAAATTAACACAAAAATTATAAAAAAGAAAATAATTATAAAAAATTAAAAATTGTAAAATAATAATAAAACAATTATTATAGGACGTTTGGATGGGTCGATGTTAGAGTACGGAGGAGGGTGGCGTTGTCTGGTTAATACGCAATGGTTAATTTTTAAAAAATGGGGCATTTGATTTATAACTACGTTGCTAATACACATTTTATAATGGATGTTAATTCGATAATTTTATATTTATAATGGTGTAGTTATATTTATATATTTATCAATTTATATTAAATTTATTCATATTCATTAATATTTAATAAAGTTAACGATTAACTTGTACTTAAATTTTAGCATATTAAGGACAATATTATATTAATTTCTAATAGTATACTATCTTAAATGATAATAAAATGCATAATGAGTGTATTTGTTATACCTAATGCTATAACAGTATGGATTTTAATTTGGTAATTTTTTTTCAATTCTCCTATTTAATCTTGTTTAATTTTGAACTTAATTGGTGTTAACTGGTTTATTTCTCGGTTTTCTGTGTGTGGTAGCCCCAAATTCATATTCTTTAGCTAATTTATGGCTAATATGAAGATGAAACAAAACATTTTATTTGTGGAACTTAAGGCATTTGGGACCCGATGATTCTGTCTAAGTTCTACGAATTTCCATCTTTCCATTTCTGTTATTCAATTTCTGCTGTTTTTTACTATGTTTTTTGAATCTATGTTAAGTGTATTGGGGGGAACTGTATTTGTTAATGTCATTTTATTCATAACTTCACAGTTTTTGTTGGTGGTTGGAAATGTTTATTTAATGGTTATATAGATATATATATGTTAAATAACTCCAAAGTTTTTGGGATCGGTTAATGTGTTCCATAAGTTTATAAACAAAAATGCCGAAATTAAGAATCCTCTTAATAAACTACTTAAGAATAATGCTTTGTGGGAATGGAGTACTGAATGTCAAAATTCCTTCTAAAACTTGAAAGATGCACTAATAGCTAAACATATATTAAAAATTTATGACACTAAATTACCATTCCATATGTTTCTTAATGCCTCACAAGTAGCGGTAGGTGCAGTACTTAAACAACCGGATGATAATGGGATTTTACATCAATTGCTTATTACTCCAGAGGATTGAGAAGCTATGAACGAAACTATTTTATTACTGAATTAGAGTGTCTTACCATCATTCACACCTGAGACATATTTTTTCATTATTTCTAGGGTGCAAAGTTTACTATTCACACAGACCATGCATCTCTTGTGTGGCTTAAGAATGTAAAACACCTAAGAGGTAGACTATTTAGATTGGTCTTTGAAGCTGAGCATGCTCGAATATAAGATAGAGTATTTAAAGGGATACAAAAGTCGATATCGATATGTTGTCCAGAAACCCTATTTCCCGTTTTAATGGACCACTCACGTTTCTGTTAGATGTTAATGAGGTACTTGAAATTCAGGAAAGGAATAATGCGTGCGGAAAAAATTACATAAATGACAATGGACTAATGATAATTAAAAGAAAGTGCTTTAGGAAAATAGTAGTCCCGATGTATTTGAGAAGAAAGTTGCTTGGAATTGCTCATGAAAAATTTCTTCACCTTGGAATTCAAAAAATGCAATATCTAATTTCCCCTAATTATTATTGGCCTGATATGACCCAGGATATAACTAACTTTGTAAAGCATTGCGATATTTGTCAGAAAAATAGAAAGCCTAGACAGAAAAAATTTGACTTATTACAATCTATGCCTACCACAGATCAACCTTTTAAATGTCTTTCTGTTGATTATGTGGGAGGATTGAACTACTATAATTCAACTAAAAATATCTACATATTGTCATCTATCATGCAACCCGTTATGTGAGGGCATTCCCCTCGAACAGTGTCACCACTGAAATCTATACGAATTGTTTAAAACAAATTTTTAATATTCAAACACCACAACAATTATTGTGTTTGGACAATGGAGTTTTACGCGTCGTCTTAGAAATCTTCGAAATGCCCCCTGCGCGTTCCATATCAAAGAAAATCCCGATATTTTTTATAAAAGTTTGGTTTATATATATAAACTAGCAGCCTTCGCCCGCTTCGCTGGTCTGTTTTTCCATGAATCAAACCATGAATCAAACGAAATATATCTGTGAATTTCATTCGTTTGAAAGCAATATAGACATTAACCTGGCATACCCATCCGAATTGCTACAAACAATATGGACGTCATTATACTATTGTATCTTCTATTGAGACAGGCAAAATTTGAGCTGCTAAGGACCAACTTCTTTAGTTGATCCTTTACTGAAGGATTTGGTAAAGTACGATAGAACAATATGTAATATACGTATACCCTTCCTCTGAAAATTTATCAATGCAATTCTCATCAGATTCCGTCCAATAGAACATATGAAAAAGGCTAATCTTTCATAATTGGTCTCCCCTCATTCTAGAACTTTCATCCAAAATCCTATAACCAAGCAACATAGAACGATATGCGTTTTATACTAAAATATTCCCTGAAAAATTAACTAACTGGGCAAGTTCCACCAAAATCCACTTAGCAGAATCTTTTAAACTGGCAAATGTACCAAAACGTTCCCTAAAAATTATATAATTAGCAGTTTGTCTTACCAGAATCCACCCAGCAGAACCTTTAAAAAAGCCAATCTTTCATAACCGTGTTCTTCTGATTTTGAATTTTCTCCCATAATTATTTAACTAAGCTACGTAGAACGATTTAATGTAAGTCCCATCAAAAATCTATTCAGCAGAACTCATGTTGTAAGCGGCCCAAACGAAATTTCTCTTTGTATTTCATACATATTATAGATAGTTAAATTTAAATATATCTTCAATAATCGTGTTAACCAGGTTATAGAACTCTCAGGGATGTAGGAATAGGTCTACTTTATATACCCACTGGATTTTTTAAGAAACCCTGCACACCTTTATAGAATATATATTATCTAGTATATACACAATGCATATAGCGTACATCCTCTTATAGTAATTTACTACACCATAGACAACTTTCCGGCATAGCATCAAAATCCATTTAGTAGAACTTTACATTAAAGGAAATCTTTCATAATCGGGTTCACCTAATTTTAAAAGTCCCGTACTTATCACTAATTCAAAGTAGATCTATTTTTTTACATTAAAACACTTCTAAAACAAATTACTTAACTAACAGTGTACGTTCTACAAAATTATGTTCAGTAGAACTTGAGTAATAGTCGATCAGAATGAAATAAGAATTTGCGTTTTGTAAATATAGTAGATGATGATGAGTAAAATTGTAAGTATTGGTATTTGTGATTTATAAAATTCTATTGGCGAGATTTATGCACAACTAACATAAAAGTATCCATTTTTTCTTTTTATCGATAGGAGCAAATGGCAAATTGCTAAATATTTTTCTAATTAAACCTTTCAATATGAACACATTTTTAAACACTACAAACATGCTTTCATACTTAAATTAAATATTTCCGTTTAATAATATTTATTTCTTATTAAACCGTTTTTCTTTGTATTTTAAATAAAATCAGTAACTGTTTTGGTATTTTTCCGTTATACCAACACCGTTGTCGCCAAACATATTAATTAGCGCAAAATGAAATGAAACATTTGAAAAAAAAAATTTTGTTGATACAAAAATGAGCATTTAAAATATATAACATTTAAAAATTACAGACTTTCACCAACTATTTTTTAAAATCAATACAAATCAATACTTAAAATAAAAGACAATAAAATAATAAAATAAAGTCAATTTAATCTGCAGGTCTCGAATTGTAAATGTCTTTCAGGTTATCATTGTAGCGTGGCGTACGGAATAAGCATATCTGTCATTCCAGTAAACATTTAATTTTTTGAATGAAGACGTTGAACGTTTTTAAAAAAAAACATTTTTATAGGTATAATTCCTAAGTTCTGAAATGATTTTATTACTCCTTCCTCGTCATCAAGTAACTGCCAAATCGTAAAATCCATGTCAGTGTCAGTAATAAATGTAAGTTTTAATTTAAAAATAAATATTTTCTATTAAAAAAATAACAAATTAAAAAGTTTTACGAGATTATGATGGAATAATGCTCATAAAAAATGTTCACGTTCAATAAATAGCAAATGTTAATCTTTGGCACGGTTTGAAATAAAAATCGTTTGCACGCTAAGGGTAGAAATAAATGGCGCGATACCATACATTTTGGCATAGTGTTGATAGAACGAAAAAGTACAACAGTTTTTTTTTTTAATTATTATTATTTAGTTTTAGTTTTTGAGGCGTTTATAATTTTTTTTCCTAACTGACATAATTGTTTTAAATAGGTAAGCAAAAGAATTGATTAAACAATTATTCAATTTGAATTTCTTCGCTTTCTACAGTAACAGAATTTTTTTAGAAATTATCACTAGAAAATTTGAGGTTTTGGCGCCAAAGATAGCGTCAAATTACAAAAATGTGTAATATCTCATGAAATATTAGACTTAAAATAATTTGGTTAGTACCATTCGATTCAGCGTACAAAAATACACTAAAATATGTTATCAGTTGAAAAATAACTATAAAATCAGATTTTTAAGGAATTTTTTAAAAGTTCGTTCTGTTTTTTACCCACCTTAGGGGTGGAATTTTAGAAAATCTTTTCTTAGTGGCACTCAGTGTCATAAGAAGTATTGTTACCCCAAGTTTCAAGATTTTAGGTTCAGTAGTTTGGGCTGCGCGTTGATTAATACAAAATCCAGACTTTCTTTTATATATATAGATAAAACTGAATATAATTGAATATAAAGGTAAAATTGAGGGTAAATGTAAAGGTGAAATAAAATTGAATATAAAAGTTAAAAAAAAAATAAAATTTTAAAATTTTTTCGAAAAAATTTCAAAAACTTTTGAAAATTTTTTTTATACCTTTATATTCAAATATATAAATTCGATGCACAGTTTGATTTATATATATATATATTGGGGGTTCAACAAATGTCGAAGCAGACATGTTGTCTCGAAATCCTGTTGCTTACTTCAATCAACATGTAAGTTTATTGTTGGACAGAAAAGAAATCATAGAGATGTAAAACAAGGATAATGTCTGTGATAAGAAATATAAAAAAGAGAAAGGGATTCAAAAAAATAGTTGTACCAATGTCATTAAGGAAAAAATTACTTCATATTGCTCATGATAATTTTGGACATTTAGGAATCCAAAAAATGCTTAACTTAATATCCGCTAACTATTATTGGCCTAATATGACTATAGACATAACACAATTTGTTAAACATTGCGACACCTGTCAAAAAATAAAAAACCAAAACAAAAGAGATTTGGCTTGTTACAAGCTATGCCAGCCACAGATCAACCTTTTGAATGCCTTTCTATTGATACTGTGGGTGGATTTAACTATTACAACTCAACAAAAAAATTCTTACACATAATAATAGATCACGCAACTAGATTTGTTTGGGATTTTCCTTCTAAAAATGTTACTACAGAAGCATATACAAACTGTTTAAAGCTAATTTTTAATGTTCAAACACCTCAAAAAATACTGAGTGATAGACACAAAGCTTTTAGGTCTCCAAGATTCAAAAAATTCCTCAGAAAACATCATGTTCAACAACGTTTTACATCATCACACCATCCACAGACCAATGGGAAGGTAGAGCGCGTTAATCAGACAATAGTTACCAGACTTAAATGTAAAGTCAATTCCACTTCTTCTAAAATACCTTGGACAAGATTATTAGACCAAGTCATCCAAGAATACAATAATACCCCACATTCCATAACTAAATTCCCACCTGCCTACTTATTTTACGGTCAAATACCCTATCAATCTCCTTTAAAACAAAATAATTACCCACCAGTCAGTAAAGCACTCAAAATTGCAAAAGCGCGAACTCAAGAATTTCACCTTAAAAGTAAAAGACTATATGATAGAAATTTTGTTGAATCCCCATTAAAAATACAAGATTCTGTAATTTATGAAGAATTTAAGTATCCTAACACTCGAAAATTAGAACCTACTTTCTCGGGACCATATAAAATTATAAATAAACTTTCTGAAGTAACTTATGAAATAGATAAATTTAATTATGAGACAGGACTAAATTCAGTTATTGTACACGTTTCTAAATTAAGACCCTATTTTTCACCAAATGATTTCAGAATGTTTCATGAGCAACCCATAAAACAAACAAAACCACAACCAACATCACCACCACAATTGCCATCACAAACTCAAACTAAAGTAAAAGCCATAGTTTAAATTCTAATTCTTTAGATTTTTTTTTCTTTCATCAATAGTTTTCAACATTACCAAGTATGACTTTGGGGCGCCACGGGGATATTACTTGTGTTTGGAAGCTTGTGGGATTAGGTAGACACTCTATGCAGGCATAGGATGTGTATTTGATTTTGGGAATTTTCAGATTGATGTAGAAAAATAAAAATAAATATTTTTAATTCTATATCCAGTTTATATCAAAATAAACTATATTTATTTTATTCCATTTTTTACCAATTGTTTACAAAAATAGTAAGAATTGATAATATTATTATAATTATATAAACATAGAAAATTGATAATTGTGATGAGATTTTGTAGTGATTGTGTAGCAAGGGAAAATTAAGTATATAAACAAATTATCTTTTATACCTATTTATTTTCTTTATTTTACCATTCTAAGTTTATCAAATGCACGTCTATTCATAAGAGTATCAGAGAGATAAATTATTGTAAAGAAATACTGGTTGAGAGTCCACTTTCTAAATATTTAGAGTTAAATTTATTTGGACTTTGGAATTATTATTATTATTTTTTTAATGTTTCGGCTGGCAAAAATACTTTATTATATAAGTAAAAAATAAGAAAATTATTAATTGCTATGTATTCTTTTTATCCTCAACCATTATTTTCCGTGTCAATAAGTAAACAATCTGTGATATTTTCTTAGAATATAATATTGTTATTAAGTATTATTATTGCTATTATTCAAGTATACTGTTGAGAAATTTTATTATTATGATTATGAATTGAAAGTATTATATTATGTATTGAAAGATTCATTATTTATTAAAGAAAAAGAGAACATAACTTATAAGTGAAAAGTTATGATAGTTACTAAAACAAGTGAGAAGTTGTAAAAGATGGTGTGTCCCAATTAGAATGGGAAAAGGAGCTCAAAAAAGTAGTCGATAAACAAACGTTAAAAGGTAGTTGAATAACTACTAGGAATTTGTTTATTAAACAAAAACTACTAATGATGACAAATAGTATTTAAACGTAATGTAAAGAGTTTAGTAGGTAGAGTAGTCGAAACAAATTTACTAAAAAATATTTATTGCAGCTGAACTTTTTACTTAAGGACTGTATCACTATTTTTGCTAAAGGACTTTTATGACCTACGAACTGATTAAGCCAATGTGACTTAAAATTCTACTTGAAGTAAATAAAGTGTTAAACATTACTTGATTGGAAATATGTTGAAATATATGGAGAAATGGAAATGCACTAAATTTCCATAAGATAAAAGAATTTGTTGTTATTTATTACTATAGTTTTATTATTTCTTATTATTTATTTCTTATTGTATTTATACTTATTCTTTATTTATTATTGTGTTTATATATTCCTATGCACTTACAAATGGTAAGTGATATTGTAACCATTATTTGTATTCTTTTACAGGGGAAATGCTCTCAGCTAAATTTAAATGCTCTTAGTATTTTTTTTTTCTTCTCTTGCATTGCTAAATTTTACTTTTCCATCTCTTCGCTGACGTCTCTAAAATTGTCAATATTCAAAAATCAACATCCAAATATATTACAAGTAAAAAGCTATAGAGATATTAATGGCATTTAGAGAAGACTTTTGGGAAACAACTCTTCTCTGCATTGGATAAAGGAGATATAAAAATATTTATGTTTATATTTGGTTGATTAAACATCAAGTTGGGTGTTTAGTGATCGCGGGTTAATTTAATTATTTGAGTATTACAGAGAATGGTAACATAATATTTATATTCACAGCAAAAATGATATGTAAGAAATATGGATGAATATTAAAATAAAAACAGAAAACTAAATGTTATTTGTACTTCAATTAATGACTTTTAAAAGAGAAAGCCAAGAATTAAATTTCTAAAAAAGGAATTTCTAAGAAAGTCAAAAAGTTGAAATTTACCAGCATCTGTCAGAAGCAAAGCACAAAGTAAAATTGTGATAAAAATAATGAAGCAAAATATTCTCACAAAATTATTAACAACACTGGTTCAACACTAAAATCCTCCCTGTAAAAGTAATGATTGATTCCTATAGAATCTGCATTACTAAATCAAAGTATGACAATGAAATTATAATATTGCATACATTTTTTGGTAAGAGGGCTTGCTTTTAAAGGTGCTGCTAGGATAGAGCATCTTCCCTAGATTTAATCGAGAGTGTGGAAATAAAGTGAATAATGTTCCAAGCGACTGCCTTATGTTAATTCTTCATTTTTCTTTATTATTTAAAACCCAGTCGGCTGCCACCTGTGTAGTGTAGGAATGAAAACCCTCATTTTTTTTCGACAATACAAACTACTTGCCGTCAGAACGTCACAGAGAAAAGAAAAGTCCGACAGGATTTAGAAGTGACGGCAATAAAAACGAGTGTGTCTCCAAAATTACGAATGTGTAGTGTTACTGGTACACGATAGCTTGTGATAGTTACTAAAGATCAGTGCCGGAAAGTTAAAAAGTTACATCGCTAATGTGAATAGCAATGTATAGTGCTGGTGATTGTGAGACAAGATGACTGGAGTGAGTTCTTTTCAAAATATTTTTACACTTCTTATATTATTATTTTTGTTATTGTTTGTTATTTATTGAGATTTATTTATTATTAAGTATGAGAATTATTTATTTATGTGATTTATTTATTATTCATTTATGAGGTTTATTTATTATTTCGTGAAGAGTATTTATTTATTTATTGTAAAGTTTATTATGAAGTCATGAGAATTATTTATTTATTATTAAAGCCTGAAAGAGTACTTAATCTATTATGAAAAATAGAACTCTATTAGTTTAAATGTTGTTAAGGTCAGGTTGTATTAAAGAGAATAGAAGTGCTTCTTTTATTTTAATGAATACTGATATAATGGCTGAACCTAAATTAATTGAGTTTGATCCTAGTACTGGAATGGAAATCCAGGCTTGGTTAAATTATTATGATGATATGAGTACTAAGGAAAATAAAGATTTAGAGTGGAAATTTAAATCTATTCCACAGTATTTAAAGGGTGAAGCACTAAAAGTCTATATCAATGATTGTGTTAATTGTACTAGTTATGAACAGATTTCAAAAATCTTGATAGAAAAATTCATTGAACTAAATGTTCCAAATTTTTCAGATTTCTCAACTCTAAAATTAGATAAATTAGATAATTTAGAAGATTATTTTCACAAAAAAGTAGGAATTGGGAGGAAACTCCATCTTTGTGAGACTCTTCTAATACAAGGGTTGACAGATGGATTAAAACCAGAGTATAGAAATAATATTAATGTAAACCCTCCAAATAGTACCACTGAATGGTACCGGCTTGTTAAGCAATTTGTTGAAATTTCCACTCCTCAAAATTCAAGTCAAACAGTAAATCAACAACCAGTTAGACAACATTTTCAACAATTTCAACCACCTAGGCCTTGGACTCAACCAAGTAGACCTAATTTTCAGCCAAATAGGCCCAATAATGCACCTAGGAATTGGATTCCACAAAGACAGTATCAAAATCAGGGGTCTAGAAATTTTCAAAATAATTACTTTCAGAAACCATATCCTTCTAGACCATGTAGAATATGTACAAATAAAGGTGTAAATAATGCATATCATTGGGAACAAGAGTGTTTATTTAGAAATGATGCAACATCCTCTGATACTCTTCCTAGTAATTCACTTCCTACTATTCCTAATATTTGACAACTAATTGTGTATGGATGTACCAATAGTTATAATTTACCATGTATAGTGGACACTGGATCCACTACGGCAATATTACCCCTCAAATTTGTTAAAGAACTAAATGCTAAAATTGAAACTATACCTACAGTTATTATTGGTCAGGCAAAAGGGGTGTTAAAAATAAATCAAAAATGTAAAATTTCTCTAAAAGTGGGTAAAATTACCAAATGTGTTAACTTTTTAGTGTGTAATACTAATTTGGAGTATGCTATTTTGGGTTTAAGGGAATGTTCTAAATTTAATTTAACTATAGATTGTAGAAATTGTACTGTAAAACAAGGAAGGAAAATTATAAATAAGAGTATATCCATACATAATGAGAAATCTCTTCATTTTCATACTGTAGATATGAATAAAGTGCAACAAGAGAATGATTTAGTAACAGTTGATTATGATGAGAATTTGAATTTATATAATAATGATAATGTAATAACAGCTAATGAGAGTATTGAAACTTTGAATTTATGTAAGAATGATAACGAATTACCATCTAGTTGTGAACATTATATGACTACTCAGGACTTTTTTGAGAATGATAGAAATGATTGTAATGTGCAACCGGATTATGGAAAGTTCGTAATTCCCCAAAATGTTTTCGCAGTATTTTTAATTCTAATTCTTTAGATTTTTTATTTTTCTCTTCCTCAAATAGTTTTCAACATTACCAGGTATGACCTTGGGGCGCCACGAGGATATTACTTGTTTTTGGGAGTTTTTGGGATTAAGTAGACAATCTATGCAGGCATAGGATGTGTATTTGATTTTGGGAGTTTTCAGATTGATGTTGAAAAATAAAAATAAATATTTAAAATTCTATATCCAGCTTATATCAAAATAAACTATATTTATTTTATTCCATTTTTTACCACTTGTTTACAAAAATAGTAAGAATTGATAATATTATTATAATTATATAAACCTAGAAAATTGATAATTGTGATGAGATTTTGTAGTGATTGTGTAGCAATAGAAAATTAAGTACATAAACAAATTATCTTTAATCCCTATTTATTTTCTTTATTTTACCATTCTAAGTTTATCAAATGCACGTCTATTCATCAAGAGTATCAGAGAGATAGATTATTGTAAGGAAATACTGGTTGAGAGTCCACTTTCTAAATATTTAGAGTTAAATTTATTTGGACTTTGGAATTATTATTATTTTTTTTTTAATGTTTCGACTGGCAAAAATACTTTCTTATATAAGTAAAAAATAAGAAAATTATTAATTGCTATGTATTATTTTTATCCTCAACCATTATTTTCCGTGTCAATAAGTAAACAATCTGTGATATCTTCTTAGAATATAATATTGTTATTAAGTATTATTATTGCTATTATTCAAGTATACTGTTGAGAATTTTATTATTATGATTATGACTTGAAAGTACTATATTATTTATTGAAAGATTCATTATTTATTAAAGAAAAAGAGAACATAACTTATAAGTGAAAAGTTATGATATTTATTAAAACAAGTGAGAAGTTGTAAAAGATGGTGAGTCCCAATTAGAATGGGAAAAGGAGCTCAAAAAAGTAGTTGATAAACAAACGTTAAAAGGTAGTTGATAACTACTAGGAATTTGTTTATTAAAATAAAACTACTATTGTGATGACAAATAGTATTTAAACATAATGTAAAGAGTTTAACAGGCAGAGTAGTCAAACAAATTTAGTAAAAAATATTTATTGCAGCTGAACTTTTTACTTAAGGACTGTATCACTAGTTTTGCTAAAGGACTTTTATGACCTACGAACTGATTAAGCCAATGGGACTTAAAATTCTACTTGAAGTAAATAAAGTGTTAAACATTACTTGATTGAAAATATGTGTGTGATAAGAGAAATGGAAATACACTAAATTTCCATAAGATAAAAGAATTTGTTGTTAGTTATTACTATAGTTTTATTATTTCTTATTTATTTCTTATTGTATTTATACTTATTCTTTATTTATTATTGTGTTTATATTTTCCTATGCACTTACAAATGGTAAGTGATGTTGTAACCACTATTTGTATTCTTTAACAGGGGAAATGCTCTCAGCTAAATTTAAATGCTCTTAGTATTTTTTCTTTCTCTTGCATTGCTAAATTTTACTTTTCCATCTCTTCGCTGACGTCTCTAAAATTTTCAATATTCAAAAATCAACTTCCAAATTTATTACAAGTCTGTTGTCTGAAATTGTAGTTAATTAACCACAAATTTCATACAAAGTCTTTGGGGAGGGGGGATAATATTACAAAATTTAAATTTTTGCGCCAAATTTAAAGTATTTTATGTAAATTTTCCTTTTTCAGTAATATTCCGTATATTATACCGGCTTATTAAATTAAAACCCAAGTCTATTAATCTCTAAGATCTTAATTCATATTTATTCCAAATTGCGTAAATCTAAAAATGGCTCGATTATTTATATTTCTTTAATAAAACTTTTATTATTTAAATTCCTATTAAATTCCGCTATTAAATCCCGGTATATCATATTCCCCTTAAATCTTTATTTAACTGCTAAAATATTATTCTGTCTTAAAGCAAAAACCTACTTATTTCAATTTATTCTTTTATTTAAAATATCCAGGTGTAATTAAAATATTTCAAAGATTAAAACTTCGCAGACATAAATTCATTTCTTTTATCGTCTGAAGAGGGAAAAAAGGGTTATTTTTGCATAATCTCGACTACAGATTTTAACCTTTGTTTATGCTTTAGATAGCTGTTGCGAGGATATAAGAATTTTCTAGAACAGTCTTTTCAGCAGAGTATAAATACGGATGGCGGGAATCAGAGAGATGGCATATGGCATAAAGGATATAGCATATAGGAGTAGATGGGCTGTGAGCTTAGAAGCTTTTTAGTTTTTAGCATGTAGAGGTGAACGTGGTGGATTGCAGTCGTGGCAAACTGGATATTCAATGTGATTGCTCGATGGAGGTAGTACAACGTTGGATGAATACTGTTTATTATGTGAGTAGAATGAGGAAGCAACGGTATCGTAATGGGTGGTAGATGTTAGATATTAACGGATTAAAGACTAGACGGCTGTCAAGAGATGGGATGTTTTTAAACTAATTGTGACAGGAAGAATAGACTTTATTCTTTTTACCATGGAAGGAGAGAGCATCTTCCCTAGATTTAATCGAGAGTGTGGAAATAAAGTGAATAATGTTCCAAGCGACTGCCTTATGTTAATTCTTCATTTTTCTTTATTATTTTAAAACCATTCGGCTGCTACCTGTGTTGTTTAGGAAAGGAAACCCTCATGTTTTTTCGACAATACCAACTATTTGCCGTCAGTCAAAATGTCACATATATAAACCAAACTTTTATAAAAAAAATATTGGGGAGTTTCATTGATATGGAATGCGCAGGGGGAATTTCGAAGGTTTCTACGACGACGCGTAAAATGCCATTTTTTTCTCAAAAATAACATTTTTTTTTTTTACTTTTTTGTAATAAATGCATGCCATAATGCATATAATGTACCCTTGAGTAATATTTAAAGTGAAATTTACAAAGAAAAGAAAAAAATTGAAATTTTTTCGAAAAATTAAAAAAAATTGAAATTTTTTTTTACCTTTATATTTAAATATATAAAATTCGATGCACAGTTTTATTTATATATATAAACCAAACTTTTATAAAAATATTGGGGATTTTCACTGATACGGAACGCGCAGGGGGCTTTTCGGAGATTTCTTACACGACGCGTAAAATTCCACTTTTTTTCTCAAAAATAACATTTTTTTTTTACTTTTTTTTGTAATAAATGCATGCCATAATGCATATAATGTACCTCCGAGTAATATTTAAAGTGAAATTTACAAAAAAAAAAAAAAAAAAAAATATTTTTAAGGTCCCTTGTCCCCTTAAAGATACCGAAATTATTCATATTCATGTTTCAAAATTGTGTCTATATCGCTATCCTAATAACATAAAATTGTCTCATGAACAATTATCACAACAGCAGCAGCAAACGCAGGTTAAATCACTAACTTAAACTTAATTTCCTAACAATAATTAGTTTGTAATTAATATTCAAATAAAAGCTTAAAGTAAAATAATTAATTCAGCATTACGGATGAGTTGTTGGGAGACGTCCTAAGAATTTATTTGCTGGAATTTTATTTAGATTAACTTAGTTATGCGGGCATAAATTGGTTGATTTATCTAGAGTTCTAATTACTGTTGAATCTTAACCTAAATTACAAAACTTAAATTTACTTAAATTATTGCTATAAATAAAAACTTAAACTTACTAGCTAAAAAGTTAATAAAAACATAATTGATATTCTTTCAAATAACTTAAATAGTTCTGAAAATAACTAGCTTAATTTATCAAAAATAAAACGAATTGCTTGGAATTACAATTTTTATCAACCTTTACAATAAAAAAGGAAAAAAAAAAGCTCTAGAAGAAATATTTATGGATTAAATTCTGTTCGGGCGCAAAAAAGAGATGGTTGCGAAACAACTTGATTATTCGAATTGCAAAAACTTTTAATGCTAATTTTCGTCTGCTATATTTTTTTTTCTTTCTTTCCACGAAAGTCAAAAGTCATTTTCATTTTTCTTGCTGTTAAAGATTTTATTTTATTTTTATTCTTTTATTTAAGGTAAATGTAAATTCAGGGGCGCCATTTGAGGGGGGCTGGGGGGGGCGTGCCCCCCCCCAAGAAATTTGATATTTCATAAAATTTATCTGTCATTAGGGATGCACCGAATAGTGATTTTGGCCGAATACCGAATATTCGGCCAACAGGTAAACTGAATACCGAATATTCGGCCTACAGGTAACCGAATACCGAATTTTCGGCCTACAGGTAAACCGAATACCGAATATTTGGATAACCGAATACTGACTGTTAGGCCGAATTCAAAGTTTAAAGATATTAAAAAATTAAATTTTAAAACAATTTTTCATAATATTTAACACAGATACTTCCATTTTGATAAACAAAACCTTTTTACAAGTAAGCTTTACACGCACACACAATTTGCGGCTCTTCTCATGTCATGATATCATATGTCACAGAAATCAAAGTAACTCTTTTCAAAATATAGTTAACGATATCTTCATTATCGTTAAAGTAACAAATGAAAATCTAAGTTTGACATGAAGTGAGATGAGATACACTGTATTTTTTATTTTGACTGATTAAGCGGATTGCGATACTGGTTTCTTGTGCAAAAATTATCTGTCTTGACGTCTATTATCACATCTGAATGTTTTCCCATTTTCTTTAGAAACACTCTTTTAGCGAAAAAGCAGTTTGACATTGTTTAGAAACTTCCATTTGTGCATCATTTATTTCTATGAAGGTCATCATTAATGGTTATTTTTTTTTAAGTGACACTTATCAAACAGCAAACAAATAATGTAACGACATTCTGTTTTATTTAAATATGATTCTGTTTTCAATTATTCTGAATATCTTTATAAATTGACAGTTAAAAGGTTTAAAGGTTTTTAAAAATATTTTTCAAAATATATTTTTAAGTATTCGGTTTGGCCGAATAGTTCGATATTTAGCCAAACCGAATATGCGGCACGCCGAATAGTTCGATATTTGGCCAAGCCGAATGTTCGGCGCCGAATACCGAATAGATACCGAATATTCGATGCATCCCTATATGTCATCGCAGTTCAGACTCAAATTTTGTTTTTCATAAATTGCTCAAAAGCTAAAGTAACTTGCCAGATTTTATTACAAAAAAAAAAAAAAAAAACATGTAATAAATAAACACTTTATGCATGTAAACTAATAATTATCAAAAATATTTTCTACAGACTTTGCTATTCCAACATTCTCAAGGTGAACCATTTCTTATTAATGCGTATTTTGGCTAATTTTAAAAAGGTATATGAGAAAAAAATTCTATTGCTTTCCAGCCGTGTGCAAAATTGATCAAATGAAAAATCGTGCCCCCTCAGGGCTAGAATTTTCGCTGTGAATTTCCCCTTTAGCCAGAAATTTACCGAGGAATTTTTCTTTTTTAAAAAAAGAGGGTTAATTTAAGTTCTTAATTATTTGAATTTTTTATTTTGCATAATTAGTGTCACATTATATTTACTGCAGTCATTATAACGCTATCAAATCATTTGCTTTATTAAATCATATTATATACAGTATTTTCTTAATAATCTCCTCTGCCGAAACGAAAAAAAGAAACGCTAATCCGCCTCGATATGTGCCGCGAATCGGATCGCGTCGGTTTTGAGAAAAATCGGGTTAGGCAACCCAATCAGACTCTACCTGAGACCAAATGTTTTGAAAATTTCTGAATTGTGTGGGATTTAGATCATAGTCTGAAGAGATTCGTCTTTTATTAACCCCTTAACTGCCCCATACGTGTTAGGCAACCCAATCAGACTCTACCTGAGACCAAATGTTTTGAAAATTTCTGAATTGTGTGGGATTTAGATCATAGTCTGAAGAGATTCGTCTTTTATTAACCCCTTAACTGCCCCATACGTGTAAGTGCGTCTTTAGAAAATGCATGTATCTTAAAGGGATGGCGAAATCCAATTATAGCGAGGCAATTTTCACCACCTGAGCCATTATATATAACAGTATAACATGTGAATTTTCTTACTGTTATTTCAGAAAACTAATATACACCTTCTATAATTTCAGAAATATGCGATTTAAGTAAGGCACTGGAGATCGCGCAAGATTTCGTCGGCAGTTAAGGAGTTAAGGAATTTTTTTACTGACAGGAAATCACACGTGAAAATTTCTTATCCCTATGGATCACAAAATTTGCAAACTTCTTGACGTGTTGACCATGTTTGTGTGTTGATTATCTCGTTACCGATTGAATTTAACGATTTTTTCCCCAACCGTTTGACGAAATTCGCAATTTTTTTCCGTGATCGTTTCACGGAATTCAGAAATTTTTTGTGACAGATTTACGAAATTCGCTATTTCTATACGAGATATTTTGACGAAATTCGTGATTCTTTTCTATGATCCTTTGTTGAAATTCGTTTTTTTTCCCGCAGCCGGCTGACAAAATTTGCGATTGCTTTGTGCGATCCTTTGACGAAATTCTTGATTTTTTTGCGCGATTCTTTGACTAAATTCGTGATTTTATCTGAAACCTTTGATGAAATTATCGTTTTTTTTCGTTCATAGATATTCGAAATTCACAATTTCTTTTTGCACGACTGATGGGGAAATTTGATTTTTTTTTTTTTCTGTTACCGAATGTTGAAATCTGCGATTTTTTCCCCACAACCGATTAACAATAATCGCTGTTTGTTTCTACGATCTTTGCAATATTTTTCCACGGTCCTTTTAGGAATTTATACTTTTTCAGTGACTAATTTGCCAAATTGGCTATTTTTTCAAAGTTCAATTGGCAAAATTTGTGACTTTTTCCCGCGGTCGATTGGCAAAATGATTTCGCGTAGTTTCGCAAAAGAAAAAAAAAATACTGCCGTCTTCCACGAAAATTGAAAAATATTCCTGGAAGAATCCCATGATTTTGAAAGACGTTAAGTGGGCAAAATCCCATTTGTTCACACACACCCTCCAAGGACCTTTTGAAATGGTTCCCCACCCCTGCAGCAAAACCTGCAAAGAAGAAGTCGAAAGGTCAGGAAAAAAGCTCCATTTTAGACAGGTCTCCGTCTTAGCAAGTATAATTATATGTTTTTTTTTTTTTTTTTTTTTTCATGGAAAGGTGATATTTTTTCCGTTTCCGAAAGAATTATTCTTTTGACAGGTTTCATTTTCACAAGTTTTGCAGTAAATGTAATGTGCCTATGTTCTTCAGAGGTTTACTATAGAAAAGATGCTTTAAAAGCCTTATATATACTTGTAAAAATGGAAACTGTCTATAACGGAATACTGTCTTAAACGGAAAGCCTGAGTCAGTATCTTGAAATGATACTTGCTAAGATGAAAACCTGCTTAAAACGGAATTTTGAATCGGTTTTCGTTCCGACTTAAGGGGATACCCCTCCCCCCCCCGAACCTCACTCTTGGCTATGCCACTGTCCTCAAAAAAAACTTTGCCCCCCCCTCCCCCCCAAGAAAGTTCTGAAATGGCGCCCCTGTGTAAATTACAGATGCGAATTAAGAAACACTATTTTGATTCTTTTTCTACCATCACGGAGTAAAAGAGGTGTGTACTTTTACTCCGTGTCTACCACCTTTCAACACCTTATAACTTCCCTTTCCATATTTTTTTATTATGATTTTTTTTTTTCTGTATTTGAGTTTACATGTAATACCTATATGTCAGATAAACGGGAATTAAATTTACCAACTCAGATACGAAATGAAGGATGTTACGAGATATTTATAGCTATGAATTTATTATGTGATACATGATTAACATTGTATTATTATTATTTATAAAAAAGATTATATATTCTTGATTGATTGAAAAAATAAGTATTAAGAATGTTATTGAATTTATTATATAGAGATTTAAATTATTTTTTATGATAACTATGCTAAAATAAAATATATAAATAAGGTATAAATTTAACAAACATAAGTTACTGAAACAGTGATGATGATTTAACCCTTAAAAGGACCTATGAGGCCTATGCACCTCATAATGTCGTCATTTCCGGTCTCAAATCATTACTTTTTTGGAAAACTTATTAAGTTTAAAAATAATACGAGAAATAAAATTACGTAAAAATTAACAGTTGATGTGATTGATATTGTTATTATAATGAGAGAATACTGATCTGTAAATGATGAAAAAACCATGGCAAAAACTATTAAAGATTGTACAATTGTATATTTACATTTATTTTGACAAAAAAAATTACTATTGTTTATTAATTTATTTGATACATTATTATTATAAAAGGTTATTCTTAGATTATTTGTTTATTATTGTTATTATTACTATTTATTATTATTAGTATTGTTAGTGCAACATATTCTGTGATCATAAGATTTAAGGAAACAATAAAAACTCTTATAAACTCTACAGATTCACATTTCTGTATGAACTAAAAATCACTTAAGGACATATAATTTGGTGAAGATACTGAATAAGTATGATCACATTGATAAAACGAGATGGTTTTGAAATCTTTTGAGTTACTGTTGCTAATTAATGAACTTTTATCAATATTGATATTGTTATATTTATTAACAGAAAGAAAAACGTATGCTAATATTAAATATTAGCCAAATATTATTATAATTGTTTTTATTATGGACATGTAATTATTACAACAGTTTCCACTTAGACGCGATATTTTTTTAAAATTTTTAATTATATTTTTTTTCTCTTTCTAAATGAAATTAAAGCTTTGAGCAACGCGATTTGGTGACCAAGTGACGGTATTATTATGAAGATGATTGTATAACAAAGAAACAAAAATTGTAATACGAGTATCTGCTTTCTCCCCATGAACTCGCAGGTCATCGGAACCTACTAGTTCATTCATTTTTTGAGGGGAGGGATTTCGTTACATTATTAGATCTAATTCCGCGATTTCCTTATTATTCTATATTACCATTTTATATTCACTAAATCCTTATTCTAAATAATCTCTATCGTTAATTCAGTTAAGGGGGTCAGGGACACATTTTCAAATAATTTTTATTTATTGAGTTAAAATTTCGAATTTTTTTGTGATAGTTGACCATATTATTTGTAAATAAAATCACATGATAAAACTTCTCAAAATTATTTAAAAAAAATTTGAAATCAAAATTTTATTAAAAAAGTGGTGTAGTTTAAAATCGTTATACTTCGAAATATCATTTGTAGAATTTCAACTTTTTTGCATATAAATAAACAGAAACATATAAGTTTTAATTTAGACTCAGTATTTAAAAAATATATTAATTTAAATAAAAATTAAAAATATTTAAAGTAACAACTGGAAAAAATGACGTAACTTTTAAAAAAAATCATATTTTCAAAAGTAAATATTTTCTTCAAATTTACTGAAACAAAATTAAAGTGAAACAATTGAAAAAGACATGTCCCAAATCTGAACTATTTACCTTTATTGGTTCTAGACTTATAACAATTTAAAAACGAGAAATGGTGAAAAAAACCCATCATGAAGGAAAACGCATTTTCGCAAAAAGTCGTTTTCATGACAACAATTGCTTGAGAGCTAGATTTTGAAAACAAACCAAAACTTAAAAATGAATATTTTCTGTTCCAATTAAGATAGAAACATGATTTAAACTTCATTTTAAGCAGAAAAAAAAACACAGAAATTTTTAATGCAATAAAAAATTTTAAGAAAATTTAAAAATTTTCGTGTCCCGGACCCCCTTAAATTCCTTTTAAATTAATGTCTCAGTTGCCTAATTTACTTAAATATTACGCTTTAAGTATTCTAAAATAAAATTGAAATGAGGATTTATGAGTATTTAGTACATGAAAAATTTGTTCTTTTATATATTTATTAATTTCTTATTGCAGTACTTAATAATTTAGTATTAAATGCAGTACTACTTTGTTTGCAATAACTTTCTAAAAAATAATTTATCAATCCCATAATGCACTCGCGGGATAAGCAAAAGTATCAAAATGTTAACTACTGCACTATATAACCAAAGGTGACAGGCCACTTGCGATTTTAGACGTTTTGTTAAATATCTAGAAAAATACATGAGGAATTAACCTGAAACTGCACGTATGTAAACAGTATAGTATAGGTCCTATATTTCCGCGAAGATTTTTTCCCGAAACCCCATAGGGGACCGCCAACAAATTTAAAAATAACGAATATCTTTTGTATAACCATGTAAAAACTAATGTAGCAAAAGCGTTCAAACTCGATATTATTAATAAGTGGCGTATTCTTATATACCGTGAACATTTTTTTGAAGATAGCATATATACTCGTAGAGAAATTAAGGTTTTTATAAAAACAGTCCCAAATTTCACTAAGTTTTTTGCTTATAATTTGTAGAGTTCTTAATATAAAAAAATGTTCTTTTCAGAAAATATGACAAACAATATTGTTCACAATACTCTGTAATCAGAATTAAAAAAATAATAAAAATTGGATGAAAAATGAGTAGATTTACTTAAATATGTTTCACTGCGCATGCGTGAATGCAATCAAAATATAATGTGCATAATGTATTAGCTATGTATATAGAGGAACATTTGTGAAAGTCTCAAAATCATAGCTTGAAAATTCTGAAAATTATCGTCGATAGAATAAACTCGAATTCCGTTGTTCCCAAAAGGAAGCAAAAAGATGAGGGGTTGCATCAAATATCTGTTGATTAGTGCCAAGATAGCGTACACAGTATTGCACGTACTACTATATCAATGCAAAAACCCTTGACGGGTTAAAAGTTTCTGACGCAGCACTTTATCTTATGCTCTAAGAATTTTAAATATGGAACTTAAAAATACTGATATCAAATTTTGAGTGACGTTAAGCTATTTCTTAAAAAATATATTTGTATTTATTTCACCATTTTATTTTTGTTTTATTTATAATAGCATGTGCAAAAGTTATGTTCAACATGAAAAGCTGCATAAAATTTTATTCGCTGTTGCTTTATCATTTACATCTCTCATAAATTCAAAATATGTGTTTTAAAAGATATGATATAAAATTTAAGTGACGCCTTGATGTGACTTTAAAAGGTTTGTTTTTTAAAATTCAATTTAAATTAATTTTGACTTGGTTAAAATATTTTTTTTACATCTACACAATACTTTTAATTTTCCAATTCACTGTTAAATATATCACTTTCATTGAATCTATACTATGCATTGAAATGTATTTATTTCAATAAATTGATTTATCTTTTGTGTCACGCTATTCAAAATTGTGAGTAAGATTTATGTAAATGGTTTATTTGCGTCAAACTATCATTTTTCATACATTTCATGTAGTTTGGACACAATGACGCAAAGAAACCATTTACATAAATCTTACTCACAATTTTGAATAGCGTGACACAAAAGATAAATCAATTTATTGAAATAAATACATTTCAATGCATAGTATAGATTCAATGAAAGTGATATATTTAACAGTGAATTGGAAAATTAAACGTATTGTGTAGATGTAAAAAAAATATTTTAACCAAGTCAAAAATAATTTAAATTGAATTCTAAAAAACAAACCTTTTAAACTCACATCAAGGCGTCACTTAAATTTTATATCATATCTTTTAAAACACATATTTTGAATTTATGAGAGATGTAAATGATAAAGCAACAGCGAATAAAATTTTATGCAGCTTTTCATGTTGAACATAACTTTTGCACATGCGATTATAAATAAAACAAAAATAAAATGGTGAAATAAATACAAATATATTTTTTAAGAAATAGCATAACGTCACTCAAAATTTGATATCAGTATTTTTAAGTTCCATATTTAAAATTCTTAGAGCATAAGATAAAGTGCTGCGTCAGAAACTTTTAACCCGTCAAGGGTTTTTGCATTGATATCATTACTTTTTTGAGGTTAGTGATAAAATGATTAAAAAAAAGATACTTATGGAATTTAATGCTGATTTAATTTTTACTATTTTATTACAATTTTCCTTATAGCACTTTGTATATAAAAACAACTGGGTAAGTATAATCGCAGATCGCACAGAGGGTTTCATTTGATATTCCTTTAAAAACACTTTATCCTTAAATTAATAAATCCAAAATGTTAATTTATAATTATTAAATCCTTACATAGATGTAGCACCAATATTTCCAATTTTCATGGGGCAGGGAACGCACTCTTTTAAACAAACCACCTTCCAATTGAAGTCATCAAAAACCAAGTTGAATAAGCCAGAGCCCGTTGTGTTGTTTGACAAACAGCAGTCTCATGTCCCATCCTTCCCCCCTTTTTCAAAAATTTTCAGACCAGTACCTAAGAATGGAACCGAAATAATTTTTTCTCTTCAGAAATTACGATAAAAAAATAGTATGCAGTACTCATAAATTTACTTTAATGCTATATAGGGTGATTATTAAGTTAATTATAACGTTTGGAATCTGTTGCATTGATGTCCGAAAGGTAGTTTCTGAGTTATGGAAGCTGGACCCATAAGGCGCCATAGAGGGACGAAGCCCGCTAGTGTCTATCATAATTATATCTGCCATGTAGACTAATTGCGATATTTAATCAAAATAGCCACCCCCCCCCCTCCTCATCCCCGGAAATATAACAAATACAAAATGTGTCTTTATAAACCTATCGTCAAATAGGTTTTTATTTCTTTTTCCCAAAAAAAAAACATGATTTTTATATCCCTAACGTAAATAGCGGACGAAGCCCGCTAGTTCCTATCATAATATATATTTTTAATAATTTTATATAGTCTATAATAAAAATCAGACTTAAAATAGTCTAGTTCCATGAGTACTTGTAGTGTCAGTTACATGCTACGATTTTTGGATACCAGTATTTTAGAACGGGAAAATGTGACTTATTTTATCGGAGATATCTCATTAATTGAATAAGGTGAAGCAAACTTTTTGAAAAAAAGGTGGCCAACAAGCATGGCAGTTATCAGCTATGTGACTTTGTGCTAAAGTCCATTAATTTGATCTGCTTTAAAAAGATTACGGAATATTGAATTATAGTAGAACCTGGATTAACCGAGCTTCGATTAATCGATGTTTCTGTTAACCGAGCCGATAACAATGTCTGATTTTTTTTTCCTTTTGAATGAGCCTTAAAAATAACCACACTCTTTAGCTCACTGCCCGTGCTATACAGGCCCTTCTGCCCCCAAAAGGCCTCAACTCCAAAGAAACATTGGACCCTGAGAAGTCAATAGCGAACAATGCTTTGTTTCCAGTGGCTGTGTGAACTTTCGTAAATTTTTCAATTTGCATTTTAAAATTTACTACTGGTAGTTGATTTTCTTTTTAAATTTGTTAAGCTGTGAAACAGAACTTTACATATATTTACTTTTATTATTTAAAAAACGTTCTATATATTTTTTTAAAAGAGATGTTAAATTCGCAAGCACGGCGAGTTTTTACACACAGTTTTTATTAACCGAGACTTCCGATTCCGATTTACTAACAGTCCCAATTAGCTCGGATAATCGAGGCTGCTCTGTATAATTAAAAAATCAATGGCGATCTTACTATAAACGGGTTTCCCTTTTACTGAGGGATTTCAAAACCGAATCAGCTGATGTTAGTTGCTGTTTCCCTGCTTGATTAAATAAGATTAGTTAAACATTTGAAAATTACCAAATATAAAAGGAACTAAGTCAACAGAGTCTTTGCTTTATGGTATTTTTTAACAACGCTATAAGAAAATGATTTTAAATAAGAGATTTTAAATGTAACGTTTTAAATCTGACATAATTTTCACCAAACTTTCCTTTCTCTTTGTAACATTCAGCTGAAAATATATTAATTATTAGAAAGATAGTATTATTATTTGCGCTACCTTAAAATTAGCAACTATAGTTAAAAATATCATCTCGAAATTTGAAATAAATCTCTCATATAAATATATTTTTTAATTTACACTGTTTTGCAATATGTTTTGCAATGTGTTTTGTAAACTGTTTTGGCCACTTTGGCCAATATGACGTAATTTCCTCCATTTACGACTTTTAACACATATCAATGAATTTATTATTTAAAAATTTTCTTTTTCTTTTAATATTCACGTGTAAATATAATTTTTATGACGTAATTTTCAATGTTTTCCTTCTTTTAATGCGTAATCATTTAATTCTAATTTGAAAATAATTGATTATTTTATAATTTTCTTTTATTTTAAGTAAGCATGTGTAAAAACAATTTTTATGACGTAATGTTTAATATTTTCCTGCTTTTAACACGTTATCATTTAATTCTACTTTAAAAGGATTTTTTTCTGTTTATAATAGTCACGTGTGAATAAATTTTTAATTTAAAGGATATATTATTCTTTGCGCTGTTTTAACATTTGGCAACAATTTAAAATAACCTTTTCTAAAATATGTAAAAAATATCTCTGGAAAATCTGAAAATTTTAATTTAAAATTGAAATAAACCGTCAAAAAATTAGGCAAGTTAAAAATAATAAATGCACTCTGCAAACTTCGAGTTTCTATTGAATGATTAAATTGAATGAAAATGATTAAATTCCCATGTATATTTTTTTTCCTATGAGACTTTTTTAATGAGACAATTTTATCCAGATTTAACATAGATCTCTTAAAATAATTCTTCGATTAAAAAACTGTCTACTTCAACGTTTTTATCAAACATTTCTCTATAATACTACGCAATTGCGTCAAAAGATGGCGACACCAGAATTCTGATATGCTTATTATGTAAACTGTAAATATTGCAAAGTTAAATAAAAAGAATTGTCTCGGGGTTATCAAACTTCATTGATATTTATAAATAAAACATTTCAACTAAATTATTTATTATAAAAGAATTATTACATCACAATAGTTTTTATGCAAGGAAAATAATAATTATAATAATAATAATAATATTATGGATGTCAGTGATTATATATTGATTGACCGTCATAATAATAAAAAATGATATTATAAAAAGAAGAGCTGAAATGAATTATTTTTTTACGTTTCTGATCGTGTGATTTATATTCAAATAATAATTATTAATGTATATTTTTTGTAAAGTGATTGAAATTAAATATATTTATAAAATTTATGGTAATATTTTTATTGTTGAAAAATTGCCAAGAAATAATCATCATCAAATTGGCGTCATTATAATTGTAATTTTATTTAACTTAATAGCAATTAAAAAAATTACAAAGGAACTGAGAATAATGGTCAACTAGCAGACTTAAAAAAAAAAAAAACATTCACATGTGAAAACACGTACCAGGGTGTATCGAACTGCCTATCTTAAGGTCAGTAAACGATGGCCCTTAGCCACTCAGCCAGTGGGAAGACAAAATGTTTCTCCCCAAAAGTGGTTAAAAAGAAAGCATGTGTATGAATACAGTGTCATGCATTTTCGGTGAAATTTCCATAGAATGGCGAAGAAATATAGTCCGATTTTTCATGCGCATTATAAAACGAACAAGAGTCTTGCTGGAAACAAGTAAATTGTTATTTGGTTCATCTGAAACATATTTATTTGATTTTTAAAAAATCGCCCGTGTCATTTTCGAGAGAAAAAAAATCGAATTATTTAACGAACGAGAGTTTTCCCAGAAAAAAGAAAAGTGTTATTCACTTCGCCTTAATCACATTTATATTATGTATCAATTTAAAAATAATCGTTAGAACCGTTTTCGAGATTTTCAAATTAGGAACTTCCTCGATATTATACCAACGTTTTCACTTTAAAAATGGCTATTTAGATCTCAAAATATACTGCACGTAGAAATGCAAAAATTTCAGTATACGATTAGACTGCAGATATAAGGCTGCTTTAGAAAATTCAGAACAATAAGACATATATCTGCTGAGTTATTAAAAGGCGGCTTTTCGCGTTTTCTTTGATGTCGAGTTAGCTGTATATATGAGTTCCGCCATCTACGAATTCTATGATACGATACGATACGATTTTAACGATACGATACGATACGATTTTAGGCTTAAGGCTGCGTCACTTGAAATACTACCGTCTTCCATGATTTTGATACAACCCCTCATCTTGTTGCTTCCTTTTGGGAACAACGGATTTCGAGCTTATTCTTTCGACGATCATTTTCAGAATTTCGAGCTATGATTTTGAGACATTCACAAAAGTTGCTCTACATACTTAGCTAATACATTACGCAGATTATGTTTGATTGCATTCGCGCATGCGCAGTGAAATATTTTTTAGTAAACCTGCTCATTTTTCATCCAATTTTTATTATTTTTTAGTTCTGATTGCAGAGTGTTGTGTATCACATTGTTTGTCATGTTTTCTGAAAAGAACTTTCTTTTTATATTAAGAACTCTGCAAATTATAAGCAAAAAATTTGGCGAAATATGGGAGTGTTTTTATAAAAACCTTAATTTCTCTACGAGTATACATCCTATCCTCATAAAAATGAACACAGTATATTACAATAGTCTACTTATTAATAATCTCGAGTTTGAACGCTTTTCCTACATTAGCTTTTACAGGGTTATCCAAAAGATATTCGTCATTTTTCAGTTTGTTGACGGTCCCCTATGTGGTTTCGGGAAAAAAATCTTCGCGGAAATATATGGCCTATAATAGGGTGTACTCATCTGCAGTTTTAGGTAAATTCCTCATTAATTTTTCTAGATATTTAACAAAACGTCTAAAATCGCAAGTGAGCGGTCACCTTTGGCCATATAGTGTATAAGCCCATGCATATGAAACAAGCACGTAGAAATACATAACTTTTGATATACAAACATATAGCATAAAATGTTTTAATAAAATAAGCATGAACGGAAGTATAAAAATCAAGTTTATAGATTAGGAAATTCTCAATTGAATTTTGAAACTTGCTCACAAAGGACTACCATATTTTATAATAAATTTTATTAAAAATTTATTCTCTACAATATACAACATAAATCTAAGATTTAAGCAATTTTTTTTTTCATTCCATTTCCTTTGATCTTTTGTAAAACTTTCCAACAAAGTTAGTGTTTATGAATTCAGTCTGTCTGTCCGTGGTATAACTCAAGTTAATATAGTCCGATTGCCATGAACGTCAATGATAGTATTGAAAATAAAGTGTGTAGCATTTTCGGTTTTGTTACAGGGACATGCAGAAGCATTTCGTTACATTACAGCCAATGGAGGGGAATTATTTTGTTGTGTATTTTAATAATGTTACACTACTTAAACAAACTGAAATTGGTATATATCACTGAGATGTACTACACTGTACTTGCTGTATAATATAATATGCATAGAATTTATCGTTCATTTATAGACACACACACAAAACTTTGGCTACAGAAGAAATAAAAAACATTAATTGAACTATTAGAGCCTCTGAAAATTAATTGCTGGAAGTGCTATTTTTTTTAGATTACTTGATGTGCATAATTTCTATACTTCAGCACATACGGTGCTGAAGAAAGATTTTCAAGTACATTTCGTTTATTCACGGAAATGGCTGAATAGAAATTTTCAATTGTGCTATTAGACTAATTGAATTAACTTTCAGCATCCTATGTAGTATTTATACAAATGTACTGGTCATATAAAGGGCTGAAAAAAAACTGATATTTTCCCCCTTTGATACTAATAGGAAAAATTGGATTTTGAAATGCATTCTTCATTTTCAAATAGTTTATTTAGACATCATCTTTCATTTAATAAACTATGAATATTTGTTACAGTATTCTGAATGCGTTGGAAAGTGTTTTACAATCTATGCTGGCCGCATGATTTTTCTTTGTTATTTGCATTAAAACCCCCTCACTGACAAGCCCGTGTTAATACGTTCACTAAGCTCCAGGTTTCACTGCAATACAAGCAATATTTAAAGTAATATAATTCTATTGATTTAATGTATTTTTAATACATTGACCAATGATTAATATTTCCAAGGATTGCATTCATAGTCGTTATTAAGTTTTTTTATAAAATGTTCAAAGAATCATTTTTTTTAACATTTAAAACAAAATACAGAGAAAACAACATTACAATTTTGCCCTTTTCCAAGACAGTCGGAGGGTTAAAATTACTAGCATGATAAAAGTTAAAAGATTATTTTTATGATGAAAATAGAGAAATTTTATGCATGTTAATCCACTTGTCTGTATTTGTGAATAATTCAGTAATAAAGCTGTCTTGCCGAGATGACTTAAAATCTTAACAGAAAAAAACTTCATAAAATGTGAAATTTGCAAAAACTCGTTGTTGACATTAATGTATTTTAATTTACTTTAAACATCACGCGAAAGTTTGAAACAATTTAAATTAAGTTTTATTAAAAAGTCTGTATCAATCGGAAAAGAGTAGATTAAAAAAAAATGAATTTAGCGGTGATGTTAGGTGATCTTATGTTGATATTCCGAAATCAGTCGTTCAGTCAAATTTTGTATTTGGACAAATATGATTCGACGCAAAAGTTTTGATTTGAAAGTTAAATGACATACGCAATCAATTTAAAGGACATTGTTGCCGTGTTGCCTTAGAGGTGGACCGAATTACTGCTGTTTTCATCGCAAAACTTTTTTCTATATAAAATAAATGAATTAAACGACTAAAATAGTAGAAGGCATTGCCTTCTTTATAAATCGTCTGATCACACAATTTCTTCTTACATCGTTAGAAACTTGGAGAATTTGGCAACAATGTGGTTAAACATGTATGAGTAATGTAATACTGGATTTAATATTACTACGAACCACGCTCACTAAATTGCATCAGTTGATTGTGGGGCCAATTAGATATTTTCTTCCAAGCATAGGTGAGTAGAGCCCGTAATTGAGTGATCAAGCGCAAAATTGAATTAGTATCTCCTAATATCATAGACCTACCAGAATATGAATATTGATGAAATTTCATGCATTATTTATTAAGATATATATATTGCGGAAATCGTAAAAAACACAGCAGAGCGGTGTCGCCTAATGGACGATATACACTCATACCAAATCAGCACCCATTTATGTTAAAGTCTAACGGAATATGAAGTTTCGTGAAGCTCCATGTATTAGTTGTGGAAATGGTGCTATTACAGAAATTATGATAAACATAACATAACATCGCTTTTTGTCCACTGTATACACGCAAAATTGATCAGTGTCAATTTGTGGTAAAGTATAACTCAAACTGAAGTTTGATTCAAATCTTGGTATTGCTAGAAAGATCTTGTAACGAGGATAAAAAAAAATATAGGACCTATATTCTCGAATAATAGTGCACGAGATACGGGCACTTTCCTGTTTCTGAAAGCGATAAATAAAGAAGGGAAAAACAGCATGAGGCTCCTAAAAGCCATCAAAGGCAGGAATTTTGTCTTATACTTAATCATGATAGTAGTTTTCACGACAGTGCTTGAGTGTAATGGTGTGGTAATGAGTGGTTAGTGTGGTAATGAGTGGTTAGTGTGGTAATGAGAATGCTACCCTGGTACTGAATATATTGACTGGCAAAACAGACGAAAAGTAAAACATCGAAGTACTTGGTTCTGGTATCAGCAATCCTCCTCCCAGCTGGATCTACAAAATACGTTCAGTCACTGTATGTTTACTTGTTCCAAGACTACAAGTACATGGTAAATAAAACACACGATTATTCAAAATTTCATCGAAGTATTTGCTGTGATGTTAACACTATTGCTGTAGAAAGCATAATAAAAATATTTCATCTGGCTCACAAACAGCTCTCTTCATCTACTTTCAGTGCGATTCGTCAGTATGCTTTTTAAAAGTCTTTTATGCGAAACATGGATCCAATCTTCCCATCAATGCATGCTTACTAAACATACCTGTGCTGACTTCACAAACAATGCCGTTCATCGTTTGTGCTGGTGTTGGAAAAACTTGTGTTTTCAACACTTTTACGAAGGAAAATAACATTATGATTACTTATAATACAAAAATCATGCTTTGAATAGCTTTCGAAGGTTTCTTATGCTATTTCTCCATTTGTTATTTCTCTACTTCAGAAAGAAGAATCGATCCATATATCGTGAATTTTTGGAAACTCCTATACATTTCCTGAATCTCGTGACAAGAACATTCGAACGGTGCCACGCTCCTAAAAATCCTGAACTGACAGTTGGAAATGTTCCATAGTCCGTGTTGAACTTGTGAACGAAAATTCGGGTTTAGCTTGTAATGGGACACCCTCTATTTTTCACTTCATAAGTGAATTACGATCCTATCTGACGTTCAGTTCAGATACACCCTGTATATTACAAAGTAAGATACATAAAATAAAGTAAATAATTTATATATTAAAATCAAATTTGAATAAAAATATGAAAACAAATTTGTACCTTTGATTTAGCTTGTGCTTGGCTTTATTTTATGCATGTGAATTTGTAAACTCAAAAATAAACTAAATCTCTGTTTTATCAGAATTCTTTGCCAACGACTGATTACCCGAACAAAAAGTAATAAGACAGAGCATAAAGACGTAAAAAATGTATAACTGAAAAGTTTAAATAAAATTAAAATGTTCCAAAATTAGTTCAGTTTATATAAAGAACATTTTGAAAATTAAATTCTGAGCTAATACAATATTTATTTTTAAAGGGGTTTTCTTTATTTTGGTTAATTATATTTTAAATTATTATATAATAATGTATTAAAATTGAGATTTTTCTATAAATAATTTAAACTATTACAAATAGAAAGATACTTTTCCAATTTCAGATTTAAAATATGTTTATAAAAAATTAGCATATTTTTGCTATCGCTGATTTTAAAATTATACTAAAGCACTGAATTTGTATTAATTTACAATTTGTTAAATATATACTGCATGATTTTTCCAATTGCTGATTATTTAATTTTTGATTTGCGTGTATAGGACAGAAAAAAACCAACACTTTTAATTATTATGTAGAATATGTTATTTGTTGAGTTACTGATGAAAATCAATATAAAGGCAACTAAAATTATTTCTGTCCTTAAATGTTTTCAACGTCTACGTTTTGTTGCTTTAATTTCATAATATGTGAAATCAGAGTGTGAAACCGGAGGATAATTTTGTCTTTTATGTCTTTTACATTTTATCTAGCAAATACTTTCATAAAACATTTTAGACGTAAGATAAATTAAAGATGCGAAAAAGTATAATATTGAAATAAAAATAACAATAACTTATTCCAGCTTCAAGTCTTATTTTTTACTTACATAAACATTTTAGGCAGCGATATATTATATTTATGCAATTTGTAAAAAAAAATGAGTTATCTGATGGGTCAATCCATTTCAAGTGGTCCAGAAATTCATTTATTCGTTTCTCGAGCATTTTTAAAAAATCTGAAATTTTTTGTACAACTACCCTGACATGATAGAAATTCAAAATGACTATTACTTTAACTTTATTCATTTTTGCTTGTGCATGGCGGCCATATTTGTTTCATCGTCTGCAGCAATTTTCTCACAATAAGGGTTTACGAAATAGTAAATAATTCATCGTTTATTTCTCCAATTCAAGTGCGAATTGAAGCAATTTGTACAGAATACATTGGGCTAAAAATTTGGTAATAGAGTAGTTTCCGAAACAAAATGCTTATTAGTGAAATTTAAGCATAAAGTTTCAGTTTTTTTTCATAATTTGTCCGTTTACAAGAAAAAAAGTTTTCTATCAAGGAAAACTGTCAACGTGACATAATTTGTTTTACAAATAGGCCGAAAGTACTTGTACTCACACGCCGAGTTCCAGACCTGGGACTTGCTTCCTCTTCGCTAAAAAAAAAAAAAAAAAAAAAAAAAAAAAAAAAAAAAAAAACCCAAATTTTTCAAAAATGTCAAAAATCGCACATTTGAGGCTTTAATATCTCTGGTGGGGCACGAGATAAAGATCTGAAGTTCTGGTGTCTGAGAGTATTGTATGGTAGTGTAATGCACTAGAAATTTCAGGATGAAGATTTGACTACAAGCTGAGATATGGCAAGGGGAACATGTCAAAACAACGCTGCCAAACTATTGTTTTGTTGTAGTCACAGCTAAGTATTTATCTCAGAGTGTCATTTAAATTAATTTTTTTGATTATCTTTAACTAATAGTAACAGAAAATAAAGCCTTTTGCAAAAATAATTAATAAAATTAAAATAATAGTCATTTTGAACTTATATCATGTTAGGGTTGTTGTACAAAAAATTTCAAATTTTTTAAAAATGGTCGAGCAACCAGTGCTGGAGCACTTGAAATGGATTGACCCTGATATAAGTATTGAATATGTCGATTATTTCAACAAGTCGGAAACTGCTCGGTGTGTTCGTACTGTAACTAGTTTTATAAATATGCAGATCTTGGTCCAATAGCTATTGCACTCTTATACAAAAATGCAAGAATATACGCAATTTATTACAATTATATATATTAAATTCAGTAATACGGAAATAATATGACTCCATCTTAAATATGATGTAGTTACCATGGCAACCTAGATTCATTAACTATTAAGGAAAATCACTGAATATATTACATATGATAGGATTTAATAGAAAGAAGAAAACTTTTATTAATATCTTTTAAAGTTTTTATTCGATAACCATGAAATTTGAGTTGTCTCTAAAAAATTCTGAAACGATTATATATTAAATTTCAAACCATTCGTTTGGGTAGTTTTTGCACTGTTATATGCGGACAGACGACGCCTATAGGTGCTGCGTATTTATATAATTACGAACAAACCTAAAAACAATTATTCAGGTATTCAGATTGTGTTTGAAAATTACTAAAAAATTTCAAGTTTGCAGACCTTCGGTATTTGACCTATCTCGAATTTTGTGCCAAAATTCAGAGTTGAGATAATTATACATTAAGAAATTAGCGGCTTGAAACTTATTACTCATCCACAAGAGGACGTGAATGTTCAATATAACGCAGAAAAGGATTATTCTTGTAAAAAGATAATATGTAATATTTTTAGATAGATATTTAGAGTATACATAAATATTAATTTTGATAAGTAATAAGTTTTTAATAATTACATTTAAAAAAAAAAGCTTAATTTTAAAAAAATAGCTATTGCAATAGATTTAATCACATCATAAGTAAGTTTGGAGGATTATATACTTGAATCCTTAGTTATTATTTATAAGCATTTGCTTTTCTCTAATAGAAAACTTACTTTTTTTATAAATACGAAGGACAAAATGATTTATTATTCAATATATAGCGTTATTTGCTCTGAAAGAAGTTACAACTATGTTTAACTAATTTTTAGAAGGCTTCATTGCAATCAAAATATTATTTAAAATAAATTACCTTTGAATATTTATAAATATTTTATTAATTTACACATTAGTGAGGTATTTTGAAGAATACAATGTACATCTATTGATTTCAACCGACTCTTTCTTCAAAATTGTTCTAAAAAATTCCAGAACGAAGGAAAAGTAAATAGCGAAACTTTCCAATATAAAGTCTTTATTTTAAAACAAAGTTTTGAAAAGATTTCTTATTATAACTTAAAGATTCTGGATGACTGAACAACCGCATAAGGGGATTTAAAATATCGAAATAAGAATTCATATTAAAGAATTTTTATCAATGTTAAAAAATATCCGAGAAACGGAAAAAAAGTTAGAAATCGAATTTTAAAAGTTGGAAAAAAACTCACGAATAACTGTACAAATTCCAGGAAAAGTTTGTTGAAAAAAGGATAAAACTTACTATATGGAAGTAATATATCAAAACTGGGTTATTTTTATTACTGTTGAAAAATCGTCACAAAATTCGAAGAATGCATGGAAAATTAACTGAAAGTAATCTTAAAAAAAAAAAAAAAAAAAAAAAAAAAAAAAAAACTGGTTTCGAGATGCATAGCGTAAGTCATTGAGGTACTTTCTTTCCGAGTGCAGCAGTCTCTTCAGAAAACAAATCTTTACTATTTGTTTGATTCGCAATTTATATTAAATGCATTTCTGTAACTTTTGAACATTACCAAATATATATTTTTTACATCGCTAAAAGAAGGGTGTTCCTGTTGAGTACAAAATTTTCCATTACACAACTACAACGCTTTGACAGTCATAACTAATATTCAACCAAACATAAATGGTTGAGAAAATATCATAAAAATATTTATCGCCGGTAAGTACGTGTGCTTTCTGAAGACCTATTCCAAAAGTATTTTGCATCATATCTAACATTTTTAATTTTTTCTATCTTTACAAGAAGAAAGCATTGGATTCGTGAAAATTTTTGACTTCCTGTTTTCGACGGATTTACACGTTTTAGGGGTCAGAGATCCTTTAAAAACCGATTTTTACTAAATGTCTGTCTGTGAGTCTGTTTGTCTTTATGTGACATAAATTCTGTGTGCGCTCTATCTAAAGAACTAATGCACGGAATTTAATAATAAATTATATTCAGGTAGTCCCTGATATAATTAGGTGTTGATTACGTTTTGGTGTAAATCGCCCAACAAGTGGCGCTGCTACGCTGCATTTTGCGGGATTTCCTCAATAGCTCTACCTCAAGAACTATTTCGCTGATTTTTATAAAACTTCAGATTCCGTTAATCCGTTATATGAGTTGGGGCTTTCTACGTTTTGGTGTAAATCGCCCAATAGATGGCGGTGCTATTCTGCATTTTGCAGGATTTACACGATTTCCGCAATAGCTCTATCTCAACAACTAATGCAAACATTTTTATGAAACTTCAGATTCAGTTAGTCCTTGATATGAAATTATGCTGACTACGTGTTGGTGTAAATCTCCTAATAAGTGTCCCTGTTGTACTGCATTCTGCAAGATTTCCTCAATAGCTCTATCTCGATAACTAATGCACAATTTTCATCAAACTTCAGATTCCAGTATACCTCGATTAATAGTGCTGCTGACTATGTGTTGATGTAAATCGCTCAACAGGTGACGCTGCTATGCTGCATTTGTCATGATTTGTGCAATACCTCTATCTCAAGAACTAATGCACGAATTTTCCCCAAACATCATATTCAGTTAGATGTTTACATTAGTTGATGATGATAAGGTTCTGGTAAAAATAACCCTATAGGTGGTTCTGCTATGCTGCATTTTACTGGATTTACACGATTTTAGTGTTAGTCATATCTCAAAAACTAATGCACGGAATTACATCTTTGTAGAATCTTCATGACAAGCATAGATTGCCATTTAATTCTGGCACTGTGATAACGAATTTTGAAGTATCGACATGCATGAAATAGAAGAAAGTTTTGGGATTGGTACATCCGATTACTTTGTTAACAACAGATTATTTAAATAAATCTTACATCAGAATATTTTTAATGGGATTTTATAGCCCTTTTGGAAAATAAAGTGTATCAGTAGTGCACCTCCTCCACAACCGAATTCCATTATTTAAATTAGCGTGTATTTAGAATTTAAATTAAAAGTATTTCAATATTAAGCTAATTTAAGGAAAATATATACAAAAAATACACTATCACGAAAAAGCATACAATCGCCAGAAGTCGACATGTTAAACAAGAAAAACTAGTATGTTGTGGCCATCACAAAACTTTCTTCTATACAAATCACGTAAACTAAATCATTTAAATAGTACAAAAAATTACATCAATTTAGCACGAATTCATATCAAAGTATATTTGAATTTGAAGTTTGATGAAAATTCGTGCTATATTTTTTGAGATAGAGCTATAGCGGAAATTCTGAAAAATGTAGCATAGCAGCGCCACCTGTTATGTGATTTACACCAAAACATAAACAGCACTAATTCATATCAAGGTATACCTGAATCTGAACTTTGATGAAAATTCGTGCATTAAGTATTGAGATAGAGCTATAATGGAAATTCTGAAAAATGCAACATAGCATCGCCACCTGTTGAGTGATTTGAAAATCCGTGCATTAGTTTTGGAGATTGAGCTATTGTGGAAATCGTGAAAAAAGCTGCATAGTAGCGCCACGTGTTGAGCGCTTTTTACCAAAAACAAAACAGCACTAATCCATATCCAGGTATACCTGAATCTGAAGTTTGTTGAAAATCCAAGCATTACTTCATGAGATATGGCGGAAATCGTAAAAAATGCAGCGTAGCAGCGTCACCTTTTGAAGGATTAACAAATATGTATAAAACGTCAATTCATGTCAAGGACTAATTGAATATGAAATTTGAAGAAATTCCGTGCTTTAGTTCTGGAGATTGAACTACTGGGGAAATCGCAAAAAAAATGCTGCAAAGCAGTGCCACCAGTTGAGAGATTTGAATCTAAATCTAATGAGCACCAATTTATATCAGGGACTAATCTAATATAATTTTTTATTAAATTCCGTGGATTAGTTCTTGAGATAGAGCGCCCATAAAATTTGTGTCACATACATATATACAGACAAAAAGACACACAGAATCAGAGACAGACATTTTGTAAAAACATGTTTTACGGGTTCTCTGACCCCTAAAACATGTAAATCCGCCGAAAACCGGAATTAGAACATTTTCACGAATCCAATACTTTCTTCTTGTAAAGATAGAAGAAGGTAAAAATGAGCGGATTATTAATGCAGAAAACACCCACTTTTAGTGAGAAAATTATGAGGATTTAGAAAGTATTATATATCATTTGGAACTGCAAATTATTCATTTAAATTTTTTTTTGACACTTTGGTCGACTGGTCTGAGGGAGAGACTATTGGAGTAACCCTTACGACACGGAGATACTCTTAAGCTATATGTTTGGCGGAGAAAATGTGAATACATTAAAAAAGTGACTCTTTCATAGAAATCATTCTATATATATATATATAAAGTAACGATGTGGAAATGGACCAATAAAAATTTGTGTAGATTATCCCGGTACTCTCCATATTTCTTGCAACCGGGGGGGGGGGGGGTAGGAGTCATTCTTCGTTAATATTAAGAAAACTGTTCCATACAAACGTATGAATATTGGTGCTACACCGCGTCCCAAAAAGTTTAGAGAATCAGTGAAATTTGCATTAACATAAAAAGTAATATTGTACAATTAAAATTCGTGAGATAGGTAATAAATAAAAGAAGTTTTGCTGATATACACATATAAATTATGATCAAAGGTTTGAAATTATAAAATATACATTAAATTACATAAAAATGTGCTGTCCCAATAGTATAGACACAATACAACATTACATGTTTTCTTTTACATTTTTGTTCAAAAATTAAATATTTTTATTTTCGTCTGCTTCTATAAATGCAGAATAATTTCCCCCTTTAATTGAAATATCATCTGCTGTATTTTAGCATAATAATTTATTGAAATTGTGTTGAATCAAATGAGTTAAATGTATTGTTTTGTTTGTGATTCGGAAAAGACATTTCCTGCATATTCTGATAAAAATGCCACGTTCACGTTCTAAAGAAATTTTTAAAGATGAAATTATTAAGATTTTACATTTAAAAGCGCAAGGACAAAATCCTGTACAGATATCGAGAAGAGTAAAGAGATCCTTGAGCAGTATTTATAGAGTTTTGAGCTCAGGTGGAACATGGAATACTAGAAAGCGACTCGGAAGACCAAAGAAAACAATGTTACGTGATGATAGAATGTTATTAAAAATGGCTTCAGTTGGTAATTTATCTGTGCGTGAAATTGCATCAAATTCCAGAATTTCAAAAATTACTGTACACAGAAGAACTAAAGCTTCAAAAAATATTGTTTACTGGAGAATGAAAGCAAAACCTTTCTTAAAGCAGAGACATAAAGATGCAAGTCTAAAGTGGGATAGAAAGCATATGTTATAGAGTGAAAAATGGATTTCTGTCATCTTCAGTGATGAAAAAAATGGAATTTAGACGACCCTGATGCTCATACATTTTACTGGCGTGTTCTAAGAAAAGAACCCAAGAACTGTTTCAGCAGCAACAAGGCGGAGGATCCATTATGACCTGGGGATGATTTTCTTTCAACGGCCAAACATTTCTAGGATTTGTGTCCAAAAAAATGATATCAGAGGATTATCAGGATATTTTACGCACCAATTTATTGCAAATTATGGATTTGCTAGCAGGACCGGACTGTGTTTTCCAACAAGATCAATCCATACCTCCAAATCATCGAAAACATGGTTTAGGCAAAACAATATCACACTATTAGACTGGCCAGCACGTAGTCCAGATTCGAATCCCATGGAGAACATATGGGGGATCTTATCTCGTAAAATATATGAAAATGGAAAGCAATATACAAGTGTAAATGACTTTAAAATTGCAATTGAAAAAGCGTGGTATGAAATACCTCCTTCTGTAATGCAATGCTTAGTTAATTCTATGGAACAAAGTGTATTTGGTGTTATAAACTGTCGTGGCAATACAATTAAATATTAAAAGTATGTTTTTAGTTACTTTTATAAATGTAAAACCAAAAAAAAAAAATGTCTATTCTTTTAGGACAGCACATTTTTACAGGGTGTTTCACAAAGGACCCCAAACTTTAAAAATCAATAACTCGGAAACGGTGATAGATAGAAACATGAAACCAGGGGTATGTTTAATAAAAAGATCGTAAGAATCTTATACCTAAATCTCAAAATATAGTTCAAAATAGCTCTGATAGGTGGCGCTGAAAGCGTTAAGAATCCTTGGGCGTGTTCAAGATGAACGTGAGCCTCGCGCGCGATCTCAGGAGATAGGAACATAGAGTGGGTCTTTTTTGTAGATGGAATAAATGTTCAGTACGTTCAAGAAAGGATCTTGGATTTGATTAATTATTGTGCTAATTATAAAGATAATCTGTTGCAAATGAAACATGAGCTAGATAGCTGAAAAGAACAGAGCATTGAACTCGAGACTAGGGGTTATGGGTTGGAATCCTCCGCGCCCAAATTTGTGTTTATGATTTTTTCAATTTATTGGCTGCTTTATATTTTTCATAATAAATAAGATATTTTTGATAAAGATAAATTTTTATGTTAATAATACAGAAACACATGTGAGTTTTTATCGAGACTAGGATGCAGATCATATTTTTTTAAATTTATAAACATTCTTGAAAATTTATAAACATTCTAATCATACTTTATTCACTACAAAACTAGACGACAAACCCCATATATTTTCTCTTCTAGAAAATATGTGTTCAGATATTTTTAGTTAAAATAATGTACATCTATTACATTTTATTTTTATATTTTCCATGTTGATTTTAACACTGTAAAATATGATCTGCATCTTAGTCTCGATAAAAACTCACACGTGCTTCTGTATTATTAACATAAAAATTTATCTTTATCAAAAATATCTTATTTATTATGAAAAATATAAAGCAACCAATAAATTGAAAAAATCATAAACACAATTTGGGCGCGGAGGATTGAAACCCATAACCACTAGTCTCGAGTTCAATATTCTGTCCATTCAGCTATCTAGCTTACCTTTCATTTGCAACAGATTATCTTTATAATTAGCACAATAATTAATCAAATCCAAGATACTTTCTAGAACGTACTGAAAATTTATTCCATCTGCGATAAAGACCCACTCCATGTTCCTGTCTCCTGAGCTCGCGCGCTTTCATCTTGAACACACCCAAGGATTCTTAACGCTCTCAGCGCCATCTATCGGGGCTATTTTGAACTAAATTTTAAGATTTGTGTATAAGATTCTTACGATTTTTTTTTATTAAACATACCACTGGTTTCATGTTTCTATCTATCACCGTTTCCGAGTTATTGATTTTTAAAGTTAGGGGTCCTTTGTGAAACCCCCTGTATATAATTTAATGTATATTTTATAATTTCAAACCTTTGATCATAATTTATATGTGTATATCATAAAAACTGCTTTTATTTATTTCCTATCCAACGAATTTTAATTGCACCTTATTACTTTTTATGTTAATGCAAATTTCATTGATCCTCTAAACTTTTGGGACACGGTGTATAATAGAAAAATGTTTGATAAATATGCTGATGCAAACAGCTTTTAAATCTAACAATTGTTTGAAGAGATATTTACTGTTAAAGTGTGTCAAAATCGTTTCATTAAAAAAATTTATATGAGAAAAAACATACATGGGAATTTAGACGTTTTTACATCATTTAATACATTAGAATTTCCCAGTGTGCACACTGCATTTATTTTTTTAGTTTGACTCATTTTTTGAGGATTTATCTCCATTTTAAATTCAAATTTTCTGCATTTCGAGAAATATATTTTACATATTTTAGAATAGGATATTATTTTAAACTGTTGCCAATTTTAAAAACAACACAAAGAATAATAATGAATTTATTTGTTAAAATTTTTCTTTCTCTTTTAAAATGTATGTGTATCTATAGTTTTTATGACGTAATATTGAAAATATGGAAAAATATTTTCCTGATTTTTAATACATAATCACTTAATTCTCATTTGAAAGTTTTTTTCTGATTATAATATCCACGTGTATATAAATTTTTAATTTGAAGGAAATGTTATGCGTTAAAAGTCACAATTGGAGGAAATGTACATCATATTTAAAAAGGTCAAGTAATTGACTGTTGGCAGAACAGTTTAAATTAAAAGGTATATTTGCGTTAGACATTTATTTCATATCTACCCTAAATATATAAAATCCTAATGAAACGAATTTATGAAAAGGATATTATGAAACGACTGAATTGAAACGAATTTATGAAACGATTATATGAAACGACTGATTAAAGAACTGATTATTTTTTCACTGCGATTTCTCCTAAAACATGGAATACTTTGCGATAATATTAACACCAAAAATCCGTATTGATTCGCCGCTTTAAAACTGGTATTAGAATTTTTAAATTCCATTTAGTTTTCGAGGTATTATTTTTTTTCTAATTTTAAATACTTTTCTCTAATGATGGCAACTCAAATTTTAATCAAAACAGATATTTTGTTTATCATACTTTAGAAAAGGTTATTATTTTAAACTAATTTGGCGACCAGTTTGGCCTCACTTAAATGTATGCTAAGAAATTTATTATGTTACTCTTATTCATAATTCAATTTACTTGAAGAAACAATCTTTCGCCAAATCGAAAGATTCTGATAGCGAAATCAAGAGATCAGTATTTGTATGTTAGCGGAACACAGGTGATAAATCTTCAAACATTTAAAATTGATGGCTTTCCCTTTTTTAAAAAACAAAACGAAAAGAAAAATATTATGCACAGATGTCATATACGCACCGGGGAACCTAATTGGCGACAAAATGGAATTATTTTGATTGACATGGTAACCCGGCTATTGTTGTTTATTAAATAGTAAATGTTTATTTACTTTTATTTTATTTTTTAAAATTTTATAAATTGTTTTGTTCTATAGTTAATTTTGTTTTGGTTATTTTCTTTTAAAAATAATAGAAAATAATTAAAAATACGGTACTGCTTAGTTATTCCTTCGACCAATTTTGCGAAAATATATAAATTGCCAAATTATGCAAATTGACATAATTTTTATTTTAAATAACGGATGAACAAATAAAATAGTATAACATTAATAAATATACAAATAAAACGTCGAAATAAAAAAACAATTAATGACGTAAACACGTGTAACTTGCTTGAAGTCAAGTGAATGTGACATTTACGATTAACTATTATTGGCATTTAATCTTATAGTTTGGTGATAGATTTTTGGTCGACGGGATAACTAAGTAGTATCAAAAATACATATGTAACTGGTATTCGAAAACGAGGTTTTCGCCAAATTTTCGTAAAAAAAAAATAAATAAATAAATCACGCCCAACCCGGTGCGTATATGACATCTGGAAAAATATTAAATAATGCAAGAAACCATGACGTTTAATTTCAACTTCAAAGAAATGTTTTAATTTACCATTCGAAAAATAAAAAAAATGCCAACTGGCGGGTTGAAAAAAAGCTATTGGCGAGATTTGCACCCGGCTAGCGTAACAGTACCAAGAATTCTTGGCTACCATGGCAACTTTTATGGAATTTTTTTCGAAAAAAGAAATTGATTTTTTTAATCAAAATGGTAAACTTTCGGCACAGATGTCATGTACGGCCCCATGTTGGCGCGTTTTTTTTTTTTTTTTTTTTTTTTTTTTTTTTTTTTTTTTTTTTACGCCAATGTCATATACGCAACGGGTACTTAACTGGCGCCAAAGTATCGTTATTTTGCTTGATATGGTAAGCCGAATGTTGTTGTTTATGCTGTTGAAGTTTTCCCCAAATTGGCGTTGGAAAAAAAATAAGGCCAATAGGGGGCCGTATATGATATCTGGGCCAAACTTTCATATGAAAAGCGAAGGGATCAGACCGTATTTATTTATGGCAGCTACATGATATGGATTATTATAATATAGATGAAATGATGGCGATAGAATAATATTTGATGACTTATCACCTGTACCTGGCTAACATTAAAGTACCAAAATGCCATCTTGAAAATAAAAAGCGAAGTGGTCCGCTCGGAACTGTTGATGATACTCATATGACTTAGGCTATTGTTATAGAAATTGTTTTAAAATACCGGGAGACAAACACGCTGTACACTTAATTCATTTTATTTCGTCTTCTTTTCAAATGTTTAACTAAACCTCTTTAATCAAACACGAAAACAATCATTGGATGTCTTAACAGCAACTGATTCGGCCTTAATTTTTTGCAATCCAAGGGAATTGAATGGAAACCCCTTTACAGGGAGATCTGCACAACTTTTTTGAGTATAATTCAATTTTTTCTAATATTTTTAAAACCGATCAGATTAGCGTGTTTTTAAGAGTCTGCGGTGTCTGAATGGGAGTTTGGCAAACGTAACTTGCAGGGGGCAAAGCCCACTAGTTTTGAGATAATCTTTTCAACTATTATCGTGAATTCTAAGACAGCGCAAATAATATTTTTTTTCTAACAACAAAAGTATTTTCACGTGAATGTTAAAAAGAGAAAGAAAAGTTTTGGAGAAACTTATGTCAGATATAAAACGATGCATTTCAAATGTGTTATTTAAAAGATTTTTCTCAAAAAACCGAGAGACAAAAACTTTCTTTAATTAATTCATTTTACATTAGCTTATTTTCAAATTTTTAGCATTTTTTTTTTTTAAATCAAAGACGAAAACAGCCATTGTACCCTATAACAAACGCTGATTTCACCTTAAAAATCTCCAATCAAAGGAATATGAATGAAAACCCGTTTACAGGGAGATCGCCACTGTTTTTTAAAATTATAATTCAATTTTTTTAAAGTCGATGAAATTAGCCTGCTTTTAGAATCAGGGGTGACGGAACGGGGGTTGACGAGCGTAGCTCGTAGGTGGAATAGCCCCCTATTTACTGAGAAAAATGTCACAGTAACAATTTGAAAGTAAATGTTTAAAAAAATTAAATACTGTCTCATACCTGTGGATCTGGGTGGAAGAAGATGCTATGTAACAAAAATTACAATTCGAGAAAATTGAAGTGAAAGTTTTTAAATCTAATTTACTTATTTATTTAATTCCTTCCTAGTAGCCTATGTTTCATTGTTAATAGGTGATACTTAACTCCCCTGGAAATCAATATTAATATTTAATTATTAAATATTAGAAATTCTTTTCGTCATTTAAATTATTAAATTTAAAAATATTAAATATTAAAAGATACTCCCTCATATCTCCGATACTGAGTAGAATTTCAGTAATTTAGTTTTATCCTATGATATAAATCCTCATAAATCTTTCATCCATAATATAAAACATTCGTTGAGAAAATGTATCATAACATATTTTTCCATTAAGCTCTTCAATTGTCAAATTTGATATCTAATTTTTTTTTTTTTAATTCTGCGATATATGTATATTCTTTAAGGCTCACACTAAACATATTACAAACATTTATTAAAAGATGGTCATTTTATATTTAGCAGAATTAAAATGAACAATGATACACGTGTTCAGATCTTAAATAGTTTGAAAATTTGATTAAATTATTCAATTTTTAGTTATTCCAATTTATATTTCCCTAATACAAATAAGTAATCTTTAAAAAATACAAATGTGAAAAATACAAATACAAATGTGAGAAAGAAGAATACACTTATTTTTATGGAAGTAACTTGCAAATATACACTGTCAGAAAAGCTTGTCTATATGCACAAAATTAATCCTCATTTTTTAACAAATAATTTCCGTACTCCTAGAAAATATATTTTATCAGTGAGTTCTTTTCGAAGATGTGGAAAAGAGGAAGGAATTCCGTTCATTCCTGGCATGCCTGCCTATTAGTTGTATTAATACTAAAATCCGAATTCATTTTTAAAACGAAAAACAAAAAATTCTATAAATTGAGATTTCTAATTTAATATATAATTAAAAAAATAGTATGTTGTGACCATCACAAAACTTTCTTCTATATAAATCACGTCAATTATATCCTTTAAATTGCCCAAGATATTACGCCAATTTAGCACCAATTCATATCAAAAAGTATATCTGAATTTGAAGTTTGATAAAAATTCGTACATTAGTTCTTGAGACAGAGCTATAGCGGAAATGCTGAAAAATGTAGCATAGCAGCGCCCCTGTTGAGCGATTTACACCAAAACATAAACAACACTAATTGATATCAAGGTATACCTGAATCTGAAGTTAGATGAAAATCGTGCATTAGTTATTGAGGTAGAAATATAGTGGAAAGTCTGAAAAATGCAGCATAGCAGCACCACCTGTTGAGCGATTTGACCAAAGCATAAACAACACTAATTCATATCAAGGTATACATGAATCTGAAGTTCGTTGAAAATCCAAGCATTAGTTCTTGAGATGGAGCTATTGAGGAAATCGCAAAAAACAGCATAGCGGCGCCACCTGGTGAAAGATTTATACCAAAATGTATAAAGTGTGAAATCATGTCATGGACTATCGGATTCTGAAGTTTGATGAAAATTCGTGCTTTAGTTCTTGAGTTACAACTATAGTGGAAATTCTGAAAAATGCGGCATAGCAACGCCACCTGTTGAGCGATTTGCACGAAATCATAAACAGAACTAATTCATATCAAGGTATACCAGAATCTGAAGTTTGTTGAAAATACAAGCATTAGTTCTTGAGATAGAGCTATTGCGGAAATCGTAAATAATGCAGTATAACAGCGCAACCTGTTGATCGATTTACACCAAAAACTAATCATGACCAGTTTGTATCAATGTCTAACTGAATCTGAAGTTTTGTGAAATTCCGTGCATTAGTTCTTGAGATAGAGCGCCGGTAAAATTTTTTTCACATACAGACTCACAGAGTGGCAAAGTGACAGAGTGACAGACAGACTCACAGACAGACATTTTCTAAAAATCATCAAATCATATTCAGGACATTCTAAAACGTATAAATCCGTCGAAAACCGGAAGTCGAAAATTTTCACGAATTCAATACTTTCTTCTTGTACAGATAGAAGAAAGTGAAAAAAAGAACGAACAACAAAGAAAAGAAACGTTTTCGATTTAAAAAAATAAATATCAATTAATTTTCTAATTCATGTAAAGTATTCACAAAGTTATTTTTTTAATTATAAAAAAAAGTCGTATTTAAAATGTATTTTAAATAAACACAATTAAAAAAAAAGATATTTTAATTAAAGTATTAAATGCAAAAATATCGATTTTGCTCAATACAAAATCTCACACAAAAATATAATATTTAGATTTTAAATCTAGCAATCTACATAAAAATATTTAAAATTTATATTTTTGGCAGATTTCCAAAACAGCCGAGACACCCCATTTGGCGACTTTTCTGACAAGCGCCAAATACCCCACATACGCCAATCTAAAATGCGGCAACCTGAAAACTAACGTGATTGGTCCACTTTCCTGAATGCTTCCAGACTGTTTTTAACTACGTCATCACCCTGGAATCATGGGAAATACAACATTTATAAATAACGACGTATTAGAAAACACAGGAAAGCTGATTTTTATGAGATTCAAAATAAAACAAACGATTTCAACATAAGTTTATTGAAAATGTGAAATTTTTAAAGTACCTTTCCAAATCCGAGTAACGATATAATGATTAAAATTTTCATTTCTCAACAACTTTCAGAAAAAATCATGGGGTCATTTAATATTGTAAGTACGTGCCTATATTATAGTAAACATTGAACAATTCATTCCTAATTTAAAGAAGTATGAACGCTTCGCGTTCATAAAAAAATAATATATATCACTGAATACAGCAATCTAGTTCTGCAGCAATCTGGAAAACGCAGGAAACTCGTTAAAGTGGCAATCAGTGAACATACTTGGGCGCATCGCGTTCATTAACCTAAAAAAACATCATTGTCACCAGCAGTTCTCGGTGTGTAGCAATCTCAAAATTCAGCTGTTCTCGCTACCTAGCAATCTCAAAATTCAGCTGTTCTCGCTACCTAGCAATCTCAAAATTCAGCAGTTCTCGCTGCATAGCAATATCAAAATTCAGCAGTTCTGAATGCATAGCAATATCAAAATTCAGCAGTTCTCAATGCGTAGCAAAATCAAAATTCAGCAGTTCACGCTGCGTAGCAATATAAAAATGTACAAAACTCGTAAGGTCAGCATACATGAGAAATATACAATAAACGGTTAATATAAAATACTATAATAAAAAATACATAAAATTATTAACATACCTTAACAAACATCTCCTTTCTCGAAAACTAACTCTATAAAATGTTGAATTGCCATACTTTCGTAAATTTCTAGTCGTCGATAAACTTCATTTAACTTTCAAGCAAAAAAAAAAAAAGAACAAATACTTTCGATTTCAAACTAAATTACACTGGTACTTTAACTTTCAAATTTTACAACTAAAAACAGCAAAAAATATTAACAATAAAAAACTCTTTCCTTACCGTCATTTAATTTTACAATTACAAAACGTCTTTCTTCTTCTTCTACACCTCGCTGTACACAAATTACAAAACATGCGGAGTTAAGTTGTCAAAGGTAGGCGTAGCCATCCAATACACAAGAAATCAACCAATCCAAATTCAAGATCACACAACTATAGGCGTGGAAAGAATTTACGAAACGAACTGGTAACAACAAAGATCCATTTATCGCCTCTCCAAATTGAACGATGCCAAGTGTCTCGACTGTTTTGGGATTCAGCCATATTTTTATTTTGTTTTAATTCTAAAGTATTAAAACCCTAGCCACAACCTCATTAAAGACGAAATCTTCCCTAAATTAATTTCAAAATTTCAATGCTTTAAAAATATTATTCAAGCCATAAACACCTTAGGAAAACATATATACTTCAAGCTCTTTTAAACCTGTAGAACTATAGCCGAGTGGTTAAAGTGCTGGTCTCGTAATGTTACGGTAGCTGGTTCGATACCAAGGTCAGTTTTTTTTTTTTTTATTCAATTGACGTATATTTTGCGTCCTCTGACGGAGAAAAGGGAAACGTTATTCGTCTATTAACGGAATTTTTTCTGTGAACTGCAGAAAGTACTTCTGAACTTCTGAAAGTGTATACTACTGTTTCCTTTATGCTTTTTATTACATTAATTATCAATATATAGTACGCCTCAAAAATTTATGCACTCCTCAAATAATTAAACAAGTTGGAAATTGCTCGTCAAACGTGGCAAATGAGGTGCGTTCGTACTATAACTAGTTTTATAATTATTTTTTGCACCCCATATTGTACTGAATGTATACTTTTTTGCACTTCATAACGTGCATAGTCTGATACATCATTAAAATGCACTTCCAATAATTTTTTTCCCATTCCCCGTAATGTAACGGAACACTTTTGACTGTCCCTGTAATTAAACTATACATCTGATTTTCCTAAAATTTGAAATAGCTCAACAAAACTTTGCAACAATTATATCTTTAAAATTTCAGACCATTCGGAAGGCTGTAATATCATTAAAATGCACTTGCAATAATTTTTCCCATTCCCCGTAATGTAACGGAACACTTTCGACTGTCCCTGTAATTAAACTATACATCCGATTTTCCTAAAATTTGAAATAGCTCAACAAAACTTTGCAACAATTATATCTTTAAAATTTCAGACCATTCGGAAGGCTGTAATATCATTAAAATGCACTTGCAATAATTTTTCCCATTGGCCGTAATGTAAAGAAAAACTTTTGACTGTCCCTGTAATTAAACTATGCATCCGATTTTCCTAAAATTTGAAATGGCTCGACAAAATTTTGCAACAGTTATATCTTTAAAATTTCAGATCATTCGGAAGGCTCTAATATCATTAAAATGCACTTGCAATAATTTTTCCCATTGGCCGTAATGTAAAGAAAAACTTTTGACTGTCCCTGTAATTAAACTATACATCCGATTTTCCTAAAATTTGAAATGGCTCGACAAAATTTTGCAACAGTTATATCTTTAAAATTTCAGATCATTCGGAAGGCTCTAATATCATTAAAATGCACTTGCAATAATTTTTCCCATTGGCCGTAATGTAAAGAAAAACTTTTGACTGTCCCTGTAATTAAACTATACATCCGATTTTCCTAAAATTTGAAATGGCTCGACAAAATTTTGCAACAGTTATATCTTTAAAATTTCAGATCATTCGGAAGGCTCTAATATCATTAAAATGCACTTGCAATAATTTTTCCCATTGGCCGTAATGTAAAGAAAAACTTTTGACTGTCCCTGTAATTAAACTATACATCCGATTTTCATAAAATTTGAAATGGCTCGACAAAATTTTGCAACAATCATATATTTGAAATTTCAGATCATTCGGAAGGCTCTAATATCATTAAAATGCACTTGCAATAATTTTTCCCATTGGCCGTAATGTAAAGAAAAACTTTTGACTGTCCCTGTAATTAAACTATACATCCGATTTTCCTAAAATTTGAAATGGCTCGACAAAATTTTGCAACAGTTATATCTTTAAAATTTCAGATCATTCGGAAGGCTCTAATATCATTAAAATGCACTTGCAATAATTTTTCCCATTGGCCGTAATGTAAAGAAAAACTTTTGACTGTCCCTGTAATTAAACTATACATCCGATTTTCCTAAAATTTGAAATGGCTCGACAAAATTTTGCAACAGTTATATCTTTAAAATTTCAGATCATTCGGAAGGCTCTAATATCATTAAAATGCACTTGCAATAATTTTTCCCATTGGCCGTAATGTAAAGAAAAACTTTTGACTGTCCCTGTAATTAAACTATACATCCGATTTTCATAAAATTTGAAATGGCTCGACAAAATTTTGCAACAATCATATATTTGAAATTTCAGACCATTCGGTTGGGTAGTTTTTGCTCTGTTACATGCGGACAGACGGACTGAACGACGACTATAGGTGCTACGTATTTATATAATTACGAACGCACCTAAAAAGCTCAGGAGACAAGAACATGGAGTGGGTCTTTATCGTAGATGGAATAAATTTTCAGTACGTTCAAGAAAGGATCTTGGATTTGATTAAGTATTGTGCTAATTATAAAGATAATCTGTTGTAAATGAAAGGTAAGCTAGATAGCTGAATGGACAGAATATTGAACTCGAGACTAGGGGTTATGGGTTTCAATCCTCCGCGCCCCAAATTGTGTTTATGATTTTTTCAATTTATTGGTTGCTTTATATAATAAGTTAAAAATAAATGAAGAAGAATATATACAATGACAATTTACAGTAAATACTCGACATTTAATCAAAATCAAAGAAAATAAGCAATTTTTGTTATTTAAAATAAAAATTGCAATAATTTTAATTTAATTATTTTTTTTTTCTTGGAGAAAAACTGTCGCAAATGTTTAAGCACTCCATGCGAATTTTTTTTCGAAACATAAGATTGGACGGGTGTAATGAGGTTATATGACGTCGTTTTCCAATTTTATAAAAATATAAAAGTAAAAAAAAAATCATTTTCACTCGTTTAAAAATGCCGAACGGTAAACAATTCACAAAAGGTGAGATTTAAAAATTTTTAAATTGGAATCACAAAATAAAATTGTTTCCGAAATTGCAAAAATTTTAAATTGATCAAAGTGATATATCTATATCAAGTACTCTCTAAAAATGGTAATTTCGACAGGAAACCAAGGTGTGGACGACCACGTATGATGTTTGTTCGGACCGATCGAAGGATATGCAGATTCGTGTTTAGACAAAATATGCCCATACAGGAAATTAAAAATAATCTTGGGGTGCAGGTGTCCAAAGAAATTGTACATAGACATATTAAAGTATGTGATTATATCATATTAAAGAAAATGGCTTGCAAACCATGTCTCAAACTACACCACTAACAGGAAAGAATGAACAGGGTTAAAAAACACATGTCCTGCGGGCGACAAGTGGCTTACTGTTTTATTCAATGATGAGAAAAATTGGAACATTGATGACCTTGATAGGTGAGACATGTATTGGCATGATCTGCGAAAGGAACCAAGAAAGGAATTTTGTCAACGTTGGTAAGCCTGTTATGGTTTGGTGGGTGGGACGATTTCTGGCTTCAACAGCTTGACCTCCCTGGATTTTCGAAAAGGAAGACAAAATTTCCAAAAATACTAAGAGACGCTGAACCAACATTTCCTCCCGATGGATAATATTTTTTGGGGTGAGTGGGAGTGTGGGGGGTCCTGAATGGATCTTTCAACAAGGTAATGCCTCAGTCTACATAAGAAATGTTGCATAACTGTGGCTTTCACAGAAAATTGTTAATATTCTTCAATCGCCAGCTTTATGTCCTGCCATAAACCCGATTGAGAACGTCTATGGCATTTTAACCCGGTGGGTTTACAGCAATGGAAAACTGTATAACTCTCTCTAAGAATTCAATGACGCCATACAGAAAGTATGGTACTTTTTGCCACCAGGATCACTAAAAAAACTAATAATTTCGATGGACGCGCATTTATTTGAACTAATCCGAAATCACGGAAGAATAATTTGTATGTAACAGTTTAGTAAAAATGATAAATGTAGTGGTTTTTGCCATTCAACTTTTAAAAATTATATTTTTTACAAATATATAATTTATTTTGTTCTACTTTCGATATCATTTACATAAATGAAATCGCAAAATCCACAAATAAAAAATACCTTTTTATTTTAACTATTTGTTATTCATTAAATAACAAGATTTATGCTTGTGCTTAAACTTGGACTATATATACGTTATCTTACGTGGCACAAAAATCGCGATTATTTGTTAATTGTTTAATGGCAACCCCCGAATGAAATGCATCTCATTGGTTATTGAACAGCATTTAATCCATCGTCATATCTGTAATAAGGGGGACCCTGTTCTGTCACCAAGTGTGTAGCCAACTTGGCGATATATCGCCAAATTTGGTGACCAGAATTATTCGCTAAAAGTGACTCAAACTTGGCGATATCTCTATTAGTTTGCCAAATTCCATTTCCTTTGTAAACCAATAGTGTTTACTTGCTTCCAGAAAATCAACAAATTGAGATATTTTAATGCAACAAAATCTAATATTAGCATAGGGGCGTCTTATTATTAATTATATTTAATGGAGCCCAAGTAAATTAAATTATGAACAAAAGTAACATGATACAATACTTAGCATGTTTTCCCAAACATAAATTTTAAAGGAGACCAAACTGGTCGACAAAGGCGGCTAGTAATATTTAAAATGGTTTCTTTTGTTTTTAAGAAGGATATTCGTAATATTTATATGCGTAGTTATTTCTGTAGTAGCAAGTATAGTAAAGTGAGGACAGACGCCGTGGTCGGACAGATGCCGCAGAGATTGTATTGGCGACACTAGCGCTCCCTAGGCCAAATTAAGAATTTCGTTGTGTGCCTAAGTGCTGTCTGTTGTGTTGTATGCGTTTCCACTGCTTAACTATTAGTATTCAAATATTTCTGCCTGCTTTTTATGCTTCAAACATGCGTGGAAAGTTGCTAAAATTATTCTAATAAAGTTTTATTGCATATTTTAAGCCAAATAAACAGAGATTTCATCCCAAAACCACTTGCAACTGTAGAATAGATCATCGTAGAATACAGAAATGTGCTTGCCTTTCTCACGCGACGCTCACATGACACAAAATGGCGACGCGGCATCTTACCCTCTACTATGGCACAGATGCCGCAAAGAGGTTGAGGGACAGATGCCGCAAAGTATATTTTTGTTTTCGGTAAATAAATTCATCACTGCGATTTAAGTATAACTAACATTTAAATGAAGGTATATTAGAGCATTCTTCTACTTATCAAAATATTCTCAGCAACAATGCTGGTTCTCCATGTGTGAATCAGGAAAACATGGGCCCTTTACAAGTCTCACCATTTAAACTGTTAAACAAAATATCTCTTATCCCAATGGTCAAAAGGCCCATACAGCCAAGTAAGAGAAATCAAAAGGATGCAAATATTACAAGCAGAGAGTTTATAAACAATAAAAAAGAAGAATGAAATAAAAAGCAAAATAAACTAGAAAGCGTCAAAGAACGACATCTTGGTGGAAGTAAAATGTTTAAAAAACGGAAAGGAAATATCAACTTGAACACACCTTACTTGAGGAAGAAACCAAAATATGAGCCATCTTCCAATAATGGCGAAATTGTTCTTTTATAGATTTTGATGGCAGTATGTATTGGATTGGAATTTGGTGACTCAGAATGTATTGATTGTGTCTGTCTGAATTCATATCAAGAAACAAAGTCTAAAGCGGTCAGGGTTCAGTGCATCAAATTCAATCGATAGCTGCATGACAAAGGCTCACTTTTGCAACGGGAAGTGTGATGTGATTGTGGGCGAATTGAAATACAAAATTAAAGAATGAGAGGAAAGGCAAAAAAAATTAGACTAGGGCCTAAATAGAATGTAACTAATGCTTACATTAAGAGCAAACTGCAATGTTCGCCTGGATGTAAACCAATGATTTATATCTTTTTTGTAATTATGCTGTCTATTGTTTCCAGTAATTATGCTATCCATTCACGTAAATTTAAATGTTTTTCGTTTCATTTTCATTTTTTGTCATAAGTTTTATTTTTCGAGCTGACACTTTTGCAATTTCGTTAAACTTTTCACAATTTAGTGATATATATAATTTACGTAAGTTTACTGTTATTTATTTTCATTTTAAGTAGTTTGAGGAAATAAAAATGTGATTTATTTGAAAAAAAAACAACAACAACACAGCTTTTTTCTCCAAGCGGCATCTGTACCACACCCCATGCGGCATCTTACCCAGCACTTAAAAAATGATGTTAAAATAGGACGTTTGGGAAAATAATTATCCCTGCTTTATTAAGAGGGCTTTAACTTGTTTAACATAGAAATTAGATTCTAAAGGGTTTGATCAATGATTTCTGGTACTTAGTTGTTTTTTGCTTTATTGTACATTTTACAAGAAGAAAAGAAACCCTGCGGCATCTGTCCTGACTTTACTATATATTATATAAAATGGTTTTTCTTTGTTTTTTAAGAAGAATTTTTTTATTATTTATACGCGTACTTCTTATTGTGACACAAATTACATTATTAAAAAAAAAAAATCTGTACTTTTTTTTTAAGGAGTATACTCTATATTTAACTCGTAATTAATTTACTTTACTCACTTAAATAATTTTGCATAATTATTTTTCAGGTTTTCATGTAAATAGGAATTATGTTTACACTTTTTTCTGCTGCTACTGTTGTTCTATCTCTCTCTGTCTCTTTTGTATTTTTGTTTTTTTAGAGCTAAAGAAAAAACAAAAGATAGAATAATTTGTCCATAATGATTTTATTTTTAAATTTATTTATCGAAATATTCCATGACCAATCCTCAATCCTAAAAGGGATAAGAAATATAAAAACTTGAAAAAAAGTGCAATTATTAATTAGAAAATATTTTTTGATTCTTTCTTTTTGAAATATACATTTAATTATACAATTAAACTGCACTTGATTGGTTTACACATGATTTGATACGCATTAAGAACTCTAAAATGATCTGCGTAAATTTATTTAATTTTTGTATATGTATAAATAAATATATATGAAAAATATCTAGAAAACTGTAGAAAGATTTTATTTATAACGATGAACTGTAAAATGTACCTAATGTACCTAATCATAGAAAATCTGTACATAAAGATGCAATTGAGTTGGCTAACAAATTATTTATGTATTTATTTATTTTTTGCAAAATTAACAACGCACACACAAAATAAACCTAATAAATATGCTTTCTTATGCACACGACAAAAAAAAAACGTAGGCTTTTACAATAATTTCTAAATAAAAGGAAAATTTAATAACATGAAAACACATTAACATTAAATAAAATGAGACGTAAGCAAATTGTATATATTTAAACTGTACTTTAGATAAGACCTTATTAAGCAGCTGCGTCAAGTTTTAGTATTTTTCATATCCTCGGGGATTTTGTATTTCAGATTTTACTTTGCATTAAAAGGTATTCATATATAATTAAACATTTCCTTTCTTAATGCTACGGGCGATTTAATAGCTCTCATAATTAGCAATTCAGATGCAGAAAAACACTGCATTTAAAACATAATTTTTTTCAGCTATTTAAGTCTTTAAAAATATAAAAGCTTTATTTTCCTGTCAACATTTTTTACTTTGTTACATTTTCATTTAAGAATTTACTCAGAAATATTGTATAGAGATAGCACTTTTTATTTTAAGATTTATTTAATTGAAATATCAAAATAAGCTATTCAAGTAACTTTAAAAAATGATATTTATAAACTATATTGAGAAGACATACTTTATTTATGGTTGAAAATATATTTGAAATCGTTAAAAATGCATAACAAATTAAAAATTATCAGTGGCATTAAAAAGTCTTAAGCATTGCAGTTTTTCTCTGTCAGATATTTAAATAATTAATTAACATATTTTTATTTTAAAATACACTTTTTTAATGAATTTATTAAAAAATCTTATAAAAATGAAATAATAATTAAAATATCTTTTATGTTCTATCTAAATAAACGGAAACTTAAAAAAAAAAAAAAAAAAAAAAAAAGATTTCTTTTTGGCTGGTTATAAATGAGTAATATATATATAACTGTTGCGTGATAAATAAGTTACATTCACAAAATGGAATATAAATAATAGGGATAAACATAATATCAAATATATGGATACGTAAGCTATTGAAATTGTTTTAATAAATTTCTTTTTATTTGGTTATAACCTAAGAACAATTGAAAATATTTACATCAGCTAGAAGCTGAGACACAATATAGACTATGGAAATTGCATATATAAAATATATACATATCAAAAGTCTAAAATGCGGGGGTACCTAATATCTAAAATTGATGCATATCTAAAATATTTCGAGATTTTCAGTGATTTCATTTTTTATATTTTAAAAGTGAACAGCATGTAGGAAACAAATGCATCAGCTGTCACTTGAAAGGCCATATGAAAATAAGCATAGACAGTATAACACGCGTGTGCATTTCCGAATACAGCTCATATTCAAAATATTAGAATAATTGAAAAAAAGAATTAAGAAAAATATTTTTCATTTATTTATTTTTGATTCCAAGTAAATGCAATTAGATTTCTTATAAATTAAATCTGGAATGTTTAGATAAGATTTTAACATTTACAAAATATAAAATACAGTACAATAAATTCGGTATACAGTTTTCTGAAACACATCAAAATATTAGAATAAAATTTAGATTGGTTTAAATTTTTAGAATATTTTATTTTACGCAACAATATTACCTTATGAATATGAAGCAAATGGTAGTTAATATTTTGTATCATCCCCTTTAACTTTCCTAGCAGCGTACAATCGATCTTGCATACTACATACAATGTGTTTACAAACATTTCTATCAATATTAGCCCAAATAGACTTTAAACATGCCACTAAATCAGTTTTACTTGAAGGAGGATTTTGTTGGATATTTTCTTCATTATACACCATAAGTTTTTGATGGGATTAAAGTCTGGTGAATTTGACGGCCAAGGAAGTACCTTAATGTTGCGTTGGCGGAACCAATTCTTAGTTGACACGATGTATGCGATGACGCTAAATATCTTTGAAAGATTAAATCTTCTGATGATGGAATTGTGTAGAGTTGCTCAAATTGGTGCGAATCGTCGGTTTATGCACTTGACATCATTTCAAAGAGTCAAAATTCCTATATAAGATAATTTAGTGTTTTATTTTCTGTTTTACTTTTAATATATTGCGCACTTCCAATTTTATACCCATGCATAGCTGTCGTTCATGTTTCTCTTCCCATTTTTTTAAACAGTGTGTCCAAATTTATATATAATATTTCGTAATTCTACGATTCAATTTGTTTATTTTCATCATTTCAATTTATCGCAGTATATGACCAATTAAAGATAATATCTCACATTTTATGCTTCCACAAGTTATTAAATCTATGTTCTCAGCAATATCGCTCAGACTAATCCCTCTGAGCGAAGTCCTAGTAAAAGAAAATTTTCACTCAAACTCCGTTACTGATCAGCTACCTAGTTATGTAGGCCTAGTTATGTTATCTATAACTATTTTTGTATTTAACCCATTTTCTAAAGTATTGTTCTTTTTTTTCAGATTTAAATTACATCTTAAATTCAATACAAACAATAATATTTACTTCGAGGAAATATTACATCTGAGTATTCTAATAATTAATAATAATAATAGCACTTAATAATAACTTTCTATAGCTTGAATAAAATGTTCAAATGCGAGTGAATTCATACAATTTATTACACTATCACAATCTTGAGTACTTTGATGTTTTGAAGTGATTTTTATATATAGTTTATAACTTATTTAAAACTTAATATATCTCCTGTCCCTTGCGATTCAGTCTTAGCAGGTTTCATTATACTAAATAGACATAATGATCGTATACGGTAAAAATACTATACGGACTATAGTGTAGCAAAATTCCAAAGAATGCTTCATTATTTGTATCAATAAACCACTAGTTAAAAAGCGAATGGGGAAAAGAACATTTCATCTAAAATTATTTCGTAAATCAACAATTATAATATAATTTTAAATATTAATCCAAACATCAGAGAAATTTATTCACGGAACCACGAATATTCATTTTGCCTTTTACTTTGGTCAAGTGATCATAGTTTAAAAGAAAATCTTTTCAATACAATCTCCTAACAAATAAAATATCACTGCATAAATATCTGAAACTGGTATTTGAAAGCACCAAATATTCTTACATGAAATACAGAAAAAGCTATTAAATGAAACATCGAATGGATAATTGATGTTTATGAATCTCCAATATACGATAAGTATTATAAAACAAAATGAAATTGTTATTTTTGCATGAAATTTAAATAATATTACTTGTGGTAACTTTTAGTATCCATTGATATAAGAATTTAAATAAAGCTACAAAACCTCGAAAAAATCTGCATAGCATGGATATAAAAAATAACAAATCTTTTCTAAATTTCAATAATTTATTCAACTAATATGTAATTAATAAGACGAAAATAATGTATCATTTTCTGCATGTCCTCGTGTTTCAGTTTCATTTTTTAAATATTATCTTAGTTATGAATACTTTTAAACAAGCGTTTTACATATCTAATATTTGTTTAAAGGTGTATTTATATAGCGTGTTAAACAAAAGAATATTTTTAAAAATAAATGTAATTTATTAACTTTTTGAAAATAAAATGAACATTAAGTATTATCATCACTTTTTAATACATAATTTAATTTCCGTCTTCGTTTGAAATTGACATAAATATTGCTTTTTTAAGATATGAGATAATCAAATACGAAATCCCAAATTTTAAATCAAAATTGAATTAGATGTACAGTAGCATTCAACTTTTAACCGGCATCGGACGAAGGGAATGACTGTTTTTTTTGTATGTTTATATATATATATATATATATATATATATATATATATATATATATATATATATATATATATATATATATGTCCAGGAATAACTCTTGAACGTTATCTGCGTAATATTTTCGTTGGAAAGTAAAAGATTTAAAACTAATCAATTTTGTATTGAGGGTTCATACCAAATTTGACAAAACTTAATTATTAAAAAAAATTAATAGCAAAACTATTTCAATAAGAGATCGTATTTCTATTTTTTTTCACATTTCAAGCAGCTCCAGCGAGTAAAAATTATTTTGCAGTTAGACAGTTTAAAAAAAATTCTGTATAAAAGGCATTGTGGATATAACAGACAAACTCGTAAAACACAAGGTTCGTGAATGAGCAGTGAGAATATACATATCTATATTTATCGTCATTCAGTTAATTCGTTTTTTAGAACAATTTTTGAAGTATTAGAGGAAAACTGGAAAATGTAAAAGATTGCACCAGTTACTAAAGTGTTCAATGGTTTTTTTTTTTTTTTTTTTTTTTTTTTTTTTTTTTTTTTTTTTTTTTTTTAAGTTGATGTTTGTTTAGTTAGTTGTGAATCTCCGCAACACCTGGTATATCCATAAGTATTTATATAATAATAATTATTTTTAGCACATATTTTATTACATGAATAATATTGATTTTGCTACAGAAATACTATGCTTTTGATAAGTTTTAAAGAAACATCTAGGACTTTTTTGATATCAGGACATATAAATCAAAATTATCAAATAACGAAATGAATGTTTTATCCAATATGAGATAAACAATTTGAGTTTATATAAAATTAATAAGGTAAATTGACAAGTATAAATCAGAAAATTTGTCATTGTTATACAAACACGGTAATAATTTTTGTTTGGCATCGCACAGGCGCAAAAATGAGGAAATAAATGCGTATTTAATTTTTTATGATACATGCATTTCAGTTGGCTAACCTATAATTTCTGGATTTTTAAAGACGTAAAATCAAAAAATCACAGGCTAATAGTTAAATACAAAATATGAGTATAACATCTTATTACGAAATATAAAGAAATGGTTATACTAATTTTAAACATACCAATTCTAAAATCAAATTTAAATCAGCATGCGTTTCAAATCTTGAGCTTTGCTTACAACTGAAGAATCTACTTTTTTTAATATTGCTTATTTATAACAAAAAAATCATCCAAAAAAATTCAATATTTTAGATATCCATGCATTTTATATTTTAGATATTTACATATATCATATAGTATAATCCCGATTTTGCACTTTTCAACGGAAGTAACGGTAAACAGTGAACACTACATAAACTTCTAGTAGAAACCTGCTGCTTAAATCTAGTGAAATTTCTGTTATATTAGCGGAAGTTTGCTCCTGTTGTAACTTCGCCCTGTTTCCGCATTTCACGTCTGGCAAAGAAAAAAATGCAAATTGCTGGTAAACATTATACAGCTCATATTCAAAATATTAGAATAATTACTTTTTTTTATAAATTGAAAATATCATTTGGTAATTTAATGTCCCTTAATGGAAACATGCAAACGATATTTTTATTAAAAAATTAATGTTGATTAAACGTATTTATTATCTTAAAATTAATATCATTTTTGAAAAGATTAATTGAAAAAAAAATTATTTTTAAAAGTCAAAATATTAGAATATTTATTTAAGTGGTTCAAAGTATTAGAATATTTCACAGTAATTCTTTAATTAATCCCCAGTTCATAATTGGTGGCATCATTGATTAAATTCAGACGATTTTATTTAAAATCAGTATTCTTTTTGCAGTTTGTTTTCTTTTTCGCCTTAAAAAGAGTCGTGTGAGTGAAATCTATTAAATGAGTCTATAATCTATTAAATAGTCCTGAATCTATTAAATGTCGTATGGTTGATTTGTATCGGCAAGGTAAAAATCAATGTTATATAGTAAATTATTTACATTGTTCGCAATCAAGCATTAATAAAATACTAACACAATATTCAAAAAATGGAAAAATTCAAAATAACCGCGAAATGGCGGCCGAAAACCAAAACCATCTGCTAGAGATGACAGGAAACTGAAGCATATAGTTAAGAAAAACCGTTATAAAAGTATGCGATTCTTGCACTGAAAATGGAAAAAAGAAGGACCTGAAGTTTCTACATCGGCTATATTAAGACATCTCCATAAATTTAAGTTTGTATCTCGTATACCGAGAGCAAATCCTCTCATGACTGTTAAAAAAGCGTACAAGGTTGACTTGGTGTAAATCAAGATGTTTATGGAGCAAAGAAAATTGGAAATATATATTATATAGTGATGAAACTATGTTTTGTGTTTCATATGGTAATCAAGGTATTCGAGCTGGGAGAATGAAACAAGAAGCATTTGATAAAAGAATGCGTTAAACGTTCCGTAAAATGTGCTGCGAGTGTCATGATTTGGGGTTGCATGAGTGCAGAAGGAGCTGGAAAGTTATGCATCGTCTACGAAAAGGTTAACTCTCAGATATATCAAAAAATTTTGGAATATTACATGGAACATTGCTCTAAATGACAAAAAATATGATGTTTGACGAGAGTGAACTATATTTTATACGGTGTGTGCTCCCTCGGAATAGTTAATATTGTACAATATCTGTTTTCCGCAGATACAATGAGGTTGTCGATAAGAGATAAGGAATTCTCACTTCAAAAACTGATATAGTATCAAAGTACCGAACACATCAACAATGGCATGCAATGCGTCGTTAGTGTGTGTTTTAGATATGCTCGATCGGATTTAAATTATGAGTGCATGCTTGCCAATACATACGCTGTATTGTTTTGTTTTCAAACATATACTGCATCAGTTGAGCTGTATTTAGCATATATTAAATAGAAGAAATCGGCAATGATTGCAGCATAAAGTATGACACAACATCTGAATATATGGTCTGCATAACCTTTGATCTGTCAAAGTGTCATTTGAAGTAATTTACAAATCCATACATATTTTTTTCAGCAAATAATGCAAGCTAAAATATGCCAATATTATCCCGATTATGCAATTTCATCAGGAAAAGTTAATATATAAGAAATCCGCGAATGACATTTGAGAATATAACCTTATGATAAAATCTTTAGAAAAGTGAACCAGAAAAAAAAATCATATTAAATTTAAAACCGCATTTCCCTCTGTTATTGGCCTTGGCGAGAGAGAGAAAAACCTAGAGAATGTATACTTTAACAAGTAATTCGGGCAACCTACTCACTGTTTCATACAGGCCTTTATTCAATATTTACACAATTTATTTAATGCTAGGTTGGTTGGTTCGTTGATTGGTTGGTTGAATGGGGTTTTATGGCGCAAAATTCTATTAGGGACATGCTGCGCCAAGAAAAATGTTTAAATACATATCATAAAAAAAATAATAATAAAAATATAAACAAAGTCATTTAACTATGTCAAAGCAATTGCCAGAAGACACAATGTAAAACTTTGAAAAAAACGACGATTGTAAAAATAAAAAGTGTAAAATGTTGTATTAAAACAATTTTAAAAAGCACAGAATATAAAAAAAATTGCAATTCTGTCATAATGAATAAAAACTAAAGTTAAATGTGATTGCAATGTGATGAAATATAAAATTAAAACCAGACAAACTGACCTAAAAACAATGCTTAAAAAAAAGAGTCTACAAAGTAATGACAGGTCAATAACATCAAGTGTAAAATGTCTAGATAGAACATAAAACCAAATATATTTAAGAAACAAATTATTAAAATACAATGAAGGATCACTCGTATCACTATTTCTCTTACGCAGTATTTCCCTCGTCGGAATCAGAGTCATTACTGTAAGACACTGATTCCATAGACTCTTCTACATAATGTTGCAGTTCTTTTTTCATCCTTCATATTAGTTATAAATGGACTAAGACATGATTTTTTCTCTTCACAGTTTTCCATTGTGAAGAGGTAACAGTTGAGGTTTTCCTTCTCTCAGTTTGTGTACAAGATTTTTACTTTATATTCTGTGTTCGAGGAGTATCAGGTTTCCGTGATGTTTTTGGAGATGTAACAGTCTTAGTCTCAGTCTGGAGTTTGGATGGCTTTTTGGATTGAACTGAAGAGTTTTGTGACTGACTAGTTTGGTATACTATTGTAACAGGCTCTGAGAATGGTAGCCAACGTTCTAAATTTGGGGTTGCATAACATTTAGAACCACAGCAGACATCACGAGTTTTTATCTTTGTGGTGCTGAGTGGTACTGTCGTAAGTGAATTATTTGGTGGAACGACGGAATAGGTCTGAGTGCTTATGTGCCTTACATAATTTTGTTGTTGCTTGAGTAGACTAAAGTAGGAGACTCCGACTGACGGAATCCTGGATTCAAAACTTTACGGGCTTCAAAGCAGGAGAGATTTTGAGTTATTTTAACAGCAAGGATTTCTTTCTCACGTATCCAGTTTGGACAGGAACGGGAATATGCTGTATGATCACCCTTGCAGTTTATGCAGCGTTCGGAGTTTTGACATGAATTACCATCGTGGCCAACTTCTGAGCAGCGTGCACAGGTAACGGAACCTCGACAGGTAGTTGTGGTAACGCTGGCATTTAAACGACGTACATCTATGATTTAATGCTAGGTGGGTGTCTATCCGTTTTGTTGCATTTGAATTGCATGTTTTGTGGAGGAAATGCAGCATTATTAAATATTTATAGTTTCTATACCTAATAATTTCAAATTAATGGTAATTGTGAACGCTTACCGTTCATTTCAAATTTTTAAATTTTAAAATTTTTTAGAAACAATTCATAGAGACTATTTTATATTTTAAAACTAACCCGAAACAAAATTTAAATTTTTGAGCTCAACAGAAACACAGAAATAGAAAATTTTTGAAAGTTTTTTGTTCCCGCACTGTTTTATATAGCGACATTTTTAGAAATTGTTCTATTGCGAGAATTTAAGTCATGAAAAATACAGTCATGTCAATTTTCATGTTTATATTCCTAACAATTCCATATACTTCATTACTTAGATCATCTTTAGCTATTTCTGCGCTTTCTTTAGTCTTTCGATTTTTTAGAATTCGTTCCATAACGAGCATTTACACATTATAAATTACTGCCATGCCAAAGGTCTAGTTTCGAACCCCAAAAGTATCCCAAAAATTGCAGTATTCCAAATAAATCACAATTTAGAATTTATCTTGAAATGTTTACGTTTATTCGTCAAATTGAATTTTCGAATTTTTTAGAGAGTGTTCATAACGAGTATTTACATCTTAAAAGTAACCTATACACCGAATTTAAAGTTTCTAGCCCAATCAATATCACAGAAATCGCAGTTTTAGAAGTTTTTTGCTCCTGCACCGATGAAGGTTGTTGCACGACATAAAAAATAGTATTTTTTTGCCAACATTGCACCAACATTACTTTAAAATCGGCTAGGTAGTTTCAGAGATAACAGCTCACAAACACACAATCATGAGTAATATTATACACTTTATAACATTACTGAACATCGAGTTTGGAGGCAACGTTGCTGGTTTGAAAATCTGTTTAGAGACGAGTCCCGATTCAGTCTGAATGTGACATCTGATGTGTTTTGGCATGGAGAGAGAGAGGCACTCAAAATAATCCCACATTCTTTCGTGAAAGATCACATTACAGACGAGGTGTGTTGATGCTCTTAGCTGTAATCAGCATAGGTGGACGTACATGCCTGCATATCATTCGGAATGGAACTTTGACGGTCCGGAGTAATACAGACGAGATACCGAGATCTCATGTCGTATTTTATGTTGCAGTAATTAGTGATTTCTTTTTTTCCATGCATGTTAATGCCAGTCTTTATACAGTTCGTCTTGTGGAAAAGATGCTTGGAGCTAAAACAATACAGCGTATGGAATGACCAGCATGCTCTCCTGACCTAAATTCGATCGAGCATGTTTGGGACATACTCAGACGACGCATTGCTGCGAGACCGAGGCCTCCTTTTACTGTCCGAGACATGGAGATTGCAATTCTTGAGCATTGGAACAGTATTCCCCAAGTCTTATCGATAACCTCTTCGCATCCATGGAAAACCGGTGTGCAGTAGTCTTGGGTGTTCGAGGAGACCACGTGCCATATTAAAATTCTTGCATCATTTCTAAACAATACTTTTTTTTATGATTTACATGAAACCAAAATATTGCCCTAAACCATATTTTCATGTTCTTTTCATCTTTTCAAAAAATAAAAGCTCCCTTATCATTTTTTGTGTCTTTTTTATGTATTGCGCATTGCTACAAGTGTACTATCCATTTTATGCCCATACATTACTGTTTTGCACTGTTCTCTTCACTTTCTTTGCTTGCTCCCCTAATTTTTTGAGTAGTGTACATATTCAGTTTTATTTTCATAGTCATTTATATCATTTGGCTAAAAATCTCACTTTCTTAAACCAGAATTGCGTGGTTTTTTTCAAAAGCGCCGAAGTCCATATAACAGCGAAGTACCATGAAAAGTATGAAATACATGGTATAAATGCACTTAGCCGGCGCCGGTAATAAGTCGCCAAATATTGTTCTTATCTGCCCTCTTTCGAAATGCATTCTTTCCGTATAAAATACATAAATTAAAAATGCTGATATTAAATACATTTAAAAAAGACGACTCTACTCATTTAACATTCAAATAATTAATTAAATAAATATATAATAAGAAGAGATAATAGCATAAGTCAAAACATTTTATTTCAACATCAAAGAGTTATATTCAGGTTACGCATGTGAAAAAAGCTGCTTTTGCGAAAAAAAACGTAGTTTTGGTTAAATTTGATCCCGGCTAAAAGAAAACGTACCGTGATTGAATAAAATGTTATAGGAATATTCCGTAATCTAGTTTTCAACCAATGTCGCCTTTTAAAAAGCGACGTTACATGTCAATTTAATTTCACAGTTGTAACTTTTCTTTTTTAGCGGCGGGTGGGAGGGGAGTTGCGAGGTTGAATATATTTACATTTGAATTTAAACTTTAATTTTTATAACTGTTGCTTGTATGAATAATTATTGCCTTGATGATCGAGTTTCACCCGAAACATATGTAAAATGCTACTTGTGTGGTTATTTGCTCAAAGCGAGTTTTATATTGCAATTATAGCTCGCATACAGTTATAACAATGTTGTTATTAGTATTACTCTTGCTTGACGCCAATCTTGCCTGTGTATTTGAATGCGGTCTATTGGTCATTTTCCGTGTACAAAGAGTGGTTCTAAGATAATTGTTCCATTTCGCTTACCATGTACCGATTGTAATATTGATACATTTATGTTACAACAAGTGACAAATTGCCAATAATTTTTCCCTAATAATATTCGTATTACATTTATTTTATTAAAAATATAATCTTTTCATTAACCTGATTTAGAATACATCATTTTAACTAATTTTGAAATAGTACTTTCCCGTGGCGTTTTTAGTCCCCGGTATGCTATTTCTTTCTCCAGCTATTAAAGTGTCGTCTCTAAAAAAATAACGTTTCGTTGTATAAGTCAGTCGTAAAACAAAGCAGATGTATCATTGTACGGTTCAATACAAGGTTACTACTATGTTATCCCGTCGACCAATTTCGCCAAATTATACAAATTGAAATAATTTTTATTTTAAATAACAAGAGAATTAATAAATTAGTATAACATTAATAAAAATACAAATAAAATGTCGAAATAAAAATCACTTGATGACGTAAACACGTGTATATCTTGCTTAAAATTAAGATAATGTGACATTTACGATCAACCATTATTGGCATTTAATCTTATTATTTGACGATAGATTTTTGGTCGGCGGGATAACTAAGTAACCAAATACTCTACTGCATTTTTTTAAAATTTCTAAGCATCCCACATTTTCAATATTTATACCGTCGTATTGGGGAGAAAATACTTTTAAATGCAATTTGTTTGAAAGCTGCATATCAATTTATTTTTGAAATATTAATTTTTTTTGTAGTTTTTAGCACCATTTGTTTAATTTTGGCATCTCGAGTACTCCATTTATGTATAAAATAAGGGGAAAATAGTTGGAAATTAGTAATTATATATTTTTGTTGCCATTTTTCCCATAACAACTTAAAAAAATCTAATTAAAATACGGCTATTTTGAAAAAATATGAATGAATGATTTCTGATAAAACATGGAGATATTATAAACAAAATGTAATTTTAAGTATCTATATTAATATTACAAACAAATGAAGGAATATGAATCACGAGCTAGCCGATTTCTTTTTGTATAGTTTATTGAATAACGACATCTCTTTTTTTGGATTTGTGTATTATTCAGCGATGGTGACGCCCTATGCGTACTTTACTATATATGTTGTAGATGATACAGACTGGATCCTAAATGAAGAATTCTTCAGCGGATGCGGATGACGTCATTTTATTTAAAATAAAAGCGTATGTTTTATGTCTTAAAACTGAAATATATTTTGTACTATATATCTGTCTATATATTTATCTATATATTTTCATCGGGTTCGTCACTAAATTCTGAAAAAGCAAACTTCCCATTTTCTAGTTTTTTTTTTTTTTTTTTTTTTTTTTTTTTTTTTTTTTTTGTTTAATCTTTGTGCAGTTTTTGCCTCAAAAAGTGAGATTTGTTGCAAAAAGATATAACCAAGTATGAAAACAAACCTGATGAAAGTTTTTGCTTATTTTTACAAGTTAATATGACACAGATGTCATATACTCACCGAAGTACCTAATTGGAGCCAAAATATCGTTATTTTGCCTGACATGGTAACCATATATAATGTTATTATAAATTGTTTTCTTCTAGAATTATATCATTTATTGGTTATCATTTCCTTTTAAAAATAATAGAAAATGTTTTGTTTATCACTTTATTTTGTTTTCATATTTGAATAAAAAATAACGTGCTATTATAGCACATATATGTAACTGGTATTCGAAAACGATGTTTTTGCCAAATTGGCATAAAAAAAATCACGCTAAACCCGGTGCGTATATGGCATTTGTGCCATAAATATAAACATTTTATTTACATATAATGATATCATTGCTTTTTATACATAATTTACTTTTGTTTGTGTATAAAAATAGGTAAGTGGCTTGTTTACACAAAATAAATTGTATAAATCTTTAAACAAATTGCTTGAGTATATGAAACAATAAATAGGTTGCCAGAAAATATGCATGAAAAGCTTACTTGCCTCCCAAACCAATTTTCCCTACATTGCTAAGACCCTTATACTGGAAAAATACCTATTTAATTTAAATGACTAAAATGAAATTAATATAAATGGAAATTGTTTTATTAAAAAACATGCTTTCATTAAAATTCTCAAAAAATTAGAAAATATATATGTTTTTTAAATGCACTAAATAATAGAAAAGTCTTTAGATAAAATCCTTAAATGCACGGAGTTTAAATTAAACTCGATGAGTTCAATTATGGTAGATAAATGAATTTCGATATTTTGCCACGTTGTCCAGTGTTTGGCGATATTGTGGTAACCCTGTCATTAGTACTTTTTAACAAATACTCATTGTTGAAGCTAATGCTGATTTCTGCATAGAAAATCAAACGTAACCATTAAGTAATTCATACCCCCGCCCAACCATTGCCCTCTTAGGGATCGAATTTTTTAAAATCAATGTCCAATTCATGTATTGCCCTCAGTAATGCATATATATTCCAAATTTCAAAACTCTATGCCAACAGGAAGTGGATGAAAAATGAATCACAAGATTTGACTGCTACAGGCAAACATAATTGTAAGTTAAAATAAAGTATTTAAAAAAATAACTAAAACAAAAAAAATAATGATGCTATAAATCAAAATATTTTATTAAACATTATATAACTGTTTCTAGTTTTTAATCGCGAAATGAAAAAGATCCTTTTTGGCTATTAAAAGATGCTATTGAGAGATTATCGCAAAATATCAAATCAAAGTTTTTATACCTTTTATTAATAGAAAAACAAACAGATTTCTTTTCCTGTTTGATTAAATTTAAATATGTTCTATTGCACTTCAATATTACTGCGTGCGTATTTTTTTTTATTTGCTCCATATGTTCTTGTAATACAAAAACATCCAACGGTGAATGTGACAAACAGCAAATTTCTGTGATGTATTCAGATAAATTGTACTTTTTTATCAGTTTTTTATATAATTTTTAAACAGTTTGGAACTTATTTTTCATAGTAGCTGCATTCAGTAGGCGAGCCTCATAGGTACATTCTGGTGCAAGCAGAAACGAAATCCGACAAATATTTTTCTGAGAAAAATAACTCTTGACGAAAGGTTTTTATTATGCTTTTTTTTAGTAGGCCATGGCTTTAATATCCATCGTGGCTATGCTGTATGTGCCCGGAAAATTATATTGCGTTGTGTATTAGCCTTCGCTTTGCTCAGACAATTAAGGTTACTATTTTTACTCGCAACAACCAGAATATAATTTTAATAAAATCATGCACTTATTGCTCCATTTGTGTCTTTAACAATTTTATATTTCTCTAGTATCTCGAAATCTTTCGAGGTAATGAGCCAAATTATCATGTCTGGACAGTAGTTTATCATTAAAAATTCTAACTATAACAAATGACGATGTCTGGTGAATTGGCTTGTTGACTATGAATTATTTTAAATTAAGCTATTGTAACATGAAATGTAAAATATAAATGACGACACGTAAAATTGTATGCTAAAGCAAACATGTATAAAGGCAGTACATAAAGTGCAATAATTATACATGCATGAAAGAAATATCTCGCAATACAGAATTAAAAAAATAAATGTATGTACAATAAATTTGCTGCAATGAAAAAAAAAATATATATAGGATAAAAATGAAAATATATTTGTAAGAGATTTGTAAAACTATTCTGTAAAACAATATTATTTGGAATAAAATGGAAAAACGTTAAGTTTTTAATTGTGTTTCTAGGAAACATAAGGATGCAAACATTGGTTTGTATTTTTTTCCCTTTCAATTTTCATTTGAATGTTTTTTTGTAAATTAAAAGGGAAAAAAAGCGAAATAATTGATTCTAATAATGTGATTTGATCAAAGGATGATATTAGACACTTCTTTTCCGTAAACTCAATATAGAATGAATCCAGGTTAGATGCCCCACCTCATTACACTTCAGATTTTGTTTTCGGGTTATTGGGAAAAACAGTGTGTTGATTGTCTGGAATTGGAAAAGTGCAAGTAAAAAAAAAAAATAAAAAAAAAAATTGTAATTTAATAGATTACAACGACCATTTGGAATTTATTTCGTTCGCCAAATTCCGTCGCATTCTCTTCAACAACAGATCGCAAAGATCAAACTTCAGACGACCAAAACCTTCATCGATAAACACTCCAAGTCCCGTTTCGAGAAGAAAAAAAGTTTACAAATCGAAAGCAGTTCCACCGATTCATCCACAGATTGCGACAAATTACCTACGTTGAGCTCAATTTTTCCCGGTTAGAATCGACCGGTTGTAAAACGCCGTGGCTAGTAGATTGGAACCCTCGAGACATAGCCTTTTACTGTCAATCGATTAAACATTAGATTGTTTCGCTTTTCGCGTTCGTCTTTTATTCTGTTATCGATTTTCATGGGCTACATAATCAGTTGAAGACATCGATTTTCATGGCCTACATAACGAGTTGAAGACATCGATTTTTGCTTTGTAAGACGATTTTCATTTCGGCGTCGCTCTTTGGCCTTGGATTTTTCCATATCTGATAATTTGCGCTTACCCATTTTGTAACTTTTTCAATTTTTAACAATTTTATGCCTTTCGAATACATATTCAAACAATTTTTAACGATTTTATGCATTTCTATTACTTATCCAAATACAAATTCTTCTAAAAGTAAAGAGCATCGTTGAACATTGTTGAAAAAAATGAAATGCGAGCATCATTTGCCCCATCCTCAACCAAAAACAACAACCATTTCCAAATGGTTAATAAAAAGTTTCTATTGAAGATTTTTAAAATAATAATAAAAAAAATATCGAAAATTTGATGTAAATAGGCTATTAAGTTAAATACGAATATAGTTTTTGAATTATAAATATTAATTACTCATGCTTCGTATTCTTTTACGAATGGGGCATTTATCCCTATCAAGTGGGGTGTCTATTTCTGACGTCTGGGATAAATGTCCAAAATCGTTGATTCGTTTTTTTTCTATTAAAATCCTATTTTGCATGGTATTTACATCACAGTAGTATTTTTTATTGTGTTGTACTTAGAACATTGATTAGACAGGTTACATGTGCACTGGAAAAATCATTACTGTAAAAAAGAAAAATTAAGGGAACTTAAGGGGTTCATCTATGCCTGACTTACATTATTTAAAGAAATGTGAGAAAAAGGCAAACACTATGTAAGCGGTAAAAATTATTTTTACCGCTAGAGCGCCATTTCATTAGCAAAAAAAAAAAAAAAAAAAAAACACTTGTTTTACAATATTGAAGTTTAAATAATTGACATTTCATTAAATTTTAAGCAAATTAAAAATAAGCTAAGAATTTCAATATTTTGTTCACATTAATAATTCAGTTAGTATATGGACAGTATATACTTGCCAACACACCTGAGGAAAACCTGAATTATTATTGAAAAAAGTTAAAAAGATTAATGTTTAGTTTACGTTCATTTGCACTTAAAAAATAATACCGTCTTTATTTTCCAGTAAAAATAAAAGCATACAATAGTTTAAATAGTTGATTTAGGGGGAAAAATTGAAAGCTTTCCAAAAATTACATTTGAAAATATTTCAAAATTTATTTAATATATAGTTGTACGGGAAGCGAAATTCTAAAATGGAGGGCCAAAATCACAGTCAGGTGAAATCCGAGCACCTCATTGGTCATTGAGTCGCGTCCTTTTCAGAGAGCAATCTCTAGGGCTAGGGGAAACGTCAAATACTCCCTTTTCCGAGAAAAAATCATGTATTGAAGCGAATTTTTTCTATTTCATTTAAAATAAGCCATCGAAATTAACTCAAGATATTTTGATGACTTTTTATAAAATGTGAATGAAAGATTTCGATTTTAAGCTGTAAAAAATTTTAAATAATATGGCAAGTACTTTTTTAGTTAATGAAAATTAAAAATGAAACTTGCAGTTTTTTTTCCTTATGTTACTTTTAAAATCCAAAATAAAACAAATATTCGCACTTTTCTATAGAAAAATTTAATAATTAACTTAGAGTACTAAAAAATTTCAAAAAATTTTGCCTGATGAAAAATAATTTTAAAAAATGTCAGTTTTTAAACCGATTTTAATCATTAAGAATAAACAGGTTTTCGATGACAATATAACATTTTAATATGTTGATAATTTAATTATAAATTAATATGTTTCCCTAAGGAGGATCCAAGTGACAAATTGCTAAATATTGTTTATGATTATAATTGTATAAGAGTTACAAGAAGAATGGAATTAATTATGTGCCAAATCATGCATGCTAAAATATGCCAATTAGCTGTGAAACTGCAACAATGAAATATTTTAAATATTAAAATGTAAAAAATAAAATATAAAGAATGTAATATTTATTTTTAAATGCACTTTTATCATTAATTAAAGATTATATGTTTCAAAAAACAATTTAGAAATCTTGAAAGGTTGTTTAAACTATGCTTCCTTTATCCTTTTAAATATATATTAAAAAAAAAAAAAAAAAAAAAAAAAAAAAAAAAAAAAAACAGAGAAAATTGTAACTTTAAAAATAAATGCAAGAGTTCATGCTTTTCTAATCGTAAATTAAACGAAGGAAATTTCCATAATCCGGGTCACGCCAAATTAACACATTGTAGCGGACTTCAATAGTAGTCATGAAACTAGGCTTGATTTTTAAGATAAAAATTGAATGTCTATAAAAGAATGTTTACCTTTTATGGCCCAAATTATGAATTTATGAAAATTTCATCTTCTAAAGCATATTTTGTGAATTTTTGAAACTACATTAGAAGATTTACACAATCATTTAATAAATTTTAGAAGGATTTTGCCAAAATTAATTACATTGAATTTATAGGGATTTTGTGCAATATTTGTAACTCTCCTCAAATCTTTTATTTAAAATCTTGTTTTTTAGTATTTTGTAGAATTACAAAATATACAAATATAATTTCTTACAATAGAAATATTTCCGAACAGAAACTTTCGCCTCCCCCCCCCCCCTACAATCTGTCAACGTCAAGAAAGCTGAAAAAAATGCAAAGGCAAAATAATCTTTTTTTTTTTTTTCTTTTGTGCAACCAATAATGTTTTTTGGAACAAGATAAAGTAAAATATCTATAAATCATTCTAAACAGTATAATTATCGATGTATTAAGTTAGTTTTATAACAAGTTATTTTAATGGCACTTTAATGTACCGTCGGTCATAAAGGGTTAAAAACAGAAAAACTTTTTTACTTTCATATTTATTTTATAGGCAGAGAACCTGGAGCGACTTAAAAAATTTTTTGGGATTTATTAAGTTTTTTTTTTTTCATTTAATGCTAAAACATTAAATTCTGTATGTTTTAAATTATTTGTGTAATTTTTATTATATAATTTTGTTAATTTAAAGTTTACGATTTAGTTATTACGAGTCTAGAAAAAGGTCTTTTTTTATAGTTGTTGACTTTTCCTAGAATAATATTATTTTTTTGTGATTTTATGGATTTAAATTGTGGCAGGGGGGAGGGGGGAGTAGAGGAGAAAATTTATGGAGAGTTTTACCATACGGAATTTATAGACAATTTTTAAATGATATTACAAGTATTTTTCAATGAAAACTAAATTTTTATTAAAGAATATTTGTCATGTCGTATCATTTAAAAATTGTTACAACTTGTAATCTAAACTATTCATTCTCGTTGTATAAAATGTTATCAAAATATCTTAATTGAGTTAATTTAGATTGTTTATTATATATAAAAGCGAACAAAATAATAAGGTAAATAATGCATAAATGTCAATAAGGTAACAATCTCTTCAAAATTACTTTTTCCCTCACTCCTTTCAAAATTGAAATGGAGAAACAAGTTGGTGATCCTCACCCTTATCTCTCTTAAAACCACGCGACCACACAACCAATGGGGTGGCTGTATTTCACCTGACTGTGATTTTGGCCCTCCATTTTAGAATTTTGCGTACGGGAAGGACTAAAAAAATAAAGAAAAATAATGTGTTATACATAGTTTACAAAATATTTTCCAGCGCATTCAGAATAAGCAAAACTTGGTTTAAATAAAAATAAGTATAAATAAATAATTTGGAAAACGCATAATACATAAACAAGTTTGAAATTGCTAGTCAAACGTGGAAAATGACGTGCGTTCGTACTATAACTAGTTTTTTTAAATATTTTTGCCCCATACATTTTAATGAATGTATATTTTAATGCACTTTATAAGTGCATATAAATTTCATTCTATTCGAAAGGCTGCATCATTAAAATACACTTGAAATAATATTTTCCCATTGGCCTTAATGTAACGGAAAACTTTTGACTGTCCCTGTAATTAAACTATACATCTAATTTTCATAAAATTTGATATGACTCGACAAAGTTTTGCAACAATTATATATTTAAAATTTCAGACCATTCGGAAGGCTGTAACATCATTAAAATGCACTTGCAATAATTTTTTCCCATTGGCTGTAATGTAATGGAAAACATTTGACTGTCCCTGTAATTAAACTAAACATCTGATTTTCATAAAATTTTAAATGTCTCGACAAAATTTTGCAACAATTGTATATTTATAATTTCAGACCACTCGGTTGTGCAGTTTCTGCTCTGTTATATGCGGACAGACAGATAGACGGACAAACAGATGGACAGACAGACGAACGGATTGAACGACGACTGTATGTGCTACGTATTTACATAATTACGAACGCACCTAAAAATAGATAAGTAAAAATTTCACATCGGAAATATACCCGAATTATTTTGTGCAGCCTTGCTTTTTGTACGCATTGATTTGCAAATATGTACTACATAATGTGCTATTATATTTTTCAGTTAGAAAAATGTACTCGAAGTCTTTTGTGAAGCTTGAATTTACATTTATATTTTTATATTTATACTGATTATTATTATTATTATGTCGAAAAATACTTAAACTTAAAAATACACAATACAAATGAAAACGGACTTTCAGCAAATATTGTTCAAACGCACTACTTTAACGGAATTAATCTGTGTGTTTTTCTGTAAATGAACAATAAATTCTACCTATATTACATTCTACAGCAAACATCTTGTAGCGAGTGTTAGTAAAATATATCGATATCAAGATGTTTGAAAATCATTAAATCGAACCACAGAATGTTTTTCCACCATAGACTGTAAATCAACTGAATTTTTTTGATTGACCCGGTAAACGAATAATTCCTTTTCAATGCCGAACATACCATTTTAAACGTGAGTAACACAGATCAATCACATGGCGGTCTGAGTGCAATTATACGAGTTAGAGCACGGGCAGTAAGACGGCAGAAGTACAGACAGACGGATGGCAGACAGTCACGCCGAACTCATTAAACTTTTCAACTATCTTGCTAAATGTTAAAAACACGACTATTATTAGAAAATGAAATATTAATATTGCTTACGAGAAGAACAATATAAGTATTGTGATTTTGTGTATTTAAATACGAAAATTAGAAATTCATGTAATAAAATAAAATCAACCTATTAATTCAAATCAGATATCATGACGATTATCACAATAAAAAGCAAAGATGCGAGATATCAAACTTGAAGTTAAAAATAGTGAATAAACCAGGTTTCTTTTAAAATACGGCATTTCTTTTAAAGAAGACATCAGACATATTAAAATATGAAATTTCGTTCCGCGTACAATCCCTATGTGCTATAAAGTAGGGTAGACCAGGGCACGTTTACGCAGTGCACTCTTTCCGAAACGAGTTATAGCTGGCGCGCCAACAGTCATGACAGATTGATGCTGCTCCCTAGCTCGTATTCTCATTAGTTTTTGAGCGTCAGTCGAGCTTCGGTCTTGCATGAGGAAAGGATAATCTGTTTTCTTTCAACGTGAGTAAATTTTGTGTTTAACTTATTGAAAGTTATTGTGAACAAATAATACTTAATTATGGATAAACAAATATATGGACATTAGCAGAATTTCATCCTTTTTTGAGAACTGTATTTGTATGAACAGAAATGTTATTAATTTTCGTTGCACGTTAAAAATAAATACAAACAAGACGGCGGGGCACGTTTACGCACGTTCAGAAAGACGAAATTGTGTAAATATTTACTAGTTTCTATGGAAGTAGAAGAAAAAGACAGCAACGAAAGAAGTATGAAACCAAAAACTGCAAAAGGGAAAAAGTTTGTACACTCTAGAATAAAGAAAATAGTGAATGAATCTGATGACGAAGATGAAAACTGTGTATATTGTTTGAAATAAAACAACCAATCCAAGAAAGATCAAGACTGGGTTCAATGTCTTAGATGCAAAATGTTGTCCCATGACAAGTGTGCAAAAGGAAATACTTTTTTTTTTTTGTTATTAAAAGCTGTAACAGTGATGATAAAGATGACTAAATAGTTTCTGTTTTCAATTAGAAATAAGCCTTATGTTTTCTGTTTAGCCTTTAAAATGTTCTTTAATTAATTCGCTTTATTTTTCTTTTAAATAGTGTTTTAAGTTATAAATAAAACATTTCAAATTGATTAAATATTTATTTCACTTATTCCTTGGAATCACTTATAATAAGCGTAAACGATGCCCCCTTGATGCGTAAACTTTTACCTAATTTTTTTTTTTTTTTTTACGGTTAAAAATATAAATAGGGCAACAACTGAATGCACAAGTTTTGACTTTATTAACTGCTTTATAAAACCACAGGGTCTAAAATTTCTTAAATTGAATCATAAAAATAAAAAAAAATCATTGAAAGAAATCCGCGAAAATGTGCCCTGGTCTACGCTAAACAAGTGAAACAAACTTTGTAAGAGTATGATCTTTTATGACCACAAGATCGAGTTATAATACTTTGAATATTATGAAATTACCGAACTTTAAAACTAAAAATGCACAAACCATTTTTTAGCACAAGAAAACATCAAAATACCGTAAAATTTGAGATATCAAAACTCTCCGAGTTTTGGTTATAGAAGAATAGAAACTTTAACGTGTTACTTGTCAGATCACGAATTTTTTTTTTCTTCTGAAGATAACTGATAGGACACAAGGACAGCATAAAGAATTTGATTTAGCATTTCCTTATGTATGCAGCTTTATGTAAAACAAATGCTACATCTCAAATCTCTACTTTATTTCAATAATTATTATAATTGGAAAGATATGTATATAATAATTACGAGTATTTGTTCATTTTCCTAATGTCGATTTTACATGCGATTTATAGTTAATTATTGCAAAAAATTTTTATTATATATATATATGTGTGTGTGATAGTAAAGATAGTTTTCCTATTTTAATCCTTTGTGAAATATTCATATATATCGAATGTATTTCGAAGGAATTTCTAATTTGGCAAATACGTGCAATGCAGACAGTTATGGATTAACTGTAATCCTTACACACGCTGATTCCACAATATCCTTGGAATCTGTATATTGGTATACTTTGAACATTCTATGATTAAACGTCATATCAAATGATTTAGTGCCTCTGAATTTACATGGAAGACGTTATAATATTCCTCCAAAATAGGCTGGATTTATAATTGTTCGTAAACGTTTATTTCGTTTTCAGTAGCACGTAGGTACTTGCCATTTGACGAAAGTATAAGTTCTTTTGGAAATGTCAAATAAGTGTTATAAAAAATCGATTCTTTTCGCAGGAATACATATATACATTGTACTAATACATTGTAATATATTGCAATTCCTATTATATTCTGATATATATGTTATTGATTAGAAAAAGTGAAATTTGAAATTTGGTATAAATATCTTCTTCAATTTCTTAAATTTTCGCTTTTGATGTTACATGCATTTAAGTTTAATGCCTGTGAAAAGTGGTTGTAGAGAATGTTTAAAAAATATCACTAACATGTCTACAAAGATTTTCGTATATGTTCATACAAAAAAACAAAAAAAAAAAAAAAAAAAAAAAAAAAAAAAAAATCCACCCTATGTAATTACATCGTTTAAAAACATATTTAATATTAAAAAGTTCACTTTAGTATTCGATAATATTAAAAATAATTTAGTTGAAGATATTTTCCCAAAAGTGTCAATTGTTAATATAAATGTAGTACATTTCCTCAATATTAAAATATTTGACCTTCAGTTTATTTATAGGTCAAATAAACATTGTATTCAAACGAAAATGTTACATAATAAATAAATCGTCTAAATACACCAAACAACATTGCATATTTTATTAAACAAATTTTATTTTAAATAAACTATATATAAAAATCCCTTCAAAACATCAAAGTACTCATTAACTACTATAAGTGATAAACATAAATTTTAAAACGGCAAAATACCTTTTTTTATTTACATTTCGATCAGTTTCATTGCATCAGACTGCAACATTCTCAAGAAAATAAAATGATAAAAATATTTTCGCAAAAATTCAAATTGAAAAACTAGTAAACAAAAACAAAATCACGCGAATAAAAGTATAGGGAAATTAACTGCAATACTAAAATGGATATTTGTGAACGTGAATTATTTTATAAAATATGTTTCGATTACTGTAATTTCATTTCAGAGGTCAAAATTATAACATTTGTAGACACGTTAACTGATACAGTAAAAAAAAAAAAAAAAAAAAAAAAAAAAAAAACATATTATTGGAGAGAGACGAATGTTGTGGTAACGTTGTGGATCAGCATATTTTTAAGACTATTATGATTCCGCTCAGTAGATTGTCTTAACAGAAGTATATCTCTTATTTTTAAGTCGCACATCAAGATGAGTGGGAACACAAAGAATATAATAGGCTCTGCCACATACATATGCTTATTACAAATAAATATCATTGGAATATACTCCAAATAAACCGTTTACTTCACACGGCTATTTTCTTTTTACCTGGAACAAAAAATCGAGAGCGCAACAGATTGTCCCCTGAAAGAGAAAACTGCACAGGAGCGCTGCCGCGCGTCTAACATCAAGATGAACATGTCTGAAATTGTACGTCAAACGTGACAAATGAAGTACGTTCGTACTATAACTAGTTTTATAATTATTCACATCTTGGTGCAATAGCTATTGCACTCTTATGCAAAAATGCTTTAATACAAAATTTATTACGATTATATGTATTAAATTCAGTAATACGGAAATAATTTGACTTCATCTTAAATAGGACGTAATTATCATGTCAACTTAGAATCATTACCTTTCATCGGATCCATCTAATTAATTACGTACACTGTAAAACAAATAATGCCAGTTTTCCGGTAGGAATCGGAAAAATAGTTGCCCTTATCGTACCGGAATAATTTCCAACCCAGTTCGGAATAAAATCCATAAAATCGGAATAAAGTCCGTAAAATACCGTTTTACTAACTATTTCCTAATTTTTACGGATTTTATTTAAGCTGGGTCGGAAATTATTCCAGTAAGATAAGGGCAACTATTTTTCCGATTCCTACCGGAAAACTGGCAGTATTTTTTTTTTTTTTTTTTTTTTTTACAGTGTATGAAAGGATTTAATATAATAATTGTCATGGCAACCTATAATCGTTACCTATCATGGGATATCATAGAGACGGACGGGCCAAACGACGACTATAGGTGCTATGTGTTTGTATAATTACGACATTTACGTATTAACCATAATGTAGTGGAATAATTTTGAGTGATGCTGCAAATAAACTATGAATGTTACGTACTCTAATTTCAATACCGAACATGGCATAGTAAATCTCAATAACATATATCAATTATAGACCATTCGAACTATATTAATGCAAGTTACAGTTCAGACAGGCAGACTGACGGAGAGACAAACCGAATTCATAAACACACTTCAATTATGTTGGAAAGTGCACTGTAAAAAAAAATGCGACCAGTTTTCCTGTAGGAATCGGAAAAATAGTTGCCCTTATCGTACCGGAAAAATTTCCGACCCAGATCGAAATAAAATCCGTAAAATACCGTTTTATTGACTATTTCTCTTTTTTTAGGGATTTTATTCCGAGCTGGGTTGGAACATTTTCCGGTACGACAAGGGCAACTATTTTTCCGATTCCTACAGGAAAACTGGTCGGAATTTTTTTACAGTGTGTGAAAAACGCATAATAGTTTGAAATTTCACTTTCAGCAAATTATACCAATAGGCGGAAGCATAATTGAATACTTTTGTACATCCCTGTCTTTTACATAATATCTTTATATGCAGGCTACAATTCAGCTAAAACGTAATTAAGACTAAGACACGATTAAAACTACACTGTAAAAAAAAAAAAAAAGTTGCTAGTTTTCCGGTAGGAATCGGAAAAATAGTTGCCCTTATCGTACCGGAATAATTTCCGACCCAGCTCGGAATAAAATCCGTAAAAATAAGGAAATAGTCAGTAGATATTTTACGGATTTTATTCCAATTTTACGGATTTTATTCCGAGCTCGGTCGGAAATTATTCCGGTACGATAAGGGTAACTATTTTTCCGATTCCTACCGGAAAACTGGCATTATTTTTTTACAGTGCACTGAAATCACATTTCCAGAGATTATCATTCATAGACGGTTATTTATCCAATTCTTTGCCTGATCCTGTGTATAATTATATCTATATTCTACAAACATATCTTAGTATACTTAATGTAATACTTAGTAATACTTAGTTCAGCGTAACAATTCATAACTCATTTAAAAAAAAAAAAAACCTTTAAGCTACTTTCGTTCATACTCAGTAACCCTTACGAATTCTTTTGTGTATCCCTGTATATGATCTGCAGCATTTGTACACATAACGTAATATTCAAAAATTTAGTGAAACTTAAGAACTCACTTATTCACAATCAAAAATGCATTTCCAGCAATCATCGCTAATATATAGTACATCGGATACGGTATATTATCCGAAATCTTTTGAGTGCCCCCGTAATTACTATGTTCTTTCTATTATACAGGAAGTAACTTGTAGTATACCTAAGAAACGCATATCATTTTCATTATATGTGAAATAGTTTAACATAATAAAAATACCGTAAACAATGTTTCCTCCTATACCATTATGCAACGGAACTCTTTTGTGTGGCATTGTAAATAAGTAATAAATATTCTTTGCAACGCATATACTACAGAATGTACATTTTAATGCACTTCATAAATGGATATCAATTCATTGTGTTCGAAAGTGTGTGACATTATTAAAATGCACTTGAACTTTTTCCTTTGGTCGTAATGCAATGAAGTACTTTTGACTGTCACTCTAACTGATATATTCATCCGATTTTCATAAAATTTGAAATCACTCGAAAAAAAGTATGCAGCAATTACATATTTCTAATTTCAAACCGTTCGGTTGAGTATTTTTTCTTTGTTATGTGCGGACAGACAGATAGACAGACAGACGGATCTATAGGTGCTACGTATTTATATTATTACGAACGCACCTAAAAATTATATTCTAAAGTTCCGAATAGACCTATTAGTCAACTATATTCAACAGCCAGCCTCATTGTATTGGTCACGCATTGCTTTTCATTTTTAATAAGAGCTATAGAAGGAAATGGATGGACATCTTGAAGGAGGGAAAACTTTCCTTCAAGTCAATCTTCCCATTTTTTCAGTGTTGAATCTCCCGTCGTTTTGTTAAAAACCACAATTATGGTTGAAAAAGTAATGCCTGTTGACATTTTTATTAATTTAGACTAACAGGGAGCCCTTTACTTTCTAAACGGAGCCTTAGCAAAATGACCGAGCTGTAGTTGTTCACGCATATTGTAAAATTCAATCAGGTTAGATGTCTATTCTAATTTCTGCACAGACGAAATGGTAGAAAAATGAAGAAGAAAGATAATATAAAAATCACTGCTAGTATCATAAGTATCGAACGTGTGCATGTATGTATAGGTGAAATTTTGTCAGCGATTTTTCATTTATACCCCGGTATGTCAGAATTATACAGATACACAGATTTTTTTTACGGCAACAATACAATAAGACAATACAATATTTTAACTTTTTTAGAAAGATTATTAATCCTAAAGCATTTTTATGTTAGCTGAGAGGGGTGATAAATCTATAACTATTACACTGGGGAACACACATTTTGTTGACTTAAATCTGGCACTTGTTTTTGGCTAATTATTGGCATTTAAATCCTAAAACGACCCCAGTTTTTTTTTTCTATCACGTCAACTTTTTAATCTACAGGATACCCCCAAAAACATACTTAATGTGAATACAAAAGAAAATAAACAGAAATTTACCAAATATATTATTCATACAACGGCTGTATATACTTACTATACACTACATTCTGTTCTTACAAGTAGTAAAATCCTTTTACAAACGAAAAAAGTGCATATTAAGGTAAAAATTTCGTTTGTAGCTTTTCGTGGAGTGTTAGATTTGCGTACAATCTCGCTTGATGCTCCAACAATACTTAGCAATCACATATTCATCACATCTACCTTGATACCGTTCTTCCATGAACTTCAAATCTTGATGGAATCGCTGCCCTGCTCATCACTGACTGCACCAAGATTTTCCGGGAAGTCATCAAGATGGCTATGCAGAAAATGAAGTTTGATGCTCATGCGTGAAGTTTGATGCTCATGCGTGAAGTTTGATGCCCAAACATTTCTATTGAAGCTCTTTAAAAGTTGCTGGTCAATTTCGGTATAATTTTCTTCCCGCGTATTTCCAAGAATGTATTTGAAAATGGTTTTGAATACCAACTAAATACTCTTTTGGAGTTCTGTCTTTGTTTCAATGAAATGTTCATCTCTAATGATCTGCCGAATCTGTGATTCGTCAAATACACCTGTCTTTATTTTTTTCAAAATGCATGTTTGGAAATTTAGAAACAAAATACTTGAAGCAGTCAACTTCAATTGACAAAGCTAACTAACTGCTACATTAGATCCAGTTTTATATGCAAAGGTGTAAGTATGATGTTCTTTCTGTCGGCAAGTGGCTGATACAAAATGTTTGCTCATCAGGCTTGAGGTCAGATCTTGGAGGCCAATTCGACTGGAGCAAATACTTCTCACGACCTCTGAAAACCCCACATACACAAAAAAGGGATACTTGGTATATTCATATTGCTGGCCAAGAAGGAAGCACACCATTTTAAGGTGAACACAGATGAACCATTCGTGAATGTGATATTGCAATAAATAAATTGCTCTCTTTATGTCCTCATATTCGTCGCGCAAATAAACTGAATGGCTTATTGGGACTGCTCCAAATAAATTGCCATTCTGAAGGATCACGCACTTCAAGCACATCTTTGAGCTATCGATGAACAGCCCCCCTTCAGTTGTAGTATAGGATGAAATTCCCAACTCCTCCATTAAACCTTGCACGTTATGGCAAAAACAAATCCACCGTTACTTCGAAAGTATTGAAGAAATTAACTTTCTTTTGATCGAAAGTAGAATACATTAGCTCCCTTTTCAAGCAAATTTTCCTCGTGCAATCTTGATGCTAAGAGTTCTGAAGCTTTTTTCTTCCTATGACACACGTCCGATTCAGTGTAGAGTGGTCACATTACTGTAAGATGTAGAGAAAAAACTTGACGTGATAGAAGAAAAATAATTGCAGTTTTGAAATAAGCACAATTTTTTGACTTAAAATCAGCTGAAAAATCGAAGTCAACAGAAATTGAGTTAAAAATTGTTCCTCAGTGTTATTTGTATGGGTTCAACAGTATAACAGTTACAACAGCGATAGAGTCAAATTATTTGTAAAAACATAGCGACTAAAATAGTCCAAATGACTGTGAAACTGCAACAATGAAATAATTAAAACATGTAAAAAAAAAAAAATAAATAAAATGTAACTAAAAAACAAATGCAATAAATATATTGTTAAAAATATGCATTTATCAATTAACAGTTACAATACGAACTAAATTAACATTTTATATCTAGGAATTAGTTTAAAAATATCGAATAAATAGTTTATGTAATAGATTTTTTTTCTTTTCTGCTGCTATCGTAAAAAAAAATACTAAAATAAGATGAGCAAAACTTATACATTTTTTTTACTAACTATCTACTAAGCGTAAATTACTGAATTGTCCATATTCGTGGTCGGCGCAAAATTAACGTATTCCAACTGAATATATTGAGAACAACATGAATTGCAGTCTGAAAATTATGCATTAGGTTTTAGACAATCACTGAATGCTTATAAAAAGAGTGTTTTTTAACTACTTTCTGTTTTATTTTAAATAAACTAATAAGACAAAATCAGGAACATAAATTTCTCTAGATAAATAGAAAATAATATAAAAACACTATACATAAGAGAATTATTGCAGATTTGGGTTAGGAAATAAAATGGCAATCTAAAAATATAATTATTTCATTTAAAATTAGCAAAATTAATATATGCTATTATTTTAAATATTAAATGAAAATATAAATACTAATAATAGCAATAATTTCTACTCATTATATCTATAACAATATTCATAAGTAAAACATACCGTAGGGTATATCATAAGGTTTATCATAACGTGTATCGAAGTACTTTCAATATCTAAAAATGATATAAAAGGAAACACAGTTTTTTTAAATTTTTAATTATATATATATTTCGACATTTATTATGTCATCTGGCAATTATTTCAATTTATTTTTAAAGATTTAATCAAAACATTGTTTGTTTTTTTGTGATGCAAAAGCGTTGACATCACATTGCCTGAAGACATTTTACGATTTGTTTTGCATTACACTGAAGCAATTGGGTAGAAATTTCTTTAAAAATATTAATTGCTGGCCTTAATTCTTGTTATGAAATTCTATTTTCATTTTCTTTATATTATATAACTACAGTTTAAAAAAATGCTCATTATACTAAATGCATAGTAACGGTAACATGACTAATTAAAATAATGTATTTACTTTCGATTTGTATTAAATATCTATGTTTAAAAAATTGGTCGAAAGGAACTATTGATTTATACAAGTTTTTCTAGGATTTTCTCTTGGGTATTGTAAATGAATTGGTCTCATACATATTTTAAAACTACAAACTCCCTGAATGTTACTTGGATAGAAAGAATGTAGAATTTAAGAGTATAATTAAGAATAAATTAAATGCAGTTTGAAATAACTATGAGGAGATAATTTTACACGCAAAAAACCGGGATTTAAAATTTAATTGAATCCGCTATTTAACTCACAAGAGTAATATTAAGCAATTTATGGACGGTTACTTTACCCAACTCCTAGTAAAGCAGAGGTAACCGTAAACAATAATCCAGTTGAGAAACTAATCATTTATTAATATAGGTACAACGATGAAAACAGCGAAGAATATTTTGACTTTCGTGAATAAGAATGCTTTAACGATTAAATTAGAGAAATGTTTATTTAATACAAGCTGACCCCCTTACCCCCCGGCGTTGACCGGGGCCCGTAATAACCTTAAACAAAACTCAAGTTTGTACGACTTTATATATTTTTTAAACCTTTTAAATGAACCTAGCTTCGGGGTCCCATTGACTTTCGCAGCATGTAGTCTGTTCCCAACAAACATCTTTCCGAACGAACCTGGGACATGGGACCCCACAACATAATGTCGGATGCACCAGAAGTGCTCCGCACGTGCTGGAGACAGTCAAAAACCAAGTTGAGTGAGCCAAGTCCATAGAACCCGAAAAAAAAACGCACCATTAATGTTCGAAAATGTTGGTAACTAAGATAAAATTTCGTAATACAAAAAGTAGCCGAATTGTTATCTAATCTGAATGAACCAAATCCCATTGAAATTAGGGTCTTAGAACTCGAGGAACGAATGTTCTCCCAAGCGGTGAAGGGTGCTTCCTCCTGTAAATTACACAAATTACATTTAACATCATCACAATACTTAATAAACAGATGAAATCCATTATTTAAAGTTACATTTAAGGTAACACGATTTTAAATTTACGGCTAAAGTGAGTAAGCGTAGCCGGAAAAGAATATTAACGTTCGAAAAAGGTAGTAGCTGAGGTAAAAAGAAGGACCGGGTCCTGGGGGGGGGGGGGGGCAGGATCTTAACGAGGATGTAGTAGGTAGCTTTAAAGTAGCCGAACGACGCTAAAACTATGTTACAGAAAATTGTAATAAAATCAGATCGTTTTTAAAGAAGCTGCGCCAAGGGCCCCAAGATGGCGATTAATATTCAAAATCGGTAGTAGCTGAACTCTAAGATTTATTTATTTTTTGTCGTTTATGTAGTAGTTGTAGGACATAAGAAGTTGTTAGAAAAAAAAAAAATAGTGAATCGGACCATTTTTAAGGGAGCTATAATAGAGGGCTCAAAAGGGTCCAACTGATAGTTAAAAACAGCGCCCTAACGTAAAAACATGTTAAAATATCTTAGTACGTAACGCTTTAGATGTTCATTTAGTCAAAATTAATCATAGGGTATGAATTATTCATTAGAATACTATTTTAAAGAACTGCACAAAAGATTGAATAAATGTTTAAAAAAAGGGCCCTAGGACTCCAATAAAAATATGAGGGTGTTGGTCCAGGGAGAATAGTCCAATACTCAAAATTAAAATTATGCACTGAGAAGATGAGTAAATTAGGGGGTGAAACATGCTTGGCAAACGAAATGTTCAACTTATCCTGGACCGTGTACTACGGTTCCCTAGGGGGCCCCAATATGTTATATGGAATGTAGAAACGTGAAAATATCTAAATGAAAAAAAGATTCCAGAAATGAAGACCGGATTAAATGAAACCAATTTATTAATAATTTTTCTAATTTTAATAATCTAAACGAAGAAGTTTGGATAAAAAGGGGTCAAATTAATAACAATTCAGTGCTTAAAAGCTTTAAAGGGCCTCAGGGGCCCCGGCTCTTAAAAATTAAACACCTCAGCCTTTGTGCATCAGGATCTGTCTTGGACTATCCTCACCTAAATTTTCAGACTTCTACGTGCGGTAGATTTTGATAGCCGTCGCAGACACACACACAGTCAGGCAGACAGAGGGATGTATTCTTTTATTAGTACTAGGGGATCGTATCCGGGCATCCCGGGTTACAAAATATAGGTGAAAACTTTTTTTTTTTTTTTTTTTTTTTTTTTTTTTTTTTTTACATGCAATATATTTTCCTTGTTCCCACTAACAATATAAAAGCATTTTTCATATGGAAAAAAAACATGAATTATACAATCAAATCGAATTTTGAAATTTATCAAAAGCTATATTTTCGTAATAACCGCATGCTAAGAATTATTAGCCCAAGATTGGGCCACTTATGGCATCCTTTCAAATTCTGATAATTTTACAGCTACAGTGCGTAGCTTAGTTACATGTCAGTTAAATTTGTGTTTTATTTATATTATTTTATGTATTTATCAATAGAGAAGTTTTTAAATATTTAGGAAAGATTAGCAGAAAGAAAATGATCAACTCTTTATGTTGTTTTAAGGGCAAACGGATTAACCTTTCGTAATCAAGCTCCGCATGATAAAGAATAAATTTAAAAATATTTCATGCTGGAAAATTATTTTTAAAACCATAGACAATCAGTAAACATTGATGCACTTTGCAAACAAATTCCATTTGAAAGTTGTTGTTTTTTTTTCTATTTGGCTGTGTAAAAATTTAAGTTGTTTGATTACAAATATTACTTTTGTGTTTTTTTTAATATTATTCTTTTATTTATTTACAAAGGAAGCATTAATTTCGTTATGGAAAATTAGTCAGATATAAATGCTGAACAGTTGTTGTTGTTTTATCTGCAAAATGTTTATTATTATTAGGCATTGAAGCCGGCACGTGATATGAAAAATTACAAAAAATAAACATGTTTGAAAATCACTTCATAAAACATAATAAATCAGTCAACTGAGATACCATTTTTAAACAAATTGCATTTGAAATTAGATTTTTCCCCAATACGACGTTCTAAAAATTGGATATGTACGACAGTCAGAAGGTTAAAAAATTGCAGTAGCGGAAATTTCAAAACCGAAATTTGATCGTGAAGTGTTGCCATTCGCAAAATGACTGTCAGCGTTATGCACAGATATGTTTGTACTTTGTAATATAGATACGTAATCAGTAAAATATAATAAAGATTTGTTATTATTACGAATTTATCAATTGAGGATCTTATGCTTGGTATTCCGAAATTAAAAACAGCCAAATTTATTCCAATTTGACACGATCATCGGTTTTTTCCCCATGAGATCTAAACCTGACATCATTTTCACGTTCTCAAAATTTACATACGCGCTTTTCATATCTGTATTCACCATTTTTAATATATTGATATTTTAATTTAATCATTTTAAAAGCATTTTAACTCAAAACTCGAAGTCACAATTGTCAGAAACAACTTTGCATGTGAAAATTCCACTCTTGACTTGAGGTTCCAAACTCAGAGTCCCGGAGAGTAAACATTGCCATAATTTATGTTTTTTAGACATCTTTGTGTTGAAATGTTTAGTTTTATCTAATAAAATCATCGTTTTCTTTTAAATGACATGATTTTCAGGTAACTAAAAATTTCGTCGAATGTTTGAAACTTAGAATCAGAAGGGAAATAAAATATGGAAACTTTATCAGGAAAAATGCGTGTTTTCAAAAGCAGTATGTCCAAAATATTATGTCCGTTCAAAACATTATGTCCCTAATAGGATTTTGCGTCACTAAACCCTATGCAACAATTTTTATCAACAATTTTTAATTTTTATCAGAAAATGCCACGAATAAAGATAAATAAACCTCATTATTTCTCTCTTCTCAGCAATAATTAAAGCTATCTCATTACCACAATTTTGAAGAAATTTCATATAATACTTTTAACATTCAAATATAAAAATGGGGATATTTTAAAAAAATAGCTATTGCGGGCTCACCCGCAAATGAACAGCTTTCAGTTAAAAAAAAAAAAATCGTAATAAAATTGGTTCAGCAGAAAGCTCAGCGTAGATGACTAAAGAAAACCTTGTGATTTAAATATATAGATTACATAAAATTATTAAAAATTAAGGTAAGAAAATAATGTTATTTTGATAAAATTATAAAAGAATGTCTTAAGGAATAGCAAAAAAATTTTGTTAGTCGAGAGAACTTAGGACAAAGTCTTGGGAAACCTGATATTATTTTAAACTTTAAATTATTGCCAAGATCCTCTTTGTTTCCTTGTATAACGCGGCGAACCGAATTCATCTAGGCGGGAATCATCAAGTTCTGTAATATACACTCATTGCCATAAAAATTTGCGCACCAAGAAAAAGACGTCCAAATGAAACAAATTTTACACGCATAAGTACTACTGTGATATAAGTAAGTGAGTAGAAAACAAAAGAAAAAGGATCATTTATTGCAGAAAAAAGTACAAATGAACGGAAATTTTAGTACTCTGTTGGACCCTTCTAGCGCGAATGCATGATGCGATACGAGAGGGAATTGAGGCATACAAGTTCCGTATGATGTCCTGAGACATCTCGTTCAACAATTGCTCTAAGCGCGCCTCGAGTTGAACCAAACTCGTAGGGTGTTCAACTTGCTGTCACAAATGATCCCAGATATGCTCGATTGGTGACAAATCTGGGGATCGAGCAGGCCAGGTAAGGGTGGTAATGTGGCGGAGGCAGGCTTGTGACATCCTTGCAGTGTGTGGTCGAGCATTGTCTTGCTCAAAAATGACTCCTGGGAGCGGCAACACATGTGGCTGAAGGATGTCCTGGACGTACTGCTGGGCTGTCATTGTGCCAAGGATCAATGTTAGGGGTGACCGTGTATCGTAAGCAATGGCACTCCATACCATCAAACCAGCTGTGGTAGCGGTGTGTCGCTGTAAAGCGAACGCAGGATTTAAGCGTTCACCACCGGGCCTCCACACGCGAATACGATTGTCATCGCTGCTCAAATTGAATCTAGACTCGTTGCTGAAGACGACCTGGCTCCATTCCGTTGCAGGCCAATCCCGTCGCGCGCGACACCACTCCAAACGGAGTCGTCGGATGGGTGTCATTGGCAGCACACGTAATGGGCGCCGCGATACCAGATGTCCTTCAGCCATTCGCCTTGCGATGGTTCAGGAAGACACAGGTGTCCGTAGTGAAGGTGCTCCCTGTGTCTGGATAGCGGCCAAAGAGGCAAATGGCTCTACACGTTCGTTTCGTATGATGTGACGGTCTTCTTGACGACTGGTCTGTCGAGGGCGTCCCGAGCCTGGTCGCCGTGTAAATGACGTCTCTTCAGTCCACTGGTCCCAACACCTCCTCACAGTAAAATCAGAACGGCCTACTTGACGAGTTACTAGCTAAGCTGACAACCCAACTTCCATCATCCCGATGATTCTTCCCTTCTCGAACGCTGACAGCTGCTCATATTGTCTTCGACGGCTGCGTAACGGCATGTCTACCTCAGCGTTTCCTTTGCAAAATAAAAGGTACTCTGAGACAAGTTCTGCTTACCAGTTTTGTACTCCAAGGAAGACGAAGTTCAACGCCCTCAAGTGGTATTACGCAATGCGCAATCACGCTGCATTTCTAATCATTTGCATATCTGCCTGATATGTACCTTCATGCTAAGTTTCGTTACGATCCCATAATTATTTCTTGGTGCGCAAATTTTTATGGCAATGAGGGTAAATCGCTATTTTTTGGACAAATACTTCCAATCTGAGCATGTACATTGTATGTCGCTCCTCTTGTATAAAGACACTCTATTTTTTTGTAAAACATTGCGTTTTATCACTGTCTGATTTCCATTTCCTTTTTTTCGAAAGGGAAGTATTTTCACCTATGAAGAATTTCAAAGCAGCTGGGGTGAAAGTGACGCACTTCTGCAAAACATATTTAAGTTTTAAGAATTAAAATACACGTTTTTAGTAAAATGACGTCATTTGAATCCGCTAAAACATTCCACTTTTACGATCTAGCCTTAAATAACAACCGTACAAAAGTATGCATATGACGTCATTATCGCGGAATAACACACAAACCCATCAAAAAGCAATTTCTTAATTCAAGAAGCTTGGCAAAACAAATTGGGTATCTAATGATACATATACCTTCATTTATTTGTTAATAATAGTTCCATGTTTTATCAGATATCCATCATTTATATATTTTTCAAATTCGGAAAATTACACACGGATTTAATAAAATTGCATTCTTTCAGCTTGTTGATTCGAATTAAGAAAATGCGGAGAAAATAAGTACGTCAAATATTCTTTAAAATAGATTTTTGTAAAGGAAAAGTGTAAGAAAAAGTGTAGTATAGTTTGTAACGAAAGCTTGCAATAAACTAAAAAACATTTAATTGAAATAGCGAAATAAAACCAAAATGCACTGGGTTTTATAACAGACGATATTCTTGATATAATTTCAATTTTTTTAAACTTTTTATGGGAAAATGCCATCAAAATTATTCAGTAATCTACTACTTTCACCATACTTTGAATAGAAATGAAGTACTTGAGTTCCCAGGATTACAAAAATGGTATTAAAAACTACAAAATTTAATCTTTCAAAAATTTTTGAGATACAGCTTTTAAACAAATTGCATTTAAAAGAACATTTTTTTTCCTATATGGTGGTGTAAAAATTGAAAATGCGCTCTGTTTAGAAGTTTAAAAATTTTCAGTAACAAAAATTGCAATAAGGAAATTTCATCATTTTAAATTTCAGTTTGCCATTCGCAAAATGACATCAGAATTACGCACAGATATGTTTTTCCTTTATAATATAGATAGATGATGAATCCACAAAAAAAAAAAAAAATAAATAAACGGTGGAAAGATTCAGTGATTCAGCATACCTAACAAACATTTTAATAATTATTTCACATATTATATCGTCATTTACGTGTGGACTTCGATGAATGAAAGACGAATAAACGAATAAGTTATTTTGACTTGAATACTTAAAATTCAAATATGACGATTGAGAATTAATCACAAGAATATAATATGTCAACACTGGTGATACTGACAAATCCAGAACATTGAACGTTTCGAGTTGTTGCGTATAGAGCTTCTATAATACAGGCTAAATAATCCCCGACATTTATTAGCCCAGGACCAAAAACCTAGCGTTAGCCAACTGAGGACAGCGATACTAGGACTTTTTAAATATTGCAATCCCAGCGCTGGCGGGTAAACCAATTATGAGCCGGACGCCAATATGGAGTTATTTTGGGCAACAAGATGGATCACCTTTCCCCCATTATTTGAACCTTAGTTGCGTACGTAGTCGGTCACCGACAACTGAATACTAGCGTCTTGAGCGCTGACACAAATATGTCAGCTGTCGTAGGCGGATTTCTTTCAGCGTTTTTATGGCCCCCTGAATTTGAATACCAATAAATTTTAAAAGTTTTTCCTCTTTATTTTTCTCAGATTACATAACTCAAAGATAACTTTTTGGAAAATACTGGCGACCGGATTCAGGGGACAGTATAAAAACTTTAAAAATCCACCTACGACTGCCGCCATTTTTCTGTTAGAGCCTTGGCCTAATATTCAGGCGCCGGTGCGCCGGTCTGTCCTGAGTTCACTTACTTTACGTCATGGAACTTCATTTGTCGTGAGAGAAAAATAAATCACGTGCTTAAACTTTTTCTTTCACTTCCAATTGGAACATTTAGAAACTATGACTTCTATTTTTTTATAGTTTTTATTTGTTACATAAATGTAATCTCATATCTATTTGAACTATATAAGTTACTTTATTATAGATTAATTGTAAGAAGTTACCAATATTTGACTAAAAAAAAAACAGTTTCGTTTTCTGCGAAGCCATTTCTTAACCTTTTTCGTTCCTGAGCCCCCGTACGGGGACGTTCTGTTCCTTATAAAAACTGAAATTTCCGTTTTTTTTATATATATTTTCACATCACTTCTTAATAGCTGAATGCCTTTTGCGTTCAAAGAAAACGAATAAATGGCAGCTTCTAAGCTGATTCCCACATAAAATAAATGTTATTTTCATCTGAGTTTGCAAAATGTCTAAAAATGCCCAAAAGACAGTATGACAAAGAAAGTGAGAAATTTTCATAAGTATTACACTTAAATCTTTTTCAATAAAACATTTTGAGATTATTTACTTGTTTAAAGCTCTTAAATTTGTGATTGCATTACTTTAGGTTAAAGTTTATTAAATTGATTTTTTAAGGGGTTTGTAGTTTTAGATCCATATTTTTGAAAGTAAATTACTCACCGCCTGAAAGATCAATTTCAGAAAAGATATTTTTTCTGTCATTTACAATGTCATTTTGTTTGAAAAAAAAAAAGCAATGAATAAGCATTTGTATTATTATTTTAGCTTCGGAACTGAAGCGGTTAAAGATATCTCACATGTCTCTCGGCGATAACGTTAAGCAAAACTCTGTTTATTTCGTTTTACAATTAAATATTTCTGACTGAAAAAAATCTCCTCCGGCACCATTCTTATATAGAATGGTTTAAGGGGGCGATTAACCCGTTAAAACTAACTTTGCGTTTTCCCAACGTTATGTTTGCGAATTTTTTATTTTATTGTGAATATTTTTTCAAGAAATTTATTATCATATATTATATAGATATGGCTTTCAATTATGGAAAAAATTGTTAATTGACTCGAGTTATAAAAAATTAGAAATATGAATGAAACAGTCCGGAATGCTTTGAAAATGTTTATTCATAAATTTTGAACGATGTGCATACATGAACTATAAAGAATGAAATAACATTCAGTAATTAGATATAGATATATTGTAGCAGACAAACTGTAACTATGTGTAGTAAATGCAATGTACCTACCTCTATTTAGTGAATGCTTCAAACATTTTAATTTCGCAAAAATGTAGTTAATTTCTACTGACGTTTGAGTTTTTTCAACATACCATATTTCACATAAAAAAAACGTATCGTTTTTTTTTTCTTTATTGTGTACAAAATAAAATTTTATTTCATTTGTGTCAGTATAAGAAATGTCCTTAATGGGTTAATACAATTTTAAAAATTTAATACAATTTATGATTTTTTTCATGTAAGAGCGCTTAACCTTCCTACCTTAAATGTCTCTAATTGACCAGTTTCTAAAATTTATTTCATTCGATCCGAATCAGAATTTATTTCAATAAACTAAATTAAATAAAACCTACTAAATGGAACAATGCAAAAATGTAAGATTGTTTGATAGGATTCCTAGTTGCCGAGAAACTTTACATCCACACGACACGTAAGACTTGCAGAGACATAACGGAGTCATTAAGGAAGATTAAGTTTAACCCTTTATGTACTGAATTATGAATTCATGAAAATTTTATCTTCTGGGGCGTTTTTCGTGAATTTTCGAAACAATATTAGAAGATTTACATAATCATTTAATAAATTTTAGAAGGATTTTACAAGGATTGAAGGCTTTAGAAGGAATAATTAAATTTGAATTTATAGGAATTTTGTGCAATATTTATAACTCCAGTCAAATCTTTTTTTATATATATTTTTCTTCGTATTTTGTAGAATTAGGAAATGCACAAATGTAATGTTCTCACAATAGAAATATAGAAATATTTCCGAATTAAAAAAAAAATACCCCTTCCCAACGCAAAGAAAGTTGAAAAGATGCAAACGCAAAAGAAATCATCATTTTAAAAATATTTTTGTCTTGTGTAACAAATAATGCTTTTGGAACAAGATAAAGTAATGCATCTATAACAGATTCTAAACTGTATTACGACTAATCGATGTATTAAATGAACTTTATAACAAGTTATTTTAATGGTACTTAAAAGTACCGTCTGTAGATAAAGGACTAAATGTATTAAAAAACTAATACAAAAAAAGCCCTATCATATTTCAACTTCAATCCTCTGTATACAGTCTTTGGGAGTCACCGTAATACACACCCATCATAGATATACATAATATAAGATAGGAAAATAAAACATGTGTAATTAAATAAACTATTTTACTAATTTATAATAACTAATTTAATAAACTATTTATATCCAGGGATAAATAAAGATACTGAAATTTAATAGGATTTATCGCGCTATTTCATTCTAAGTACAGTAGAACCTTGATTATCCGAAGTAATTGGGACCGACCCTCTTTCGGAAAATCGAAATTTTCGGATAATCGAGAAATCTTTAATTTAATATTAAGGAGAAATATATGCAATATTTCGTATTATGATAACAAGTGCTTAATAAAAATAAAGCAATAGCAAAATAGAAACAAGAGTAAATTACAAGAATTTTAATTTTGAAATTAAGTATCTTTTATACATATCACAAGGGTCTAAAAAAATGTTTTGTTTACCGAAGTTTCGATTGCTTTGCTTTGAAGCTCTATCACGAAGTTTTTTTAATATTATTTGTTCACCAGTATCACAGTCTTTCTGCTGCTCCAGCCATGCCAAACCTTTTGCAAAACATTCAAAAGCTTCAGAATTGCTAATTGTTCGTTTTGTTCGTTCCACTCCGCAACCTGCAGGAGCTCAAGTTAAATTCAAAGGAACTCTAAGAAAGGGGATCGAAAATATTTCTATGTATTCGTAGTTCGGAAAGGACCGCTTGCACACAAGTAATATGGTAGTTTATAAGAAAAAAAAAAAAAAAAAAAAAGGCTTTCAAAATGGATTTTGCACACAAGGAATGTGATAGTAAAAAAAAAAAAAAAAAAAAAAAAAAAAAAGCTTCAAAAATTGGTTAATCGAGAGTTTGGGTTAAAAGAGCTTCGTACAAAAGAGGTTCTACCGTACATACCAAATTTCGAGCCTCTATCTCGATTTGTTCGGTAGATAGGATGTTTAAAAGCTTGGCTTAAAACGTCATAAACTTTAAATGTTCTATTACTGAATTGCGTAAAAGGAACATCCTAATAACTCCAAAAATGATAATCATATTAACTAACAGTTTACTGCATCGGATTAAGCGTCTCATTTCGAATTAAAATATATCTTTGAATGAAAAATTTGAATGAAATACAGTATCACGAAAAATCGAAGAGTGTGGAAAATATTATTAATATTATCTCGGCAACTAAGTATCCGATCGACTTCATTCTTTGTGCAAAATTTATTATTTTTATTTTCTTTTATATTCACTCCTTAAAATAAAAAAATTAGAAAATTTTTATATATCTTTTATCAGAACGAATATTTCAAGAGTCCGAAAAAATTAGTTACGTATAATCAAGGTAAATGAAATTCAAAAGGCTTCTTCTAATTCTTGCATAATAAGTACACACCAAATTTCAAATCTCTGTCTCAGTTTGTCGAAAGATAGAACGTTTACAGACACACGCACAGGCACACACACAGACACACAGACAGACCGACGGACGGCAATTTTTTTTTCTCCTAAAAATATGTTTTTCAGAATCTCCAGTGACTGAAACGTGTAAATCCAACAAGAAATGTTTTCCATTTTTTAAACGATTATAAGACTTACCCTATACTACGTATGATGTGTAAGTAAAAAGAAATTCTCAACATACAAATTATTTTCCATTTCATAAACAACATTATGATTTGAAACTAAATATTTTCTTAAAAACTTTTCAAGGGGGCACAGGACCTTTGTTTTTTAAAACCACCACAAACATCACGTTTTTCAAAGTACCAAAATGCAAATAATATGCAATTAAAATATTTTTTCCCTTTCTACATTAAGTAGTATATTCTTAGCTATATTATCCAGAAAAATAAATGTTGTATATACAAAATTAATATTTGATTTTTAAATTTAAAAATTCATCTCACTAATGCGTAAATTATAATCATTAAGTGCTGCGCGCATGATAAAACACTAAATTATGAATATAGAAAACAATTTTGGAACAAAATAGAATCATGACATAACTACTTCTAAATTAAAATAAAAATATATGCAAAAAGTTCTGCTTAAAATTAAATTTTAGCACAAAATATGGGGGGGGGGGGGAATCAAGTTTTTCAAGTGCAAAAGACTAAATAACCAAAATATGCGAAATTTTTTGGTTTTAACATGAATACTTATAATGAAACGCATTTTTGGTTCATGTTTTAAAGCTATAGCTTATATAGTTTGAAAGTAACATTGTGCAAACTTTAATTTTACTAATATGAAAAAACGCTTTTAAAGTTTCAATATCAAATGATTATCAATTGTACTCACCTCATGAAGCTTTACAGGATTATAACTCTAGAAATAATGCAGATTTTTGAATGAGGTTTTTTGGAGTATCGTGGAGAAATTTTTACAAAATTTCAATAAATCAAAATCTAAAAACTGATTTTTTGAAAGTTTAAATGTCCCCTTTTAATGTAAGATAAACTAAGGAAGCGAAATTCTTTATAGTAATGTTAAACATTTATGACAAGACAAAACGTTCAAAATCATTTTCTATAAAGATGTATTAAAAATTGTTACAAGTGAATAATGTTTATATATACCGGGTGTCCCAAAAAGGACTGACTGATTTTAAAATTCAATAACTCCCAAACGGTGACAGATATTAAAAAAATTCTTGCGGGAGGGATATGCATAAAGTCAAAAGTTTTATTACAGTGATTTTCGATTTTAGTTTGAATTACAAACAATAGATGGCGCTGTAAGCAATAGTCACTAAATACAGGCTCTATTTTGGTCCTTTCTGTTGTTCCATGCAGAAAAAGGAGATGGAAATGTATTATCCGGGCCACGAAGTACCAAAAATCGAGCCTGAATTTAGCCTCTATTGATCGCAGCGCCATCTATTGTTTGTAATTCGAACTAAAATCGAAAATCACTGTAAAAAAACTTTTGACTTTATGCATAACCCTCCTGCAAGAATTTTTTTAATATCTGTCACCCTTTGGAAGTTATTGAATTTTAAAATCAGTCAGTCCTTTTTGGGACACCCGGTATATACATTTTATGTTAAAGAAATAGAATATTTGAGGCGAAAACCTTCATGCAAATAATCTTGCATTCGAAAATTAATTATAAAATGTTGATGTTTATGCACTAGTGATATTTCATAATTTATTAACTAGTGTTAAAATTCAGAATTGTGAGTATATAATATTTTTTATATGAATAACTAAATAGAAATTATAAGTGAGGATTAAAATTAAAAACTTTGAACGAGAAATATCGAATACAAAGAGAAAAATTAATAATTTTTCATTAAAATCTTACTAAAGCTGAAATAAATTTTAAAAAAGATTTTTTAATGTAAGTCAAATAAAATGAAAAGCTTTTTTTTATTTTCTCTAGTGCAAGTAATTCTTTTATTCAGAATTTTACGGTATGTGATTTTTTTTTCATTACATTTGTTATAATAATCTGTTTTCATATTTATTCGGATTATGTAAAGATATATATAACACTATTGCATAGAAATGTACTGAATATCACAGATTAATTGCAAACACCTCTTAATATTTAGCAACAACAACAACAACAACAACAACAACAAGTTACCATTTTTCATCAGCGCTTTTATAAACATATCTGACACGTTTTTGGTGTTGGTGTTAATAGGCAGAGAAAATAGGCAGGGATGTTCTGGTTTCTGACAGTGTTGTATGTTAGTGTTATGCCCAAAAAATTTCAGGATGGAGATTTGACTACAAGCTGAGATATGGCAAGGGTAACATGTCAAAACAATACTACCAAACGTTTGTTTTGTTGTAGTTACAGCTAAGTATTTATCTCAGAGTGTCACTTAAATTTATGTTTTTGATTATCTTTAAATAATAGTAACAGAAAATAAAGCCGTTTGCAAAACTGAGCAATTAATTAATAAAATAATTATGCCTAAGACCATACATTTTGTATGGTTTAAGTAAATTTTCTTGTTAGTAATTTGAGTAACTAACAGAAACCTCAGCAGTTTTACATAGAAAAAAAAACATTTTTATACAAGACCTGAGACAAAAACAGAAAATGAAATAGAAAAGCTGCTGATGTTGTCATACTTGTTGAGACATGATCAAACGTGTCAAAACACATTCTTGCTTGTTGGTTTAAAAACCACAATTTTATCAAATTTTATAATAAATCAACAAAATCAAAATTTTATTTGTAGGAACGAAGTCTTCTCATCTCTTAATAATTTGATTGAATATATTGACCCTGCTGGCTCATAGAAATAAACTTTGAAATCACTATGTGCAAGTCTCACTTCATTAATAATTCCTAGCCTACTTCTTAAGCAAAATTGTCATTTTTCCAGTTTAAAAGGGCTTTGGATATTTTTACTTTCTGAAAATTACTTGAGGCTGTTGCATGGTAACATCGTATAATGTTTCATTCACAGGAACATACTTATGGTAGGAACAAGTTTCGGGGACTATCAAGCAGCATTAAAATTGTGTTTTTTAAACCAACAAGCAGGAATTTGTTTTGGCACGTTTGATCATGTCTCAACAAGTATGACCGCATTAACAGCTTTTCTCTTTCCCTATTCTGTTTTTGTCTCAGGTCTTGTATAAAAATATTTTTTTTCTTTATGTGAAAGTGCTGCGATTTCTTTTAGTTACTAAAATTACTACAAAAATTACTGAAGCCATACAAAATGTAGACCTTAGGCATAATTATTTTTAAAATTAATTGCTAAGCTTTGCAAAAGGCTTAATTTCCTGTTACTATTATTTAAAGATAAAAAAAAAATTAAATGACTTTCTGAGATAAATACTTACCTTTGACTACAACAAAACAATAGTTTGGCAGTATTGTTTTGACATGTTGCCCTTGCCATATCTCAGCTTTTAGTCAAATCTCCATCCTGTAATTTATTGTGCATAATACTACCATACAATACTCTCAGAATCCAGAACTTCGGATTTTTATCTCGTGCCCCACCAGAGATATCAAAGCCTCAATAGTTCGATTCTTAACTTTTTTAAAAATTTGGAATTTTTTTTAGCGAAGAGAAAGCAAGTCTTAGATCTGGAACTTGGCGTGTGAGTACAAGTAATTTCGGCCTATTTGTAAAAAAAAATAAAAAAAAACCTCATGTTGATAGTTTTCCTTGCTAGAAAAAATTCCTCTTGTTAACGGACAAATTTTGGAAAAAAACTGAAAATTTATGCTTAAATTTCACCAATAAGCAGTTAGTTTCGGAAACTACTCCATTACAAAATTTTTAGCCCAATGTATTCTGTACAAATTGCTTTGCTCTGCATTTTAATTGGAGAAATAAACGATGAATTATTTACAATTCCGTAAAGCCTTCATTTGAGAAAATTGCTGCAGACGATGAAACATAGTGGCCGCCATGGATAAACAAAAATTAATCAAATAAAAATAATAGTCATTTTGAACTTCCATCATGTTAGGGTTGTTGCACAAAATATTTCAGATTTTTTTTAAATGGCCGAGCAACCAGTGCTGGACCACCTGAAATGGATTGACCCGTCTGCAAATGTTTTCCACGAAAATATGACTTGGCGGATTTGCATTTTAAACGCGAATCGAGTTTTGTCTAATCCTGGAATTTCAATCGTCAACTCGGTGTGGTGACAGAATGTGTAGCGCTCTTTAAAGACATTAAATTTTGAGAATGGTCCTTTTTTATTTCATTTTTTTCCAATTTTAAGAGTCCTGAGTTCCCTTAAATATTTTTGGCTACAATGAGTCCTTAAGCATTCATTTTTATTTTTTAAATAAATATTTGCTTAATTTATTTTAAATTTGAAATAAACTAAGTAAGAGAAAACATTATACCAATGTGAAGTTGTTAATTCATGCCAAAGGTTGTTACTCATTTTCTATAAAGATGCATATTATGTACAAAAATGTGTAAAAATTATTAATACTGATATTCTTTTATGATTGTCGAAATGAAATAAGTGCAGCAAAAACCTTCCCAAAATATTCTTTATTTAAGCAAACAATTATGAATCTCTTCCATGTATACACAGTAAAGATGTTCCACAAATCATAAATATTGTGCTGAAATGCAGAATTGAGAGCGTACAAAACCTCCTTTATAGGAATAACTAAACCAAAATTTAAATTAACCTTAAAAAAAAAAAAATACTGAACGCAAAGTATCGGATAAAAAGATGAAATAATAATAACAAATGTGCTTTTGAAGCTAAATAGTGTAAAACAAAAATTTTAAAAAAATCCTTAATGTTAAGCAACTCATTTTGCTAAATAAGCTGTAAAGTTTATTTTCTCTTATCAAGTATAACTTCTTTAATAGTGAAACAAAAGCATTTCAAAAAATAATTATTAAAGTATTTGAATAGATATGTTTACCCATTTCAGTAATAAGTATTGACTCATCTTAAGGAAAATACGACAAAACACTTACAAAAGAGAAATATTTTGCGTTCATTAAAATAAACAAACGATTTCAGAAAGTTTACAAGCATCGATATTCACGTTAATTAAATTGCTTTCCTGTTTATACTTTAAGCATTTTTTTTTCCCAGGATTTTGTTTTGTTAGAACTTTACACAAATTTATTTAAGAATAATGCGTAAATGGATTGTTTTAAGAAAAGTTGGGATTGTTGGGTTAAATAAAGTGATGTGAAAAATTAAGCTTTTATAAAAGAATAGTTCATAAAATATATCAAGAATGTTGTAACAGAAATAAGTTTTTGAAAAATGTTTAAATTCCGTTTATGTGAATCATGTGAAATAATTATATGAAAAAAATACAACTTTACTTAAAATAATCCATTCGTGAACTCAATAAGTACACTGTAATAAAAAAAAACCAGTTTTCCTGCAGGAATCGAAAAAATAGTTGCCCTTATCGTACCGGAAAATTTTCCGTCCCAGTTCGGAATAAAATCAGTAAAATCGGAATAAAATCCGTAAAATACCGTTTTATTGACTATTTCCTTTTTTTCGGATTTTAATCCAAGCTGGGTCGGAAAAATTTCCGGTACGATAAGGGCAACTATTTTTCCGATTCCTGCAGGAAGACTGGTCGTATTTTTTTACAGTGCAAGGCAACACATGATTAAAGGTTGTTAACCTTTATGTACTGAATTATGAATTCATGAATATTTTGTCTTCTAAAGCAGTTTTCTTGAATTGTTTAAACTACATTAGAAGATTTACATAATCATTTAATAAATTTTAGAAGGATTTTAGAGAGATTTAATTATTTAGAATAATTAATTCAATTTGAATTTATAGGAATTTAGTGCAATATTTATAACCCCACTAAAATCTTTTATTTTAAATATTTTTTCTTAGTGTTTTATAGAATTAGGAAATGTACAGATATCACGTTCTTACAATAGAAATATTGAAACATTTCATGATTGAAAAATCCCCCCTCCCCAATGCCAAAAAAGCTGAAAAGATACAAAGGCAAAATAGATCATCTTTTTAAAAGTATTTTTGTTTTGTGTAACTAATGATGCTTTTGGAACGAGATAAAGTGATGTATCTAAACTGTATTCTAAACTGTATTACAACTAATCCATGTTTTAAATGAAAGTTAAAACAAGTTATTTTAATGGTACCTATAAGTACCGTCAGTGGATAAAGGGTTAAACAAGAAATATTGTCCGATGAATAAAGATTTATCTCCGTTTTTAAGAAAATGAATTCAATATTTTCTAAATATTAAGGGAAAATTTTCTGCAACGGTATCTAACGAGAATAAATATTTTCTTTAATTTATATTTGCATAATTGCATTTTTTATATTCTATGTGCAACTATTTTGTAACTGTTACATTTTAAATATTATTATGTGATATGAAAAGAATCTCATTGTTTAAAATATTATACTGTAATAACTATAATTTTAAAATGTAATAAATAGAGGGGGTACATGAATTAGTTGGGATAAGATAACGGTTTATTATGAAATGTTATATAGCTAATATTCATATGATTATAAGATAGTAAAATATATAAAGATTAGCTTTATTCACAAATGTTCATTACAGCTGTTGTTTGTTACTAAACTAATATCCCTTGAATAAATTACAAAAATAAAATTGTGAGTATTTTCAGGTAAATCCAGAACAAAGTAATGCTGACTCCTGATTTCAATCCATCCGTGATTATCAGAAGCAGAAGTTTGTAAACTATATACAGGGTGATTCATAATGAATGGGACCAAAAAGAAAACATGATTGTGAACGTTGTAATTAATATATTTAGAAAATTCAAATTTACCTCAAAACTACATTTATTCAAGTTTCTACAGGTGTTCAATATGTGCCCCTCCGGTGACACGACAAATGTCTACATGGTAATCAAGCTCCTGCCACACTCGTGATAGCATACCCCCTGTGATGGAGTTCAACACTGCAGTTATCCGCTGCTTCAGTTCCTCTAACTCCTCTAAGTCCAGAGTGGAGGCACAAACACCTTGTCTTTAACGAAATCCCAGAGAAAAAAATTACAGGGCGTTCACGAATTCTTTCAACCACATCGGGTTTTGTTTCTTTTCGTCCTGGGCTTTTGTTCTTGCATAAGCAGCCGGTATCCTGGAACTGCTTCACCCACCTGCTTATGTTATGCCGATGCGGTGGCTGGTTACGAAATTTCGTGCGAAAATGTCTTTGCACAACAGTTACCGAGGAGGTTTTGGCATATTCGAAAACGCAGTACACTTTCTCCTGCATGGACGACATTTTGTTTAACAGTGCCTCTAGCGGCGAGTTCATCATTCGATGATTTTTCCCTATTTCCAAACAAAACTTATATAATTTTAGTTGCAGAATAAATTTGTTTCGGCTGAATAAATCCATTACGGCAGTCACACTGCGCTATCCTTTTTGAGCTCCTTTTTTCTGCGCTACCCTTTTTGATCAAGAGCCTCAACGTCATCTCTGCAACTTATTGTTTTTAGCAAACTTTGCGTAATATTAATCTTTCTACAAAAACAAAATTTAAACTTTTTAAATTACACAAACATTTATAAAAGGAAAAAAAAATATTTCGATGGTTTCAGACATTAGAAGCGTTAAATTAAACACGTTGTTATGTAATGATATTCTGAAATTCTCAAGAGCTACTTATTCTTGTAATTTTTATATAATAAAGCAAATTTCTTCAGGGGGGTGCCCCCCTGAACCCCCCGTTGTGTAATTTATTTTGAATTTCTAATTTTCTATTAATTGAGTTAATGATTATCCTATATCTTAGATTCCTTTTTACACTGCGATTTATAAGGATAAGCAACAATTTGGTCAAGCATTTTTCATTATCCTAATATCCATGCAGCAGTATTTACTTGCCTGCTAACCACAAACACCTGTATCTAATGGATAAAGAACTTTTGGAAATGTAAACTGAGACATCTAATTTAGAAATCTAATACCTTTATAATTTTTGTTTCCAAAAAATAATTTTGATTACCATTCTGCAATATTTATGTCTAAGATCTAATCTAAATATCTAAAAATGTACTCGATAGCATTAACTTACTAAAATCACCCTAAAGTAGGGGACTTCTAAACCTAACGGTTAATAATTCATCATCGTGTCCACTTCCAATTGACAACACAGATAAACGTGATTTGGCGCCGTTAAGTATTTTTTGTGATAGCCTTTTAATAGTATCCACATTTAATTTAAAATCGTGATGTTACAAACACCGTTGAAATTTGACGCACACCTGTGTTCAGGTCAAATTACGAAAGATTAACTAACCTCTTATTTCCCTTAGCCGGGCATTTTGTTTCATTTTTCGTAATAGGGATTATTTTAATAATTTAATTTATTTTAGACTCTACAAGCTGTTACACGGGATGTTGTTCACGTAGCATTAAAATAGAGATAAATGCATTAAATAAAACATTTCACTCCCCACCGGACATTGCAAGTCTCAGGCTTTTTGAACAACACTATTATCTTACACAAAATGTTGTTCTTTTAAATCGCGCAAATGTTTCAATTAAATAAAGTAACATTTTTTTAATTAAAATACTGGTATCCAGAACGCCGGAGGTTGGGTAGCTCTGCTCCTCTTAATAGAAATATATATAGTTAACCAACACTTTATCACATTTTATAGGAGACAATACGGAATTTCTTATTTGTATGGCATTACATATACCTCAGTCATAAAAATGTAGAATTTTGTGTCAATTAATATACACAATTGCAAAAATGAAATCGCAACCAATGAGAAAAGGAAGGTCAAGTAAAATCGTGTAAATCGACGAATCATTCTTCGTAGTGTTGGGAAAACACCACTACAAAAATTATTTTAGGTGGTATTTGGTGTGAAATGTTTATATGTATTCATTCTTGTCCTATTTATCTTTTTTATTATTTGTAATTTGCTTGTTCCATTTTCCTTTTGCACGTGAAAATTTTACAAATTAAAATTAACTCTTTGGGAGAAATTGTTATTCCTTTTTTTTGGCAACGATAAAGTTTATAAAGTTTAATAGAATAATGTCAGTTTATTGTGTATGAAAATAACGAACTTTTTGATTTATAATCAAAATATTTGAGTACATAAATAAAAATATTATTTTATGGTAGTATATAAAAACTATTTTCATTTCTGCGTTTAAATCAATCTATATGCAAATATCTATACAAAGGCATTGATTAATTCATTCCTTTTAACTTTGATTTGACTTAAAAAACCATACATACTTTCACATTTATGATATTTTTAGATGAGATATAGTTGCTACGCAATGGTTAAGAGAAAAAAATGAAATATAAGAAAATTGATAAAATAAAATGTTTTATATTATTCGAAGACATATATAAAATTCCATCATAAGTTATACACCTAATTTAAAAGCTCTGACAAATGTTTTGACAATATTGCAAACTAAAAGGAATAATTTAATACTCTTATTTAAAAATTTCAGCATCCAAAATTTACCATTTAAATCTATTACTCATATGAGTGATTTCTTTCAACAAATGAAAATTTGAAAATCGTCTGACTTCCCATAGAAAAGCATTATGTCACAAAATAAAATGTTCTATATATTCCGAACGAATGAACCAAATTTAACCCAAAACTATACAGCTAAATCCTGGGAGCTCACCAATATACATCCTTAATTTCAAGCTAATCGGGTGCTTTTTACGGCAGTTACCGCGGGACAGACAGACTAACTAACTAACTAACAAACAAACAAACAGATGGAACCCAAAAAATTTCGGGTCTCCACAGTAAGCCTTCACTGACGTTTCGGCAATAACCATGAATCTGTCATGGCTATTGTGTCTTTTTACTACGTCAAATTGAGAAGTCTAATATGTTTTTTTCAATAGGTTTTCGGTTTTTTTTTTAAGAATTTATCGAACTCGAAAATCGCTATTTAATCTCATAGAATATGGATGTCATGTTGGATCTCTAAAGGAAAGAGCAAAAAACTATTCAGATTGCCAATGAAAAACTTTCTTCTATCTCATACACCTTAATACTTCAAAAAGCGTAACTTTTTATTAATTATGCATTTTTGAAACAAAAAATAACGTGATTAACATATTTGTTGTTTATTTTTGTATTACACTTCAAGTTTATTGTCAAGAAATATTTCAAAACCATGAGGGGCGGAGGTAAAGGAACAAAATTTATTAATGAATGTTAATCAACGAGTAACATATGGAAAACTTGAAAATTTTTGTTTATCACGAATAAGCAAATTATGCCTAGATTGGAATATTGAGTGATTCAGTACGAATTTTTACAATAAGGACTACCATGGCCATACCACAATTCGAACAAAATTCGCTATCGCAAAGAAACCTTCAGGCCGATTTTCTCGAAAATTTTTCACAAACCTCGGCCTATTACATTAACCTAAAAATTTCGATGAAATATATTCCTAAATTCTTCATAAGTGCAACAAATCTAGATAAAATGTACAAAAATTGCTATCACAGCGCTCGTTTCTGGGAGAATAAATCAGTTTTCACCTGGGACCTGACGATCATAGTCAAAAGCATATATGCTAGTAAATCTGCAGATCAGGAGCCTCAACGTCATCTCTGCAACTCATTGTTTTTAGCACATTTTGTGTTATATTAATCTTTCTACAAAAGCGCAATTTAAAGTTTTTAAATTACATAAACATTTATAAAAATAAATACTTCGAAGTTTTCAGACATTAGAAGAGTTAAATTAAACACGTTATTGTGTAATGATATTCTGAAATTCTCACGAACTACTTATTCTGGTAATTTTTAGATAATAAAGTAGATTTCTTCTGGGGATTTCTCCCCCCCCCCACTGAACCCCCCGTAGTGTAATTTAATTTGCATTTGTAATTTTCTATTGATTGTATTAAAGATTATCGTATATCTTAGATTTCTTTTACACTACGATTTATAAGGATAAGCAACAGTTTGGACAGGCATTTTACGTTATTCTAATATCCATACAGCAGTAGTTATTTACTTGTCTGCCAAACACAAACACCTTTACCTAATGGACAAGGAACTTTTGGAAATGTAAACGGAGACATCTAATTTAGAAATCTGATGTCTTTATAATTTTTATTTCTAAAAATAGTTTTTATTGCTGTTCCGCAATATTTATATCTAAGATCTAATCTAAATATGTACTCTTTAAATGTACGTTCCTCTCATTAACTTAATAAAATCACCCCAAAATAGGGGGACTTCTAAACCTAGCGATTAATAATTCGTCATCGTGCCCACTTCCATTTGATTAAATAGATAAACGTGATTTGGCGCAGTAAATTATTTTTGTGATAGTCTTTTAATAGTATCCACATTTATTTTAAAATCGTGATGTTACGAATACCGTTCATATTTGTCTCAAATATACGTTTCAAATCAAATTACGAAAAGTTAACTAGCATTTTATTTCCCTTAGCCGGACTTTCTGCTTACTTTTTCGTAATAGGGATTAATTTACTAATTTATTTTATACTCTACAAGCTGTTACACGTGACGTCGTTCACGTAGCATTAAAATAAATATAAATGCAATAATTAAGTAAAACATTTCACTCCCCACTAGACATACCAAGTCTCAGGTTTTTTGGATTTCACTATCATCTTAGAGAAAACGTTGTTCTTTTAAACCTCGCAAATGTTCCAATTAAATAAAGTATCATATTCTGCATTAACCCTTTGAGCTCCGGGTTATTAAAATTTTAAAAATATGCTAAAACACTTAAAATATGATTAGTGGACTATCTGAAATTGAACTATGTGGTTAAAAAAATTTTAAAATACCTCCTTTAGGCTGGGGGACGTGGGAAGTTTTTCCACCATCAGAGCTCTAGGGCATTCATTTCAACACGCAAATACAAGAAATGACATCTCAAAGTTATCCTAAAATTACTATAATTGCAAAAGTTTCAACATATTTTAAGCAGTTAGATTGCTTAGACAAATTCTAAGACTATTAAAATATTAAAAAAAAATTATTAAATGAGAAAATTGAGAATTTTAAAATTTTAAAATCATAATATAAAAATACAAACTAATCAAAAATATATCAAATTTATAGATGAAACAGATATTAAAAATATTTAACTTTTGTTTAGAAATATTTAAAACATAATAAACTCGTCAATTTGCTGAATTAAACATAAATTTAGATTTCTTGGAATTAAATTATAAGCATCTAAATTTGGGTTCTGAAACACTATCTAGTATGTAATTTGAAGTGCTACCAGCTAGTGTCAAATCACATTTTTATAGCACTTAGAGCTCCGGTGGTAGAAAATTCTACCTTTACTTATTTCTATCCCCTGTAATTTTTTAAATTTTCAGTTTAATAATTTGCATGTAATTATTTTAAAATGTTTGATGTGTCCAAGAGAAAAAAAAAGTTGTCTCATTTGAAAAATATTACTTTATAATTCTTGAAAAATACAAAATATCTAAACCTTCAAAATTGGAGTGTTTTTAATATAGCATTAAAAACCAACTAGATATTGGCAGAGAGTAGTGCTGCCATCTAGATTTAAAGAAGACAAATAAAATCTGCAAAATTCAGTTTTCGCTTTTAAAATTGAGCCACTTGAAAGAAATTAAAAGATTTTGATTTTATGTGGGTGAAATTTCACCCGGCAGAGCTCAAAGGGTTAAAATACTGGCACCCAGAACGCCGGAGGGTTGGCAGGTCTGCTCACCTTAATAAAAACATATATAATTAACTAACACTTTATCACATTTATAGGTGACAATACGGAATTTCTTATATGGCCTTACATATCCCACAGTCATAAAAATGTGAAACTTTGTGCCAATTAATATACACAATTGCAAAAATGAAATCGCAACCAATGAAAAAAGGAAGGTCAAGTAAAATGGTGTAAATCGAGGAATCTTTCTTCGTAATACTGGAGAAACTACTACAAAAATTATTTTATGTGATATTTGGTGTTAAATGTTTATATGTATTCATTCTTGTCATATTTGTCTTGTTTTTTAATTTTTTAATTTGTTTATTCCATTTTTCTTTTCCATGTGAAATTCGTACAAATTAAATTTAACTCTTTCGGTGAAATTATTATTCCCTTTTTTTTTGGCAACAAAAAAGTTTATAAAATTTAATAGAATAATATCTGTTTATTCTGTATAAAAATAACGAACTTTTTCATTTATAAACAAAATAGTTGAATAAATAAATAAAAATATTATTCTATATAGTATATAAATATAAATACAATTTTCCTTTCTGGGTTAAAATTCATCTATATGCAAACATCTAAACAAAGGCATTTATTAATTCATTCCTTTTGAGTTTGATTTGACTTCATAAACCCTACATACTTTCTCATTTATGATAATTTTAGATGAGATGGAGTTGCTAGGCAATGGTTAAAAGAAAAAAAAATGAAATATGTACATTTAAAATAAGTAAATTTATAAAATAAAATGTTTTATATTATTCGAACACTTGTATAATATTCCATCATAAGTTATACGCGTAATTTAAAAAATCTGAGAAATATATTGACAAAAATTCAAAATAATAGGAATAATTTAAAACCCTTATTTGGAATTTTTACATCCGTAATTTAACATTTAAATACATTAATCAATCGTGCTATTTTCTTTCAAGAAATAGAAATTTGAAAATCGTCTGACTTGCCATAGAAAATCATTTTGGAGCAAAATAAAATGTTCATAGTGAATGACCATAGTGAAAACTTTTATTTGAAGTTTGGTTCAATTCTTTGCATAAATTTTTGTCTTTTCGCTGCTTAAAAGGAACACAATGATTTAAGGATACACAGACACATGGACAGTCAGACATTTTGTCAAACATGTGTTTGGGTGTCCCCGATCCCGAAAATGCAGAAATCCGTCTAAAATCGGAAGTAAAAAATTTTCAATTACGATATTTTCAACTACAATAGATAGAAAAAGCAAACAAGAAACTCAGCCCTTTTGATTTGGGGAAAGTCTGATTCTACACCGTTTTTCTTATGTATGAAGAATTTCCCCTTCCTCTTCCAATTTATCAATCCTTCGAACAGTTTGATTTCTTCCATGATAATAAAAACTGTTAACAAGGTATAATATTCTCTCAAGTTTGTCCCGCGTCGTATTCTATCAAAAGTATAAATAGTTACCAACCCAACATCCTTTACGCAATTTATTCATTTCGCTTTCAAATATATCCTTTCCTGTTTCTCTCGGCTGTACATATGAACATCATCTCGATGTTGACCTCTCATGTTGATGTCTATCAACAAAATTTGTTTTTTGGATAATATGATGTTACTTCATTTGAATAATTATAATGATGTTTTTTCACACCTCAGCGAAAATCTTTTCTTTTAAATTTTAATTTTAATTTTTTCTTTAATAATAATGTCTATCTCGCATTTCTTGATGTGAAACAATTTTTAAATCAAGTTTTAACCAAGTTCTGTTTTCTGCTCTGATTTATTTTTGTGCCTTGAATGTATTTTATCAGCTTTCACACACGCGTTAACTTAATCGTGAGATTATTTTCGAGCTCACTTTATTGATGATATCAACATTTGTTTTTTCCTCCATGTAAAATATACATTGTGTTCAAGTGAAATATTTTTGTTCTTTTGGAAATAACAACAAAATTCGATATTTCAAGGGAATTTTTAACGATTCTAATACAACTTATGTAAAAATTTTTATTGTGTTTGCCGACGATTTTAATTCCATCTTCATTTATCGCCAAATTATCTGATTGATCACTCTAGTTCTTAAGACTATATCTTGATCAAGCGATTGTAAAATAAAATTATATAGAAATTTGAAAACAGTCAACACATAATTTATGCCAAAAAAAAAAAGGAAGAAACGCAACTTTTCCATCAAAGTCACATAATGACGCATTGCCAAAATATTAATTTTGCGATCCCTACATACATAAGTTTCATACATGAGTGAAATCCTGTATTTATAGAACAAAAGTGTTAGTTCCATGCCGTCACTATCAATTATTCTTTGCATTTTGTTACGTTCAGACTTTTTTTTTGGCTGGCGCTGTACTTTTACGAAAACTGATCAAATTATGACACATCTAATATCATCATCCGCCAATCCGTCAATCTTTTTACTTCCTCAAGTTGAGATGTCTACTCGTTTTTCTCATATATATATATATATATATATATATATATATATATTGTAGGCTAATTGAGAAATCCGGCTCTTTGCAAACAGCCTAGGCTCTTTGCAAAGAGCCGGGCTAATTGGAAAATCCATCTCCATTTTTCCAATTAGCCTGATATTTTTCAGGCTTATTGCAAAGAGCCTAGAAAGCGTTAGGCTAATTGAAAAATGACCACTTATTATCCAATCAGGGTGATATTTTTAGCTCACACGCTATCAAAGCTTGAGAGCTTATGTGCCCGCCGATTATGTATGTACGTGTGCACGTACTTACGTACGTATGTACGTAACGCGATAACTCTTGATAGAAATATCCAATTTGCTTCAAATTTTTTTTCTAGGTTCATTCTGATAAGGTGCTTCCCTAATTAGTTTTTGGGGTTCATTGGTTAAGGATAAATGGGGAAAAGGTGGCTAGTCCCCCCCTTAATTTATATAAATGGATTTTTCTTGCAGAAATATTCGATTTGCTCCAAATTTGGTATACCGGTTTACTGTGTTAAAGAGCTTCCCTGATTAGATTTGGAAGCTCATTATTTAAGTATAAAGGGGGAAAGGGGGGTTTACCCCCTTAATTTAGATAAATCGGTTTTTCATTATGAATTATTCGATTTGCTCCAAATTTTGTATACCGGTTTATTAAGTTAAGGAGCTGCCTTTATTAGATTTGGAGGTTCATTAGATACATATAAAGGCAGGAAAGGGGGGGTATCCCCCCCGTAATTTAGATAAATGGGTTTTTCATGCAGAAATATGCGATTTGCAATAAATTTGGTATACCGGTTAATTATGTTAAGCAGCTTCCCTGATTACATTTGGAAGATCATTATTATGTATAAAGGGGGGAAAGGGGCAATTGCCTCTCTCCTTAATGTAGATAAATGCGTTTTTCATATGGAATTATTCGATTAGCTCAAATTTGGTATACTGGTTTATTATGTTAAGGAACTTCCGTGATTAGATTTGGAGGTTCATTAGTTAAATATAAATGGAGGAAAGGGGGGCTAAATCCCCCCGCCTTAATTTAGATAAACGGGTTTTTCATGCAGAGTTATTCGATTTGCTCCAAATTTCGTATACCGGTTTATTATGTTAAGGAGCTGCCTTGATTAGATTTGGAGATTTATTGGTTAAGTATAAAAGAGGGACATGGGCTAGTGTCCCCTTAATTTAGATAAATGGGTTTTTCATACAGAATTATTTGATTTGCTTCAAATTTGATATACCAGTTTATTACGACATGGCTTCCTTCATTTGATTTGTAGGTTCATTGGTTAAGTATAAAAGGGGGAAAGGGGGGCAATTGCCCTTCCCCTTAATTTATATAAATGGGTTTTCATGCAGAATTATCTGATTTAGTTTAATTTTTTTTCAACCGGATCCGAACTTGAAGGTTCCATTTGAAGTCAACCCGGAAACCGACCACAACCAGGTTTCGGATTGAGTTCAATTAGAACTTTCAGGTTCGGATCGGGTTGCCGGTAGACGGAGATTATCTTGTTCGGCTGGCATCGGGTTATAGTTCTTTGTAATATTTTTGTCGGTTAAGATTTGGTTCGGGACATGTTTCAGCTTGACTTCGAATGGAATTTTCAGGTTCTGGTAGCGTTGCGTGTCCACGGAAACTAATTTGTCTTTTTCGGATCCGGTTATGGATCTTTGGAATATTTTTGTCGGTTATCAGATTTGGTTCGGGATTTCGGGTTTCTTCAAATGGAACTCTGTGTTCGGGTCGGGTTGCATGTAGACTAACATTATTTTGTCTTGCTTGGATCGGGGTACGGTCTGTTGTAATTTATTTTTCGTGTTTGGGTAGGGTTATGCGTTAATAAACATAATAAAAAGAAAATTGCCCAGTTAAACTGATGGCATTGAGCTAACAGGCTATTCATACTAATTGTATATTATACTCTTATTTCAAAGAATAATGCCCCTCGAAAAATAAATGAAGGTATTAGTCCCCGTTTCCCACCTTTCTACTTAACCAAAGAACCTCCAAATCTAATCAGGGAAGCTACTTAACGTAATAAACTGGTATACCAAATTTGAAGCAAATCAGATAATTCTGCATGAAAAAAACATTTCACTAAATTAAGGGAGTGGGGGGGGGTATTAGCTCCCCCATTTCTCCTTTATGCTGAACCAATGAACTTTCAAATCTAATCAGAAAAGCTCCTTATTAGAATGAACCTAGAAAAAAAAATTAAACTAAATTAGATAATTCTACATGAAAACACGTTTAACTAAATTAACGGGATGGGCAATTTCCCCCCTTCCCCCCCCCCTTTTATACTTAACCAATGAACCTCCAAATCAAATGAAGGAAGCCATATCGTAATAAACTGGTATATCAAATTTGAAGCAAGTCGAATAATTCTGTATGAAAAAACCATTTATCTGAATTAAGGGGACACTAGTCCCTGTCCCGCCTTTATACTTAACCAATAAATCTCCAAATCTAATCAAGGCAGCTCCTTAACATAATAAACCGGTATACGAAATTTGGAGCAAATAGAATAACTCTGCATGAAAAACCCATTTATCTAAATTAAGGGGGGGGGTCTAGCCCCCCTTTCCTCCCTTTATACTTAACTAATGAACCTCCAAAGCTAATCAGGGAAGCTCCTTAACATAATAAACCGGTATAAGAAATTTGGAGCAAATCGAATAACCCTGCATGAAAAACCCATTTATCTAAATTAAGGGGGGGGTCCAGTCCCCCTTTCCTCCCTATATACTTAACTAATGAACCTCCAAATCAAATCAGGGAAGCTCCTTAACATAATAAACCGGTATACCAAATTTGGAGCAAATCGAATAATTTTGCATTAAAAACCCATTTACCTAAATTAAGGGGGGGGGGGGTAGTCCCCCCCTTTCCTCCCTTTATACTTAACTAATGAACCTCCAAATCTAATCAAGCCATCTCCTTAACATAATAAACCAGTATACCAAATTTGAGCTAATCGAATAATTCTACATGAAAAACGCATTTATCTAAATTAAGGGGAGAGGCAATTGCCCCCCTTTCCCCCCTTTATACATAATAATGATCTTCCAAATGTAATCAGTGAAGCTGCTTAACATAATTAACTGGTATACCAAATTTATAGCAAATCGCATATTTCTGCATGAAAAACCCATTTATACAAATTAAGGGGGGGGGGGGACTAGCCCTCCTTTTCCCCCTTTATCCTTAACCAATGAACCCCAAAAAATAATCAGGGAAGTACCTTATCAGAATGAACCTAGAAAAAAAAATTGAAGCAAATCGGATATTTCTATCAAGAGTTATCGCGTTACGTACATACGTACGTAAGTACGTACACACGTACATACAGAATATGCGGCACATAAGCTCTCAGACTTTGATAGCCTGTGACCTAAAAATATCACCCTGATCGGATAATAAGTGGTCATTTTTCAATTAGCCTAACGCTTTCTAGGCTCTTTGCAATAAGCCTGAAAAATATCAGGCTAATTGAAAAAAGGGAGATGGATTCTCCAATTAGCCCGGCTCTTTGCAAAGAGCCTAGACTGTTTGCAAAGAGCCTGATTTCTCAGTTAGCCTACGACATATATATATATATGAGACCTGTCCAACCTTTCAGTTACCATGGGCGCACTTCAGCTGTTCTCAAACAATGAAGAGCGTCATTAAATCATGACTATATATACAATGTTATCTTAACCCTTATGTCAATGACAAAAATTTGCCCTTCTATCCAATGACCAGTGTACCCGGGTACCTGCTGCGATTTTAATATTCGCGAGCCATAAACACACCTATTTCATTCAGTGTAACTGCACCGCGTTCAGAGAAGAGTAATTGGATGTATTGTTATAACTATTAATTGCTTTATGTGTCAATGATTCAAACAAAAATCACACATTAGAAATATGGAAAGCAAACTCATATCTGTATTATCGAGCAAGTATGAGTATAGACTGACTCTGGAATCTTCTTAGATTTGTGAGTTTTGACAACCAAAACACAGTAGTGTAATGTCTTCAAAATGTTAAAGCTGCAACAATTCGTGATTTGTGGATTATGCTAAACCCTAACCTATTGAAAAAATACAAAGCGACGACGGCTTAACGGTTGATGAGCAGTTATTTGCGCATCAAGGAAGAATAACTCTCACCCAGTATATTTCGTCTAAAGCGGCTAAATATGGATCAAAATATGGCGGGTATGTGATGCAAATAATTATTAACATCTCTATGGCGAACTATGCACCGGAAAAATAGGTACAGACCGCGAAATAAACCAAGATGAAAGAGTTGTGAAAAACTTCTCCTCTCCATTCAAGGATTCGGGAAGAAACATCACCATGGGCAACATTTGTCTTCTCTTTCTTTAGCCAAGCATTTATTATACTGGAAGCTCACAATGGTTAGCACTTTGAACAAACCTTATGTTCCACAAGAAATGAGGCCATGTAAATCGCGCAAATTTTATCCACAGAATTTGGACTTCATGATGACGTAAGTATTTGTCCAAATGTTCCAAAAAGGAACAAAGCTGTCATTCTAATATCTACTGCTCATCATGATAAAACCATCACGGGACTAAAAGATAAAAACGAAAAGAGTCAGCTTTATAATGAAACGAAATATGGAGTGGACATAATGATAAATTATTGGAGCAATATACACCACACAGGTATAAAACGACATGACCACTTGCATTATTTTTCTATATTGTGGATATAGCAGTACTAGCTACATACATTACACATACTGCAATTAATGATATGGATATAAATAAAAAGGGCAATCGTTGACTGTTTGTGCGGGAATTAGGTGAGATTTGGAGGGTTCCAGCAATTCGAGATTAGTAGCAAAATGCACAATTTACGAGGCATTTTTTTACCAAATCGAGAATTGAATACTGAAAAAAATCTTTGCCCGTATTTAAAGCTGTTACACGTCAAGAATCCAGCACAAATATCTCTAACTGATATGTAACAAGAAGGATAACTGAAGATGATGCCAGATGCGTTTGACAGAGCCTCAAAAACGGCCCAGAAAAACAAGAAAATCATGTAAGCAATGTGGAAAGCCGATATGTGATGTACATTCGTACATCTTTTCCTATTGTACAGCTTGTCCTCAAAATTTCACGAATATGAAATGTTTTTACCTTAAAAAATATGTTTAACTCTTATTTTTAAATTAATTTCAAGTTTTATTGATATAAATCTAAATAATCTATTAATTTCTGTATTTGTTCACAGAAAATTTGCATGGGTACCCTGGTCACTGATAACAGGTATAAAAATGTTTAATGCCACAAAATGGAAATAAAAACAATTCCGAATTTTAAATGGTTATACTAATGGATGGTGAAAACTAGAAATAATGGGGATCTAAATTCATTTTAGTTTCTTTTGATAGTGACACACTAAAAATGGAATGAAAAGAGAATAAAGATACCCGGGTACCCGGTCATTGACATAAGGTTTAGGTTGGTAATCTGAGCGACACATATTATTCTTCTTCTATGCACATACATCTCACAGCAATAACTATGCCCATGTGAAAATAAACTGCAGCTGGAATAAAAATCATAGTAAATGTAGTCATTTCCCTAAGAGGATCTTAATTCAAAAACATTTGTAGGATAAGTGAGCAAACAATACGTGCTGCCTACAATAGTGTTACAATGCCTACAAAGTGTTGCCTACAACAGAAGAACATGCAGATGTTTAAAAAAAACTTTTTTTAAATGAATTTTTACGTTTAAATAAAAGCTAATAACAAGAAACATTTAAAAGGCACATGCGCACGCTTGCACACACACACGTCTTAACACCATGCATATAAATATCAAAGGGATAGTTATGCCTACATCTGTTAAAAATCTGCAGCTCTTGCTGCGTAGTCACTCCACTGCTTTTATAAAATATCTCTGTTCTGACCAATGAGAAAGCTCCACAGTATAGTCAAATAATTGTCTTCTTTTAACTTTTTTCTGCGTTGGAGTGATTGTGCAGCAAACGCTACAGATTTTTAACAGTGTATGTAAAAGTAGACTGTAAAAAAATATAAATCATAGTAAATTTAGAATTACATTTCCCTGAGAGGACCTGAGAGGATCCTACTTCAAAAACTTTTGAAAGATAAGTGCCGAAACCTTAAAGCTGCCTACAACAGAAAAACGTGTAAATGTTCAAAATAAATCATTTGGGATTTTTTGATTTAAATAAATCTAGTAACTTGAAACATTCGGAAGGTACATACAAGTCTTATACGGTGCATATGCACTTCATAGTGATAGTCATGTCATGTAAAAATTGTGGTAAATGTATAAATATAGAAAATTTAGAATTCTATTTATCTTAAAGGGGCTCATCTCCAAATATTTGGTTGGGTAAAGATCCAGAAATCTTGATGCTACATGCAATATAAAAAGCATGCAAATAATAATGATTTAAAACATTTAAGCATTTTTTAACACGAATTTCATATTTAAAAAAAGTTAGCAATAGGAAATTTCCGAAAGGGTGCAAAAAAAATCCCCCAAAGCGCAAAATGGCGCTGCGGGCGCAACAACAGGGGACAACCCTGAATATGATGATATTGCAGATATCTGAGCAATTGTAGAAAGAAATAAAAAACAGAATTTGGATTAAAAATAATGTAAATTAAATTTTAAGTTGATTACAATTTTTAATGTTGTTCGTTGAATGTTTAGTTAAAATTAAATTAAGAATATATATATGCAGGAAATTTAATTTTACATTTAATAAAAGAAATTGTTTAATAATATTGAAAGTTTGAAAATATTCTAAGCAAATTTCTCAATGATCTAAATTAAAGAAGACGTCATGCCTGGAGTTTCTGAATTTCCTAAAAAAATAATAGTAATGAGATAAACTACTTGAATATATTGTTCAATTTCTTTTTTTTCGTACTGAATATATGTAAAGTTGCCAATATATTTACATTTTGAATTGTTCGTAAATTCCATGCGACAAGATTTTTCATCATACAAACGAATTAATTCTTTTATTCAGCTTTATTAATATGTAATATAAAAATGCGTATTTTAAAAATTTTATAGAAGTTTATTACAATATTTTTATTTATTTTTTAACATTTTAAATGTTTTTCTGAAAAAAAAAAAAATTCTCTATCAAAGAGTATTCCATAATAAACTGGTCATAATAAACATATAGTGTTACGTTAGTTATCATTAATTTGCGCTAATACCTGACATATTTAAAACTTGACCACAGACATGATTTATAAAATGATTTTAAAGTTGTTCTTTTAGAAATTTGCAATGAAAAACTATTTGTAATCAAATGCGCATTTAAGAGTAACATAAAATAATTTTTATAATAACATTTTTATAAATTATCTGAGTAGATTTTTCAAGTTTATTAAACATCTAGAAAGTGATAAAATAATAATCTGCACAAAGTTTTCCTGAATGTTAATGTTACTACATAAATAAAGAAACTATTGCGTGACACGTTGTTTTGGAAAAGAGAGAAATGCTTGAAAATAGTTTTCGAATTTAATAAGCGCAAAAGTTTTGAAGTGGATCGATTAAACGTATTGTAAAATTATTAACTAATACGATATATACAATAGATATTTTTGTTTATCTAAACGTTGAAACACTATCTAGACGATATCGAAAAATATATATTTGTATACATTTTTTTTTTAATTAAAAAAGTGTTGTTGAATAAAATCGTAATTTGTGGAATTCAAAGGATTAATTTTTAGGATTTTTCTCAATATTTTAGGTAGAGTAATATTATTATAGCGTGAAATGAAACCATTTATTTTGTGAAGATCATAAGTCAACATATATAATGAACAAAAGTTTTGGAATGCGTGCATCGAATATCAAGATTAGATAGTTACAACTAACAAAAACCATCATCAGTCTATAAAATATATCAGAAATATTTGTAACAAATACATAATTGTAACAAAATAGATAAATACGAACAGTTAAAAAATGCACTGCATAAAAATTACATGCATTAAATAAATTGATTCACTACCACAATTAAATTGCATTTAATTTACTTCAACCTTTGATGCGATATTTAATTTGTTTTTTAAATTCAGATTGCATTTAATATTGTTATAGTTATAGCGGGGAAATTTCAAATTACTCACCCATTCGCTGTCAGTTTTTTGAAAAAAAAAACCTCTTGGTTTCGACTAAAAATGAAAGTAAGACATGCAAAATTAAAAATGACTAAATTAATAAAGTTATTTGTTGAATTTAAAAAAAATCCACATCAGAAGTTTAAATATTTATAGAATGAGCTTTGTATCTCTATTCCCTCTGCTGTATTTAACATGCTGAACACTTTATAAATGAGACTATTTAAGGATATATTTAAATTTTTATGTCTTGAACATAGTTAACCTAAAAAATATTTGAAACGTCTAAACGTGGAATATCACTGTCAGTTTTTTTGGAAAAAACTGATTTTTTTTTTAAGTAATACATGCAAAATTAAAAAATAATAATAAATAAAGTTATTTGTTGAATGTAAAACAAAAATCCGCATAAGAAGTTTAAAAGGATATCAAAACCAGAATAATTATACCAGCAGATGGCAGACAAATCTTATAAAATTTAAAAATATTTTATATTTTCTTATTAAGGAAAAAAATATATCTTCTCTATATTGAAAAATATAGAAAGAAATGTATGACCCTGATTAGTGCCTTTTTTGTTGATGTGGCTTTTGCTGCCTGCTTTACAGCTTATCCTGTCCAAGCTTGGCGAGAGTAACTCTGAACTGTGCTAACTTTTTTCTCTCCTTAATCCTTCTCCTTCATATAGTAGTTTTTTAACTACAGCTAGACCAATCATTATTAATCTTTAAGATCTTTATCATTTTTTTTTTTACTCATTTTAAGTCTTAACGTAATTTTGCAACTTTAATACTTTTCTATATTTTTAATTTATATTTTTTCATTAAATTTCTTATTTTTTCACTTAAGTAGTTCTAAAGTACGGTTTTACTTATCCCAATGGCTCACGAAACATAAGATACAGTGAAACTCGTTTAAGATACGAATCAAGGGCCCGAGAGCATTTCGTATCTTAAGCGGGATCGTATCTTATCCGTATTTCATAGGTTTTCGAGTAATAATAATGCATACAAAGCCAGTGCACATTGTTATGAACGTATTTTAGTCATTTATAACTCTCATTCTATCCATTTCTAACAATTTTTAGATATTCTAGAAAATTTGAGTTTAAGATTTTGAAATAAAGAATAACATTATTTTTCTCCAAAATTTTATTGAGTCAACGTTCGTTCAATAACAAAATTAAAATGCCTTTATGCAGCACTCTCTGCCAAATTAAGAAAAGACAATAAAACGAAATTTTTGTTAATCTTTATAAAACAGAAACTAAAATACACTACATACTTAAAGAGGAAAAAAAAAAATCATAATTATTTTTAAAAAGCCAAATTAAATGTATGGCAAGGAACAATAATTATTTGATACATTATCAAAATTAAAGTGCGTGAAGTAATTTTAGTTTGTTAAAAAAAGTCGTTTACCTTGGTTTGGTGCAACGTAGAGCAAGATTTCTGCTTTCTTGATGTGGCAGAAAAAAAAACTTCGACGGGGAGACCTGCATCCATCGAAGAGGCGTACAGTTGAAGTATGCAGAACGAGCTCATTACAGATGCTAATGATGGTATGGCTGGTACATCCGTTTCTTCATCCGCGTCATCCTCGTCTTCTGCTTCTTCTGAAGGCCTAGGTTCATCGAAAATTTTGACGTCCGCCATTATATCCGCGATAGAACGGACTTCACTTGTTACAACCTGATTGTCAATTTTGACAAATGAGGCAGATCACACACTGAACAGACAAGCTACAAAATAGCTTAAGTCAAGACATTTCACCCTGTTAACAAAGAAGAAACCGGTTTGAAAGCTGCAATTTGTCTCCTGTCTCACGCTTTTGTCTGCTTGTCTGTTCAGTGTGTGATCTGCCTTAGTCCTAATCTTTGCATTGTTATTGATGCTGCTTTTCTTCTGCGATGCCATCGTTTTGCAAAGTACCGTCGACGTCAAAGGCTTTACAGAAGCAGTTCTCAATGGTGGTTGATCTTACATCTACCCAAGACGCACTCAGGAAATGCATGGCGTCCAAAAGGTCAATAGGCTTACAGGTTAGGCAGGACAGATCCTTTTCGCGATGATCTATTTGGTGTAGATGACGTCGCGAATTTTGTATTTTCTTTTGAAAACATGAATTATGCCCTGATCCATGGGTTAACCACGCTAGTCGCATTTGTTGGTAAAAAGACTAGTTCGATGTTTTATAAGCCGGGGAAATCCTTAGGGTGGGCGTGACAGTTGTCGGCGAGATACAATACTTTCCTGAACTTCTTTTTCAGTCGTTCATCGAACTTGAGGTTTCACTTAAAGAATATATTACTTGACATCCATGGTTTGCCTTGACTTTCATAATCGCTGGGCAGATTTCTGGCATTTTTAAAGCAGTGAGGATTCCGCGGCTTGCCGATGACGAGAGGTTTTAATTTATCCGTACCGCTCATATTTGATCTAACGAGAACAGTGATACGTTCTTTGCTCAGTTTGCCTCCAGAACATTTCTCACCCTTAAACGCCATTGTTTTATCAGGCATTAATTTAAAAAAAGGCCCATCTCGTCGACATTGTAAATATTGCCTCTTGGGTTTTCAATAGCGGCGCGAGCACCTTATTTTCCTAACAATTGACATCATCTATATTCACAGCTGTGGACTCTCCCCATACCTTCCTGTAAACTATTCTGTAACTTTGTCTGAAGATGTCTAGCCAACCGTTACTAGGTGTGAAATCCACTCCAATACGCGTAGCAATTTCGCAGGCCTTTTCCATAATCAACGATCCGTTACTTGTGATGTTCGTCGATCGGGTTTGGGTGAACCACTCAAATAAAATCTTCTCCAATTCTTCAAATTTGGTCACCCTAATTTTCTTTCTGCCAGAGATTCAAGCTGATGCCCTGTTTTCCAGTTTCTGTCTATTTTTTTAATAGAGCAAGAAGTGTTGACTCGTGTATTCCCACAGATTTGGCAAAGATGAATGCTTATCACATTCTCGGCCTCGTATTTCCTTAAGACATCCAATTTTTCAGTCAAAGAAAGTGCTTTTCTCTTTACTTTAAGTTGCTCATCTATTATTTGCTCCTATTACTATTCTGCGGATAAACAAAAGACTAGATTTGCGTAATGTCCTTTCGATAGCGTTACTGGCACTGAGGTTTCGAAGGTACGGTATGGAGTTGCGCGTGCCACACGATTGTAACGTAAAAGAGAACTTCCCCGAACCTTCCGTAGGGACTCCGAACTGCCGCTACTGCGTTCATACGAATGAAAAACAGAAGGGGGGCGGGGGATGGCGGCAAGAGAAACTCGAGCGCAATTCAATTGCACTTATTCTGTCCTAAAAACACGTGATAAATGGATTACATGAGCATCATTTCGTAGATTAAGCGGGTTTTTTGACATCAAGGGACAGATTTTCTTCGTATATTAAGCGGGATCGTATCTTATGCGTACGTATATTAAGCGGGTAATTTTACACAGGTTTAATAGGCATTTTTCAAGGGACCGAAGATAATTCGTATCTTAAGCGGGCGTATCTTAAACGAGTCTCACTGTATTTCATTTCCTAGGCTGGGTATTAAGCTGACATCAGCTAGGAACCTCTTCAATGCTGCTCACCTGTTCAGCACCTGGTCAGCATCTTAATTAGCTTTAAAAAGGAAATGGTTAAATAGTAAATATATATGGCTACAGTGCAGGCGTTCTACACAGTAAATGAATATGTAACATAGAAAAATTAAAGTTTAATATGCAATAATGCTAAACAATTTGTTAACGATAATCGTGGAGAAAAAAAAAAGAAATGTGATTTGATGAGGAGTAATAGCTACTTAAAATTGATAAAGGGTAGAATCTTGACATGGTTCTTGTATATTGCTTTGTCCATTGAGAGAAAATTTAGCGGCCAAACATTTCCCACCAACTCTTAATAATTTACTAAAATAAATTATAAAAAGTCTCAATATTATCAGTTTTAATGCTAATTATGAGAATTAATGAAGGATAACTATGCTAAGTATGAGTGTCTCTTCAATTATATTGTGAAGGGAAAAAAAGCGGACCATATAACATTTTGTTAAACATTAAGGTAATTTGGAAAGGCTCATCAAAACTCTTTTTGGCATAAAAGTGAAGATACAACCTCAGTTTATGTATAGAATTATGTTAAAAGCACATTTGTGACAGAGAATTCGATTCTTTGATAAGTTAAAAAATGTGCAGTGTCTACTTAATGTTAAGGCTCTGTTAGGCTTCCATCAGGTGAATACAGTTCAGTTTTAAATAATAAGATAGATATGCTATAGAATGTGTCTGTGAGTAGGTGCGAGGGGGTTCATCGTGTTACTCAATTCTTATTTTGGACTCTACGCTACGTTAGACGAAACTCTACAATGAACCTAAGCTGTGTACCAGCTAAAAACGTACTTCCTAAATAGGATTTCGTTTTGAATGCGAAATATAGAATCCGCAGTAAATGTGAAAAAATAATTGAAAGTGTGTAGTTTTAATGCATTGATATCGAATTTAATCTTTAAGAATGAGACAGTAAGTTTCTATTTAGCATTGATGCGTTTTCGACACTTTAGAGATCTTATCCTTATGAAATTGCAGCTTTATACGCATAAATTAAAGGCTTTATTTTAAAATCATGTGTAATGAAATTTAAATAAATTCCTCCGATAGTTTAAAATATGTAATTCAAACATACATAAATATTAGAAAATTTAAAATATTTTCTTAAAAGAACTAATTTTATCTTAATCTAATTTTTTTGATATAATTTTTTTAATATCTGGTAAAAGAAAACGAATACAGCTATCTTCCTATCCTAAATATATTCAAACAATTTTATTAACGTGTTAAAGAAAATTACTAAATTTATTATCAGAAAACTCATTACCATAAAATAAAACGAAATGCTCCAAAATTCACATTTAAATGACTTTTTAGATAAGTTCCCATTAAGTGGCTGCTTTCTAATTTTAATATTTTCATCTCCTGGAATTTAGAAATCAGATTTTACTTTAACACTTAAGTAATTCAAATGTAATTAATCATTTCATTTCATAATGGCCTCCATATTAAGAAATTCCGCTTCTAGAAAATATTTCATTAAAAAATATATTCATTTTTTGCTATTTAATTCTTTAAAAGTTCAGCTCTATCTTTCTTTTGCTTTTTATGTTTTATTCTTTATTTTTGAATTTATTTACAATCGTACATGGATATTTTTATTTTATGATGTAATCTGTAAACACATCCCTGTAATTTCGAAAATGACATTTATATAGATTATCAATAAAATGTTCTTTAATTGAAATGGTAAATAAACGTTAAATCTTTGAAAGTCTATAATCGTAGGAAAACAAAAAAATTTCAGTCTACCTATGATGCAAATTATCTTATAAAGATATACCTGGTGCCAACCTATTATTAATAAATTCTTCTAATTAATTCAATAGTTTAAGTTTGTTATGGGGGTCAGTTACATATTTTAATTGTAACTAACATTACATTTTTATAATACCACTTTATTGTAATATCATATCTGGATTCTTCGGCAAAATTTACATTCAGATACTAAACGGGAAGACATTTGGTCAAGTAATTTAGGAAATATCCAGATGCAAAAGTTTAATTCTCAAAAACAAAATAACAATTTTTAGTTGTTCCAATAGAAATTTCACTGAAGGGGATGAGATTTCTATCACAACTTATAAATTTCAGAACAGAATGGACTTTCTTTTCGGTATCCGCATGTTGAAAGCTTCTAGAAATCTAATTCTGTAAAAATATAATAAGTTAAATCTATACTTAGTTCGAATATTAATTTAATATTTAAAAGAATATAAACTTAATGTTAAAAAAAAAAAACTTTGTATTTTAACACATAAAACTTAAAACGATTCCTAAAACCTTGAAATATTCCAATCCGAAAATACAGATCATTCTACTAAATTGTTTTGAGTAATTCTGAAAAAAAAAATATCTGCGTTGCAATATGTTTTGTAAGATTAAAAATGATTTAACTTTAGGATTTCAGAACTTCCCACCTACATAATTCCTACGCTACTTGAAAAAGTTATTTCCCGTTTAGTATTCGCAAATAAAATTTGTCAGAAAATTTACAAATGATGTCAAACGTTAGTGCCAGAAGCCATTTCAAAATTAAAATTATACTAGAGCTATAGCTCTGCGATTACCCCAGAACTTGGATCCTCAGCGAGTATCTATAGCCGATATGAGAGCCCAACAAGATTCTAAAGAGGCCAGGAAATTGAAAAAAAAAATTGCTCGAAAGGACTTGGAGGAGATCACTGAAAGACGTCATGTACGATGTATGGTCCAAGAATATCAGATTGTATATAATTAAAAATTATATTTTGTTTCGCTGAAGCGGTGTTTTTCTCGAAAACACGTTTTTTGAACTGGGGTACAAAATACTTCAAAATCTACTTAACGGACTTTGACCAAATTTTAACCAGATATTCTTTATAATATTATCTAACATGTAGCGTATATATATATATATATATATATTATTGGAGGACGAATTCATTTTTTATAATTTTTTTAATCTCAAAATTTAGAAAGAAGTTTTTTATTCAAGCAGCTGTCATTTCTACAAAAAATAGTATTTTTTTGTCCTATGCTATATCTTATCTATTGCATTTCAAGATAAGAAAATATATTATTTTTCCTTTTTTAGACTATGCCTTACAGAGAAAAAATATTACACCATCAGTAAGGATTTCAAAAGAGGGTTCTGCTTGACGGTTCATATTTATTAGTTTTTTTTAATTGTTCATAAAACTTATATGTTCATCTGTAAAATAAAAATTATTATATACATGAAATAGCTGTGTGAAAAGAAAAATTATACCCATGTTTCCGAGTGCCAAGGCGGCGTACCCCCTTAAAGTAAGTTTTAATTTGAATATGTAAACAACTACCAACGTGCAGCATGAATTAGTAGACGTACCACTAATCGGATTGTATATGTTACAGTTTTATACGATGACTTGTGTTAGAGAAAACATGGGGAAGACGGTAACCTTGTATATTTCTCGATTACACAAAATATTACAATTACTTTATGAAACTTGTAGTGCAAAAGTATTGTGAAATATGTACACTCGAAACATTAAAATCCATATTTATGTTGTACATTTATAATTATACATAATGTTATTAAAAAGACAAATGCAACTAATTATAACACAAACTAAAATTAAATGAAACGAATTATGACTATTTGGTATTATGACGGTTTGGTAATTCTACAGATGACTCTCACAAAAAAAGCAAAAAAAAAAAAAAAAAAAAAAAAAAAAAAAACAAACAATCATTATTTCCTTATAATATTTGTATATAAGAAATCAAAATGTTTTATAGTGTAATAAACTGTTATATGGTCTTATATGCTTACAAAGATTATATTCTATATATACTTGTTATGTACAAAACAATAAATTTCATCTAAACCATATTAAAGATCCGATGAACTTTAAAATAATGCAATGTCATTATTTACCCATGTGATATTTTATAACCAATTATACTGCCATTGGAAAAAAAAAATGTAAAAATGTTCAGTAAATGCTGAGTAAGCGCTCACCAACTTTATGGTGCATATGTATGATAACCAAATGATAAGACGATAAAATAAACCTGAAATATGGCTATAGTTTGATCTGTAGATTACGGAAAGAAAATAGAACTTTCAAGTTGTAGAATGCGCTTTATAATTGTATGTCGCAGAAAATAACAAATAAAAAAAAAATGACAAGTCACCATTGCTTTTCGTCTAGTAACTCACCCCTTGCCTCTGTCACTGACTTAGTTATCAGAATACAGGAAAATTTAAAACTTACTCTGATCATACGTTAAATAAAGATTTAAATACATTCCCTATTATTTCATAAATTATAAAATCTAACATTTCAACGACAGCCTTAAGGATTTTCAGATTCATGTCATTATCTCTATAACAAATACATGTTTTATAATTTGTTTTACAAGATAAGGTGTAATATCATTCCGATTCCATAATTCGTATCCAATACCGACATACTTTCCGAACAGGTATATTAACTACTATTTTACTGAAGTTTAGCTTATGTAGAAGTTTTAATGGTTTTTAAAAAGTAGAACGGTAAAAATGAGCATTCAGACGCAAATGTGATTTGACAAATCGTACGAAATAAATGATTAATGGGAATCGTTTTGCGAGTTTTAAAGATAGTTTAAAAACAAAAAACTTTAAGGCTCCTTATGTAACTGGAACATCATTATAGAACAGCTTAAATGGTGTGAAAATACTTTTATTCTAAAAGATCTTTTAGATTATTTTACTAGTTTATTTAGTTAGTATTAGTACTTGGATTATTTATCTGTTTGAATTACTGAACAAACATACCTATATTTTCGAATGTGTTTGTTTCCACAAGGAAGAATGTTGACTTAATTTTTAGTAGAAAATTAGAATGTTTGATGAACAATTTTTTTCAGAACGTACGTTTGATGTAAGATATGTATTACCAATTATTTTTCCTTGATTATTAATTATTTCTTCTCATTATGATTGTTTTATTAATTTATTATCTCAATAAAATATCATATTTTATTTCAAATTACAGTTCTCATTTTCCTTTATAAATGTTATGTATATAATAGTTGTAACAATAAATTTTCAATGCAGTAGTTTTTATAATGACTTTTAAAAATTATTTAATAATTTTTAATTCAGTAAAAAGTAACGTTTCCTATCTTCCAACATAAATTGTAATGATTTTATTCGATATGTGAGACTCATTAAATTGAACTGATTACAGATTATAAAAATTAAATTCGTTAAAATGATGAAAGCTGTATTCAGAAATTCGTATTGCAAGAGGGATATGCTTTATTTGAATGCGCATTTTGTGTAATTCATTTGCATTCTGTTTATAATTTGTTACCATTATGAACAGAGAACAACATTTAAAAATATTTTAACGATAATTAAGGACAGGCGTTAGTTCATTATTATTTATTTTAAAGATTTTTTTTGTATATTTCTTTACATACACTTTAATTTATTAAATAATGTGTAACCTGTGTATTAAATAATGTGTGTATTAAATAATGTCCTTGTAAAAAATAAAACACTGAGTAAAATGAATTATATTTATGCATAACTCCGTACATAGTATAAAATGTTTGTATTCATTTGAAAAGTAGATTTCCAGAACGCATGAGTATGCATTAATAAAAATTACAAAAATAAGAATGTTATTTCGCCTTTATAAATTGTTAGTTAAAACAAAACAATTTCGAATGAAATAGCACCGAAAAACTGGCAAAATTACGATTAGAAAAAAGTGATCATGAAACAATCAGATTAAGCGAGCGTCAGAGGTACATTTCAAATCAAGAAATTTCTAAATGTTCGATTGTCTCTGATTGTTGGATGCCAAGTCACTGTTTCAATTTCTCCATGGCCAGAATTAATTCTTATCCTGCCTCTCCCAGCCACTTGGATTTTTTTTTATTTTTAAAAATTCCGATAAACTTGTCAAAGATCTCTCATCATCTTTTTTTCTCTCTTCAGCTTAGAAATTACTTTTGGAATTCACCCCCCCCCCTTTTTTTGTGTCTTCCCAGTTTATTGGTGTGGTTAATTCGGCAATGGGAGAAATAGACATTTAAGCTGTAGCTTATTATATCTACCTCAGAAATTAACCACTTATTACTAATGATTTCGTAATATTGCCCTTGAAAACGAATTACGAATCATCAGTTCCAATTTTATTCATAATCGCTTTCTCATTTTAAGTACATTTTGTAGTTTTTCTTTCTGAATTAATGAAATTTCAATTTTGAGATCACACATTTCATGCAAAGGATTTGTTGATGCTGACAATGATAATTATTTCAGGACTTTTTTCATTAGTTAAATTGATTTAGTTCCAAATAGTTTTAGAAAATATTTCAAATATTTATGATTCCCCTCATATATTTCATTATTTACTTCTTCTTTTTATGAATTCGACATCCTGTTGTTTTTCCTTTTCCAATTTTGAATGTTTTAATTTTTAATACTTCATAGATTGGTGATTAGGATATAAGTTTATTAAAAAATTCATTAATGATTAGTTAATAATAGTTGATCGAATTTTATTATGTAAAATGTCAGTGTAATGTATTGATACTCACTTTAGTAATTTTTTTTAAGATGATGAATTGTAATATATATATATTTAAAAATTCATTAATGATTAGTTAATAATAGTTGATCGAGTTTTATTATGTAAAATGTTCGTGTAATGTATTGATACTCACTTTAGTAATTTTTTTTAAGATGATGAATTGTAATATATATATATTTAAAAAATCTTTGTATTTCATTTTTTTTTTTGTATTTTTTGCATTTTTTTCTTTTTCTTTTCTTTTTTCTGTTTTATTTTATTTATTTATTTATTTATTTTTATTTCCGTTACTCTTTTTTTCTGTTAATTTTTCTGCAACACTTTCTTTTTCTGCATGTGCTACTCTCTGATTGGTGTTTCCTTTCAGCTAGCACCACCTGTCACATTCTTTGTAAGTTCTCTTTTCTGTCCATTTGCAACCTTGTCCTATTCGGAAACGTGCTTAATTTGGCTGAAGTTAAACAGTATAACCCGAAACGCGTCCTGTGCGTTATTTTGTATTTTATGGGGATTTTAACAAAGTTTTTCTCCTTTTCTAATATGAGTTCGTATCTACGTTTTCCTTGTGGTATGTGTGATATCGTTTGATATCACATATAGTATTCTTTATAGGTAATTAATATGATCCCTAGATAGTTAAAATTTAACATTAACTATCAATATAAAAATCCCCTTTCTATTTCTTTTTGTATGTCTAAATTTTAAATTAATCTTCTTTCCTTTTCACATTACTTTAACGTTCCCAGAAAACTCTCTCTCTGCTCTTTTATCTATGTAAATAAAATAAAAAAAAAGAATATTATTCACAGCCATTTCATTTCGAAAGAGTCATTCATTTCGCGTTGCATCTGCCTATAAAATTTCTCTCTGTCAGATTTTTAATTTGATCCTTTACTAAGAGATAGTCAAAACTTTGGTTAAACCAGCGGTTAGATAATAATATCCAGATGTACTTTTAAACTTAAGTCGCTTTTCAAGTTACCGCACTCATTCCAATGCTATTGACAGCTTTCGGATTCTTTCTTACTTTCTCACGGACTAACGCTTGGCTAATTATCGCCTGTTAGGCTTTTCATCTAAATTAAACTACCCCATGTATTCCAATGTAACGGTCACCCCTTGGCAAGATCTGTGTCTTACCCAATATCTATATATCGCCAAATCTTTACGAATGAAAGTGTGAAACTTATCACTCTTTGCCTGCTTCTCAGAATGTAAAGATTAAGTTTTGATTGTGTGTAAGGGGGGTCACTCCCAAGGCACTTATGTGTCTCTTCAAATTTTCATTAAAGTTTCCTTATTACGCTACAAGTATTAGTTTAAATCTTCTGGATCTGAGTTTATTGTGTTGTTTGCGCATTCGTACTCCACTACGGAAAAATCTAAAAATCTCATTTAAGTAATTCAAATGATATTTTCATTTACTTATCAATATCTCAAGTTTTTAGGGAAGAAGACTTCTGCAACGAGAAACAATCTCTTTCACAGTATGCATTATTAAAGGAGTGTTATTCACGCGCCGTTTGAGAAGTACAATTTTTTTTTCAAATATTCTTTTAATATACTTTTAAAAACATTCCATTTTTATCATACGTTTTAAGAATCAAATTTGTTCTTACCCATTTTGGTATAATTTCAGCCAAAATCATTCAAGTCAAAAATGATAATGATTATTAAAAATAAACATCCACAAATTAAAATTTGTAGTACGGGTGTTGTATTTGAATTATTAAATACTATATTTAGTTTAACGCACAGAAAATAGTTGCACGAAGCAATCTTCATAATTTTTAATAAGTAGTATTATGTAAAGGTGGTACTTTTCATATCTATTCAACGTATCACATTGAAAGCTTCTTTACTTTCCGTCAGCTTGCATAGAAAGTTATAATTTTGTGCAATACAAGTTCTTTTGAAGAGGACGACGTACTTGCGTTTATGCAGTGCTCACAATATAATGCACATATACGCAAACAAACACAAAAATTTATATGTTATATTTTAAAGAAATTTAGAACATACAAAATAGAATAATAATTTTCAATTTTGTTAATAAAAGAAAACGAGTGTTATTACATGCTTTCGAACAACATATATATCTCACAGAAGCACATCCTGTGTTTTAAATACCATATCTTAATTTTATGTAACTTTATTATTAGTTTACAAATAAAAGATAGGGGAGAGTAGTACACAGTGAGACAGCAGCCATTTTGACATATAGTTGTAACTTTTTCTCCAAGCTGTCACACAAACATAAAGACATCATTTTATGCAACGGGTGGATGTAGTTTCGGTACTTCAGTTACTCGTTCGACAAAACAGTAAATAATTCTTTATTTTATAGTGGTTAAAATTACATAAACGTCCATTTTTGAGTTTTTTCCCTTCAATATGACATGTATTTGCTTAACCAAACCTAGCTATAAATAATAATAGACTACTTCGACGAAACGACATAAACTTTTTAAAGGGATGAAATTGATGTAACAGATGTGGCAGCCGTTTACATCCAGTTTACAGCGTAACAAAAGTATACACTGTGACACACAGTTTCGGGACACAGTGAGACGTGTCTCATTGTGTACCTACTATGTGATTATGATGTTAAATAAAGTTATTTATTAATAAAAGGTTTTTTCTCTCTTGCTCTTTCTGTGTGTGTGTGTGGACGTGCGATGGCTAGAGAAATTTACTAAACGTAAGGAGCTGAAAATCTCCATGAAGGTAGCCCAAGGTCTGCCATTGTCCACACGATTCTCATATTTTTAATATTTTGAAAATCTGGATATATTAATTAGAAATCCTAAACTTCAAAAAATTATTAATAGAGTGTAAAAATGTATGATTTATGAAAATATATACATTGTCTCACTGTGTACCCATATCTGTGGTACACAGTGAGACAATTTTGGATACTCCGTTATGCTGCTTCTGTGCTTTTATAAATAACTTTTTTAGAACCATTTATACATTAATGTGTAGTGTATTTGTGTAGCGAAAAGATGTACCAATTTTTTTTTCAAAAGAATAAAAATTGTTGCCATTGATTAAGTAATAATGATTTTCGTCTCACTGTGTACTACCCTCCCCGATAGCAATAGCTGGGAAAAGACTATTATAAAGTTAAACTAGATTTACATCCTTTATATATGTACAAAAAAATTAAATGCACATTTAATGTGCTCATAGGACAAACCTAATAAATAAGTCTGAAAAAATAATTTATTTTTATTTCAGTTTATTATTATTATTATTATTATTATTATTATTATTTAGTTTTCAAAAATAATGATATCGGCGTACTTTAATGAAAGTCAAAAATTCGTTTATAATATTTCAAATGAAAATCAAATTTTCAAATTTCAAAGGAATTGCTTAAAAGGCGCAAAGGCTAACATAGTGAAAAAGATTCCAAGCCGGGACTCGAACCCGGGCCATCAGTATAGCGCACTGACGTTCTACCGACTAAACCACTTGGAACGATACACAGCTCGGAAAATTTCTCACTATTATATGTTGGCAAGGCTGCGAACGCAGCACAAGATGGAATATTTATCGTGAGCCACCGACCTGGGGCTAACACGAAACATAATTAAATCCAGCATCGATAGAAACTATATTAATACATGGAAATTATTCCAGAGAGAAACATTCGCCTTGGATACAATATTTCAAATGAAAATCAAATTTTCAAATTTCTAAGGAATTGCTTAAAAGGCGCAAAGGCCAACATAGTGAAAAAGATTTCAAGCCGGGACTCGAACCCGGGCCATCAGTATAGCGCACTGACGTTCTACCGACTAAACCACTTGGAACGATACACAGCTCGGAAAATTTCTCACTATTATATGTTGGCAAGGCTACGAACGCAGCACAAGATGGAATATTTATCGTGAGCCACCGACCTGGGGCTAACACGAAACATAATTAAATCCAGCATCGATAGAAACTATATTAATACATGGAAATTATTCCAGAGAGAAACATTCGCCTTGGATACAATATTTCAAATGAAAATCAAATTTTCATTTGAAATATTGTATCCAAGACGAATGTTTCTCTCTGGAATAATTTCCATGTATTAATTCGTTTATAATTATTTCAACGTAAGTTAAAAAGAACAAACGATTTGCTCTTAGAGATTAAATAATTTTCCTTATCGTTTTATTTTTAATCAGCCATTGTTTGGTAAAATAATTTATGTTTCTAAAAGATTTCACGAGAGCTCCCATTTTGATATTAAATTAAAAATGTAGTGAATTAAAAATAAATATAACTAGTTTTATCTTCTTAAATCCCTTGAAATTTACATATTTTCCATTCATGAAAATACAATACATTAAAAGACTGCAATTAATTATTCAACATTTATTATTACAAATTACAAATATACTTCATTAAATTGCAAGGCATATTTTATATATTCGTCGACTTAATTGAAAATATTATTTATTCCTTTACTTTTTTTTTTTAACATCCAGACACGTTTTACCTTCTCAAAATTTTATCTTTTATCTATTAACGTATTAATGGTGGCTGATTAACGTCTGAAATTCCTAGTACAAATATTTTAAATCTAATATTATGATATATTGAATAAAATATAATGAATCTTAAATATATTGAATCTTTAATCATAAATATATTATACTAATAAAAATTCTGTTATACTAACTTAAAGGATCTTCCAAGGTGGTGTAACAGAATTTGTTTCTGAAATTATACACGTCTATACAATGACTAATTTAATTTACTTTTTGAACAGGATACTAACAAGTAATTCATGTCCATATCGTACTATAGAAACCTACAAGAAAAAAAATCTAGCATATTCTTAAACCATTCGGTATATTTTCAAAGTCTGTCCTACAAAAATCTTTACAAGGCACCCTTTGTAATTTTAAATACAAATATCCCAGTTCTCAACAGAAAGGAATAATCTACGGTATCCCATGTATGACGCATTATATATAGGAGTGACTAGACGTACTTTTGAGTAAGTGTTACAAAACACCAGAATGCTATTAATTCAAGAAACTTAAAGGGGGTTGCTTTTGGGGGGTTTAAAAAATCGATGTTTTTAAAATTTTTCAATAGTCTATAGATTTTTCCTTTAAATTGGATTGACTGAATTCGAAGTCCTTTCATAGTTATTTACGCAACGCGTCCGTAGGCTTAGACTGTTTTGGAGACTTTAAAAGCATTTTACTCAACTGACGTTTTTCAAACTGAGGGTGAGCAGAACGCAAAAACTATTCAAACGATCTTGCTATTTAAAAAAAAAAAAAAAAAAATTAAAGGTGATACAATTTATACGAGTTTGTAAAACATTCAGTCATTTATATCAAAAAGAAACATTTTTACAAACACGCCAAAGTGCGAAATAAACGGCTCAAAAAAAGATTTTTTTTTCAAATGGCTGCCACGTATGACCTCAATGTGCGTGAAGCTTCAGGCGTGTTTACTTTCATAATCCTGAACAAAAATTGATTGCAACCGACTTTGGTGTTCTACCGGACTGCTCCCGGTTCGAAGTTCCCGGAACTCACGCTACCTCCACAACTCGAGCCACATCCTCCATTATTTATTAAAAATAAATTTGAAATGTTCTTCAAATGATAATAAACAACATGCAAAAAACCCGGATCTAAAATCTTTATTTCTGTTCCAGAAAAAATGCTTAAAACAGCACTTTTTTTGGCCTTGTAAATGCAAATCCCACTTAAACTCTAAAAATGTAGCCCACACCATACAAACCGATAATTTTTCAGCCAATTATGTATGTGATTCGATGTCCGCATCTATCCAGGCATACTTAGGTAACGTGCTTCTCAGTCTAACTCCAGAGTTGGAAAAAATTGTAATTTGAATTATTTGCAATGTAATTACAGTTTAACTGTATTGAATAATTTATAGCTAAAATTATATGAAATAAAAAAAAAATTGCAACACCGTAGCGGAACCGCCCCATGCCATTACATGACAAAAATTTCTGTTTAAATATGTGTAACTATAAATAATTTTTTGCAATTAACTTGTAATTACATTGCGGATAATTGAGATTACAAATTTGCCCAACTTTGTCTGTCTCCTTTCATTCATCTAGGAGGTCTTTAGTCTAGTCGGTGACTCAATACAGGTCGGTTTAGTGACCGACATACTCGCTGCCAACCTCCGGTCCTACACTTTCATCTAGAGCAACAGCTTAGTTGCACTGAGAACCTCTAGTCCTGTCAGGAACAATTCAAGGACACTTTTTTTCTCTATGCCGCCCTAACTGGGCATAAGCATTATAATATGCATGCCACGCTTCGACAATCTCACCAGTCTATCGGATGTCGACAGCGCCAATGTCAGAGGCAAAAATTCCTCGTAAAGGTGATTCTCGATAAATTACTTGTATTGGATGGATTAAAAAATGTAGACATGCCTCTAAAATAAAAACATTTATTAAATAAACATAAAAAATATGTACAGTTTATTCTAGTACATACTAACGGGCACAGGCTCACTGCTTACCCATACTCTATTCAGAGAGCATCAAAATAAGAACATGGGATGTCCATGTACTCAAGCAAACACATTTGCGACCACGCTGAACTAGTGCCCCCTCTCTCTCTCTTCTAAGCTCTTTTTTTTCCCTTCCGACACCCAACTCTCAACGTCTCAGAACAGTCCATCTCGAAATTCTAGAGATGCGCTTAGGGGGGGGGGGGGGTGCAGGTTGCGTGAGCATACGAGAATCCTTAGCAACACGAACGTGTTAGAGCTAAAAGCTTAATACAAATAATAATAATATTACAGCATATATTCTTAAAAAATTATGTAATGTGTTTTAACTTGTAAACGCAAATAGTATTAACAAGCTGAGTCTCGTGTTATCGTTAACTATCAAAATTAAAATTGATTCAGTATATTCAATAGTCAATAAGTATATGAATATTCAACCTGTATAAAACTATTAAATCATTTTCAACTTACAAAAGACGAATTAATAACAAAATACACAGAATATTCATGTGCAATATACTATTAAATTTTTCTAAGTGCTAAACACAGATATAACATTAGAAATAAGCTTTAAAATTAAAAAACACAATTTCCTCTTAAAAAGTATTTATTGTTACTAGTAATATAATGTAGTTTTATAAAAAAGGGAATATATAATTTTTTTCACATATTGTGAAATCATATCAGAAATCAGTAAATGAAATTGTAAACTTGCTTCAAAAATGTCAATTTTATTAACGTATTCGTTTGTTACATTCCTTGATTCTTTTATATTATCATACATTTAATCAATTGATATTCAATAAAACAAAGCTATTTCTTTTAGATTATTAACTTAAACATATGAAAAAAACATACTTTCATTTATCGAAAAATACTTGCCCGATTGTTATTATCACGCAATGTTTATAGAATAAAGTCTAAACAGACTTTTGTATGCCATACTGTATTTCCGTTAGATATCATCGATGATTATAATTAGAAAAGCAAATCAGCTTATTTTAAAGTTCTAAAGAAAGGTAATTAAAATATTTTATAAATTGTGGGCTGCAATTTAGAATAAATATACCCTTAAATATTAATTTTCTTATCTTAGCTTAAATATTTACAAATATAAATCCTATAGTTTGAATTTATTTCGAAAATAATAATTTTTCGAATCTTATTCATGTTTGCGTCTCGGCTATGTATAATTGTAGAAGTCAAAATGTGTAAGAGATTAAACTTATGATATAAATTCACATGATGAAAACATACGAGATTATGTAATAAAATTTTAAAATCTGATCTGGCCAAAAAATCTGGCTTCTATTGGGAATTTTTCAAATACAAGTGTAATGCGGGTAGGCGTAGAGATTGTGACATACCTCTGTAATCGTTCCTGATTGTCACTTTTAAATGTAGACCTGGTATTTATAATTCTAAACGAGTCTTTTTAATAAAATAGTGAAATCTTTTCCCTTTCAGGGTTCCGTAACTAAAAGGTAAAACGGCACTATTAAAAGATCACTCGTTGTGTCTGTTTGTCGTTCTGCCACTACCGCTTACCTCGTAAACTATGGAACGTAGAAATTTCAAATTTTGACAGAAGTATTGTCCTACATATTTATAGATTATCAGGCATTCACAAATATTTATAGGAAAATTGTAGTGGTTCAAATGAAGTTACTGGAAAATAAAAATATTTTTTATATCGTGTGGTATATCGTATGAAGGCCCTCGTAAAGTCTAATTGAAAAATACATTTGTTTTAATTTTAGGTACAGTAGAACTCCAATTATACGAACTCGAATAATCTGAATCGCTGATTTCCCGAATCGATTATAGAATTTAAAAAAAAAAATTAACACGGAAACGTACTGCGATTCGCAAAATAATGATTCTGCCTACGCGAACTATCGTCCTTCCCTCCGCGAAGCTAGTGTAGGCCCAGCGCGAATATTATTGGGATGATAATATTCGCCGTCTCATAGTGCAGTTTGATTATTGGCTGTCGTTCGCCGCCAGGTGCCCGGCCTGGCTCGGCCCAACTGTCACTGTTCGTTTTTATTAGTTAGTCAGTGTGACGTGACCAGCTTGTTGATTACTTGACTTGCTACTGTGACGGTACTCTTTCGCGTCGGTGCGTTGTTTTGTTTCTGAGTGCGTTTCGTAGTTCACCATGGCTTCTAAAATAAAACGCGTTGTGTTATTGTTAGCGAATAAACTAATAATAAAGCTATCAGATAAAGGAGTTACGGATAAACAGTTTTCTGAGATGTACGGTGTTGGACAATCAACTATTTCAGACATTAAAATGTGCAATCCCATACTTTTAAACTTCGTTTCAGTGCTTGAAAGCGAAGATGGAAGTTCTTCAAGAAAATTAATGAAGGCTGGAACAAATAAATATTTAGAAGATGTCGTTTTCAAGCGGTTTTTGCAGCAACATTCTTACGGAAACCCGATTTTATGCCCCATTCTTAGTGAAAAAGCTAACATCTTAGGTCAGAAACTTGATATTGTTCGTCCTTTAAAGCAAGTAACGGCTGGCTAAAAAAAAAAAAAAAAAAAAAAAAAAAAATGTCCAGGCACGGTGTTCGTTGAATTGGATTTAAGTGGCGAGAAGTTATCAGCAGACTGCAAAGCTGCAGAAAATTTCATTGAAAAATTTAAAGATGTGGCAAAATCTTACGGTCCTGAGTTTTTGCACAACGTCAATAAAACCGGTCTTGTTTGGAAAACTCTGCCTAAAAACACTTTAGCATGTAAAAGGGAGGGTAGTAGGACATAAAGTTAGTAAAGACCGTGTTACGGTACAACTGTGCAAACTGTGCAAACTCTACGGGAAACCATAAAATATCCCTTCTGTTGATAAGGCAGTCAAAAAGCGCAAGAGTATTTAAAAATGTGAAAAAGCTTCCCATCTTCTATAAAAACCAAGCCAAGTCTTGGATAACTGCAACATTGTTTACCGAGTGGTACGACGAAATTTTCATTCCTGAAGCGAAAAAGCACCAAAAATGTCTTGGAAAAGAAAGTAATATATTCCTTTTGATTGTTGATAACGCACCAACTCATACCACCGAAGAATTGTTGGAAAGAGAGAATGGCCAGTTCTTTTACCGCCAAACGTCGCAAGCTTATTGCAACCAATGGATCAGACTGTTATGGAAACTATGATATGCCATTGCAAAAGACAACTTTTAAAGAAACTTTTGGTAAAGGGTGAATACGAAAAAGGTGTGTTGGCTAACAAAAAAAAAAAAAAAAAAAAAAAAAAAAAAAAAAAAAAAAAGATTGCGCTTACATGGCGGCGAAAACATGGAGCTTGGTTAAGGCAGTCACATTAAGATGTGCGTGGAACGTGTTGAATGGCATATCAACTGAATAAGAGAAGGAAAAGGAGAAAAAGGAAAAATAAGATCAAGAAAAGGAAAGGAAACAGACAGGAGAAGATGAGAATGACGTGCCACTTGAGGAATTCAGAAACACTTTTTTAAAAATTCGTGGATGTTCAGAAGTTAGTGCTGAAGATATAGGAGAGTAGATGGTATGTCAGACCCTGAATTTCAAATTCTAAATGATGTTTAACTTTTTGAAAGTGTAAGAGAAGAAAGTGTCAAGGAAGCAGATGACCTTAATGTCGAAGTTGAAGCAGATACAGGACCATCAGCTAATGAAACATTTGCCGGCCTTGAAACTGCGTTGAAGTGGATAGAGCGTCAACCCGAATGTGACCACATTCAACTTCTCAAAATCAAGCGGATGCGCGACTTAGCTGCCGAAAACGGGTGAAGACTACTAATGTACAGCACTTGTAAGTACACTTAACATGTAAAAGTGTTGCCTTTTCATTTAATTCTTTAACTAATTCATTAATTCATTAATTCTTCTTAAATTCATTTTTAATTAATTAATTAAAAGCTCTTTTTCTTTAAAAATAGTTTTTTTTTCTCCCATTTTCAACATACATACAGTAATTAATTAAAATAGACCCTTTTTTGGGAAAAATATACAATTATCCGAATTTTTGATTATCCAAATGGTGTTCGGTCCCAATTGATTCGGATAATTGGAGTTCTGCTGTATTACATTTTAAAGATTTCGTCGAAAATGTAATGCAAAATTATATGCTCTCCTCTCTATTTCCAAATCTACTAAAATTATGAAAATATTAAGGGTAGTAGAAGTGTATTAAAATCTTGTAGGGAATCTATAGCGATTTCTCTGTGCCACATAGTTTATGATAAAATCGCATTTTTCCGTTGTACACAAATTTCAGTTTGCGGAAGCTCAGGAAGGCAGTTGAGTTGCTCTAGATTTACCTATCGTCGTGGAAGTATAATTGGACTGTTGATAATGATGTTTGAAAACAATTGTGGGTAATTAGCCGAGATATTAACCTTTAAAGTTACCGATGGTTTGGACATAAATAATGACACGGCTTTTAAAACATAGATAATTATTGCAGGTGATTTCAGTATCAATAAGAAATGAACTATCGGAATATTTTTAACTCTTGGACTAACAAGGAAAGTCTCCGAGGTTGGTCTCACCGAATGCGATGAACATTCGTGTATCGATAGAGTATAGTATGTATATGTGTATATGCCTGAGCGCCATAAAGTGCAACCCTCAGGGGTTCTTGGGAAAATAAGTCGCAAAATTTAACCTACAGTACCCAATCGGATAAATTTCCCTGTCTGGCAAGCTGGTTTCAGTAGCACGATCGGCAGCATGCTGGATTTGAGTTTTTTCGGCCCGGGTTCAAATCCGGTTCTGACTCGTTTTTCGGAACAAAAATTTTTATCAAGCATTTTCGAACCGAAATTGAAAAGTAATGTATAATAATTGAAATTTACGATAAATATGAATTAAATGTATGTTTTGTAGCATGTAAGAGATGTTTTAACTACGAAATTTTGTATGTTTGAATATATAATTGAACCTCCCCCCCCCCCTTCCGCATATTTATGTTTATGGACCAGAATTCCTTTGTTGTTATTTAAAATTATTTACAGTTATTTCAATGAATATCAATCCTTTTTAACAGAGAAATAATTAAAATAAGTGAACAAATATATTATTTTCATTTTGTTATCATTCAAATACTTCAAATATTTCATGGTTTATTAAAAATATGCTTTTACATTTTTAATATGATTTTTAAAGACTGGAATTCTTGATTTTTAATTAGAATAAGTGTTTGCATAGTAATTTCTTACGGAAATCATTTTTTTTTCTTCTTTAATATTTTTATATAATGCAGTTTAATTATATAAATAAAATTTAAAGTGCGAAACCTTGCATGTTTATATATTTAATGAAATGTAAAGATAAAATAAATAAATACAGTGAAACTCCGATCTATCGTTCCCGCATCCATCGTTTTCCCGCATTGATCGTTTTATTTCTATGGTCGCTGCACAAATTATATTTGAATAATGTTAACGAAACCCGCATACATCGTTCTTTAAAAAGTCGTTTTCCCGCATTCATCGTTGAAAAATTTCTCTCCTCACCGAAATGATATTGAAGATCAAGCTAATCCATATGAAATACAAACTCGTATTACTTTTTTCATTCTAAAATAACTCATGTGTGTTGTTTTAAGGGGGAAATACAGGGATTAGCCCTGATATTGTGACATGCATGTACGTGTAATGAATGTGGAATAGCTGCTCTGTTTGGAGAATGGGTTATTCTATTCTGTGTTAAAGGAAGGATAGATGCATTCACTTTTGCCATATCCAACTACCACATTCCTGGCTAATCTGTTGTGTGCAGTGTGCGTGTTTAATTTCAGTGTGAACTGTCAATTTAATGCGTTCTGGGAATTTTAAGAATGACAAAACAAATTCGAACTCTAGAAGAAAGGGTTCTAATCACAGATAAGATGAAAAAGAATCCTTTTGAGAAAAAAATTAACATCGCTAAATGTTTAGGTATATAGCCTTCAACCCTGGATTCCATAATTTCGAAAAAGAAAGAAATTAGAGAGCAGGTTAATAAGTATGAAATTTCTGCAAAAAAACAGTAAAACTAACAAAATATCTACTTACAGTAATTTGTAAACATTTACCTTCGCTTAGTATGAGCAGTCTAGTGTGTCAAATATTCCTATGGATGGGAATATAGTTCGAGAAAAGGCACTTGAGAAAAGCTGCATCATATGATGCAGCTATTTGTAGAAAATCAGAATTTATAGAAATTGATGCAGAAAAAGTATCCATACCATATGCATATGGCATGGATACTTTTTCTGCATCAAATGGGTGGATTTCAAGTTTTAAAATTCGCCATGGATTGGTATCCAGGAAATTATGTTATGAAAGTGCTGCAGTAGTAAATACTGATACCATAGAAATGTGGTTCAAAAAACCTCCGAAGTTACTAGAAGGCTATAAGGATTGTGACATCTATAATGCAGACGAAACGGTCCTGTTTTATATATATTCTTGTCAGAGAGAATGCTAGGGTTCAAAGGAGAATCTTGTCATGGTGGTAAACATTCCAAAGAGAGACTTACAGTGGTACTATGCATAAATAAGGAAGGTCCTAACAAACGAGTACCACTCGTCATTGGTAAATCTTCCAGACCTTGATGCTTCAAGAATGTAAAGAAACTACCTGTAGTCTACCATTCGAATGCCAAAGCATGTATGAAAAATAATAATCTTACAAAATTTCTTCATGATTTTGATATATCAATCAGCGCTCAAAAAGAGTAAATCATTCTATTTATTGACAATTGTTCAGCTCATTCACCAGATACGCGTCTTCGAAAAATATGAAAGTCATTTTTTTTCCAGATAATTGTATATACATATGTCTCTCTTGATTCTGGGGTAATCAATTGTTTTAAAAATTTTTACAGGAGACAGCTAGTGAAAAGCTCTTTATTTTTCATGGAACAAGCAAAAAAACTCACTCCAAAAATAAACCTTCTGCATACTATTCATTTTGTACTTTCAGCATGGCATGAACAAACCCTCTTCAGCCATCCAGAATTGTTTCGTGAAATGCGGTTTGTGTGGAAAATTGATGAAGATGCTCAACAAAAGGGAAAGAAAATAATAATGATGGTGACGATAAGGCAGATGAAGAGTGATTGCGTGTAGCAGATTATGCGTCTAGTGTGAAATTTAGCGATTATATTTCCATTGAGCAAGATGTTGCGACATGTGGGTGTCCTAAGCTTATAAGAAATGTGTGATCATTCAAAAAATGAAAGTAATGGCGAAGAAGCAGATAATTTTAATGTCGATGAAGCTGAGCCTACACCAGTGCCAAGTCTGTCTGATGCAATTACGGAATTTTAAACTGTACGAACTTTTATAGATGCATATGGAATTAAATAAAATGGCCAGAAAAATGTTGTACATCTATGAAATTTGTTGTTTAATTTAAAAAATAAACGAAAAACCTAATATAAAATTACTGATTTTTAAAATTAAATATCAATTTTCCACAACTTCGATTTATTTATTTTACAGTTTAGAAAGTAACAAATTAGTATTTGAGTATACTGTACACATTGCACATATTCGTAATGAATAAACATTTTTTTTCGTGCTTTGACGTTAACCCGCATTCGTCGTTTTCCCACATTCATCGTTTCTATTCACGCACCCCTTGAAAAAAGATGGATCGAGGTTCTACTGTAATAATAATAGCAAACTAAAAAAATGTCAATTGGAAATTTTATACACCATAAAATTAAGCTAATTTAAAAATTTATTTACTGGTATTTACATAAATAAGCTACTATTTTTCACAGTGAAATAAATGTATCGTTTTTTACCTACTCGATTTTTAACTTTTGAATGTTTTAAATCTTGGATTCTTATGATTATAGTTAGAATAACAGTCTTTGCACTTAAAAATAAGTTCGAAAAAGATATTGAATTGCTGAAAACAGTTATTACGTAGGTAATAATGACAAAACTAAAAATCCGAAATAAAAAAAAATCATAAAGAATTTTAAAAAAGGTATTAATAAAATAATCCAATATTCGAAATACTTTCATATAGAAACAAAATTAAAATAATACAATTATTAACGCATTTATATCACGTGTTTTAATCTATTCCTCTGTGAAAAGGTTAGATTATTCATTGAAATATCTGTAAATACTGTTAAATAACAACAAAAATTTTCTGGTCTATAGAAATATAAATATTTTTTCTTTCATTATATATTCAAATATACAAAATTTCGTAGTTAAAAAAGCACTTATATGCTACAAAACATACATTTAATTCATATTTATCGTAAATTTCAAGTATTATACATATTTTTTGAATTGCGGTTCGAAAATGATTGATAAAAATTTTTATTCGGAAAAACAAGTCCGAGCGCCGGATTTGAACCCCGGCCGAAAAAAGAAAATCTAGCATGCTGCCGATCGTGCTACTGAAACGCTTGCCAAAAAAGGAAATTTATCCGATTATGAACTGTAGGTTAAACTGTGCGACTTATTTTCTCAAGACCCCCTGCGTGTTGCGCTTTATGACGCTCACATATTTATATACTAACTATACTCTATTGATACACAAATGTTCATCGCATTCGGTGAGACCAACCTCGGAACCCCTCCTTTTAAGTCAATTTATTCAAGAATCTACTATCAGGGAAAACACAATTAATGACAATGTATTCACCAACACATCCGTACAATGTGGCGTTATTCATTTATTTTTTTGTCATCATAAAGAGATTTATTTATATACGATTTTTATAATGTTTTACAGAATAGCAATATTTGATACTATTTAGGCTTCATACCTCTCTGAACTTTCATGCTACATCCATCTATACTTTTCCAGTACGTATAGCTATTCCCAACCATACGTTGTATAGTTTTTTAGAAAACCTTATTCTTTTAGAAGTGATTTTTTGTAATATTACAGTTACTTATTAATATAGTTATTGTATGGAACCCTCTATGCCCGAATAATACTCGCAATTCACAAATTATTATTATTTTTTTTTTATAATCGGACCTACATAATGAATTTCAAAGTATGGACAGACGTATATTACAGAATTTGAAGTACTGTGAGTATATTTGGATTTTGTTTTATGTGTTTTTACATTCTTGTAATCGAAATAATAAACGATATTACTATATTAAAATGGGATATTATATTACTTATAAAAATAGCAACTGGACACGTCATCCGGTTTTTCTGCACATCATAAATACACGAGTGTCGGAAACAAAATATACCCGTGATTTTAATGTAAAATTTTATTAATATTAGTTATCAAACAGCCGCGTAAAGAAATTGTGTCAACCAATAAAATTTTTCATATTTTATATAAATAGTTTTTCAGTAATCCACCAAATCTACACAACAGAGGGCAACATTAAAAATCTCCATCATACAAATTTATTTATCGATTATATTGTTCCAGCCACAGGAGGTGTTTCGAATAAATATATCCTTAAAAAGTATTAACTAATCCTAAATACTCGAGTATAAATAAAGCAGTTTTCTAATGTATTTTTATAAAATTGTTAAGTTCATACTGATAATTTCTATACTAAAACTGCATATAAACATTCTTTACTTTGGATTCTTTGCAATAAGTCTGCACGAAACCATTAATCAGAAGGTTTGGGCACAGAGTTGGCCAATTTTTAACTAGCCTAAAACTACAAAGTTTAATTGAATTAAACCAGAAAACATCCGTCTGTACGAAGAAACCGCTGCTTGCCTTCTAATTAGCATAAAATTTTATAGATTCATTGCAATTAGAAAAAAAAAATATCAGACTGGCTACAAAATTGTAGATTCCAATTTCACTTCGTCCTTACTAAATTGTAAGCACAGGCATTATGTTCACTGCATTTTCTATATAACACATTTTCTATAAAAGCCAGAATACAAATATCAATATATACTGGAAATCTAGTGTTATTGCTCTTTTGATATATAATTAATGGATAAATTTTATTCGTAATTAAAAGTATTATTTGACGAAACAATTCAGACGTACATATAACAAAAATTTAGAGAACAATCGATAATACACATATACCGGGTGTCCTAAAAAGGACTGACTGATTTTAAAATTCAATAACTTGCAAACGGTGACAGATATTTAAAAAATTCTTGAAGCAGGTTTATGCATCAGGTCATAAGTTTAATTACAGTGATTTTCTATTTTAGTTCGAATTACAAACAATAGATGGCGCTGTAAGCAATAGTCGCTAAATACAGGCTCGATTTTTGGTCCTTTCTCTTGTTTCATACGGAAAAAGGAGATGGAAATGTATTATCCGGGCCACGAAGTACCAAAAATCGAGCCTGAATTTAGCGTCTATTGATCGCAGCGCCATCTATTGTTTGTAATTCGAACTAAAAATGAAAATCACTGTAAAAAAACTTTTGACCTTATGCATAACCCTCCTGCAAGAATTTTTTAAATATCTGTCACCGTTTACACGTTATTGAATTTTAAAATCAGTCAGTCCTTTTTAGGACACCCGGTATATTTGAATTCGGCAGAATTCTATTTTAGATAATTTTTGTTTAGAAATAATTGTGTTCTATTTTATTCGAAAAATATTTTTAAATTTAGATACATTTCTTCGTAAAATTGTAATATATCTCCAAAGCGTGCCGATGAATAACATTAAATAAACGAGAAAATCTTTTTTTTCGAATTTCAACGCCGGGTAATTGAAACATTTTTTTGCTCTATAGAATGGCAATATAATATTTCCCTTTCTTTTTATAAAAGCATATATATTTACGTAAACAAAGTTAATTGTGCATGTATATTTTAGAAAAATAAGGAAAATGATACATCAAATTCTCTCGAAAATTCAGTTTTAACTGTTTTACAGCAGATGTGAAGATAATAAGGAATTAAATAAAAAAAATATTAGTATTTTATGTGATGTTTTTTATTTAACTAAACCAAAATATATACCTAATATAAGACTATGTTTTTTAACTGCGAGAGAATTTTGATTTAACTGAGAGAATTTAGAACTATTTGAATTTGTGTTATTTTACGAATACAATTTTAAATAATAGTTACAGTGAGACTGTTGCGGTTATTTGTTTTGCCGTAAATCATAAAGATTTCTCTTTAAAACATTTCGCACGGAATCATTTCTTTTCAAGAAATTTTCATTTACAAAAATATGTATTGCAGTAGAAAAATAGCATTATTAATTAGGTAAATTTTGCAACGTTAAAACTATAAAAGTATATGAATGTTAACTTATTTTAAATTGATTGTTTAATTAGTATTATTAATTATTTCAAATTTCAAAAATTAGGAACAACTTTAATTAAATGTACTACTCATTTGTCTTATAATTTTTATTACAACAATACATTCATTAATGCACTTTAACTGTTATGCTAGCATGTATCTCCGTTTAGACCGTTTTATTATAATTTTCTAACATAATGGCAAATTAGACTGTAGTTCTGAAGTCAAAGATACAAAATACATATGTAATACTCAATAATAATAGATCTATACTGAGTAGTGAAGAAGTTAAGGCGGTTTTATACTTTACATATTTAATTTAAAAAATCCAATATTTATGTGGTAAAATGATTTACATATTTTGAGAAATATTACAAGAAACGCGCAAAACATTTTTTATTTCATCAGTATCGATAGATTTTGTCTGTGACTCTGGGAATATATTGTATATATACGTTTCCCTACTTACGCTACATAGAAAGTAAAAATAGTTTGTAAATATGCAATAGGAAGCTGTGGTTATAATAATTATCATTATGATAAAAAATCAACATTTTGAAGGTTTTTCCTAAACTGTAACGTTCACTGTACTTTTAAAGAATATATAAAAGATAAGAGCACTGACGAACTAAAAAAGGAACATTTCCAAAGCAAAGAATAAATCCATACGTTTTGTTTGTTTCTGTTATGTGCATAGTTCTTAAATTAAAGGAAAAAAAAATACTTTCTCTGTATTTTCTAAGCAGCTACATTTCACAGAAGTTCTATAAAAAAAAATCAAATAACCTTTCAATGCACAGCGCAGCCCATGTGTCCGTTTTATGGCATATAGGGTAGGGTAGTACAGTGATGAGAAAAATATTGTTTCTTAATGTTTGACGACAATTTTTATTCATTATAAAATAATTTTGCTACATCTTTAAGCACCACAAATACACTACACAATGTTTTTAAACATGTTATTTGTAAAAACACATAAGCATGATAATGAAGCATCTGAAATTATGTCACTGTGTACCACAAGTCTTACTATTTATCACTATTTAACACTATATATATATATATATCTTTTATGGGCGCGATAACTTCCAACACGGCTGAAATTCCAGAATTAGTTAAAACTCGTTTCGTATAATAAAATGCAATCATAAATATAGGAACATATGGGAGCGTATGGGGTTTTTTATTTTTTTACAAAACCTTTCCCTATTTCCACCCTGTTGATCTGAGTTTGCCCGTTAACGAACTTAACCGAGTTTTTTTGCCCCTTGATTTCATGTATCAGTTTTGAAATGATTTGTACAGATTTATGGAGGTTATCGTGTCCATAAAAAAGTGATATATAGACAGATATATAGATAAAGTTTTTTACTGGATGTGATTTTGGGTTCTAGGGTTCATGATCGGTGCAGATCAAATTGTTTCCGAAATGTTTCTGCAAAAATGTTTCCGAAATTCCAACACAGGGGAGATTGCAATATGTAGTATTTCATACGAAATCTACCTAAAAATGGGAATTTCTAAATAATGTTCTGTTACAGTTGGAAAGTGTTTCATAAACTATGGCTGATGTATGATGATTTCTTCTCGTTTTGTTATAATGCGCAAATCTGAAAGCATTGTCGATTTCAAATTGTTTTTTTTTGTTTTACCTGTTTCTTTGTTTAAAAAAAATATCTCCAAACTATAAAAATGATATTTTTTCTTCAAATTTTATAACGGCTGTTAGTCCAGTCAAATTAGGTTAAAAAAGGGCTTAAAGTGGAAAATTCTGGTGTAATTGTTTTTAGTGTCTTACTGTATGTTTTCGGGGGTGCTGAACACGAATCTGAGGTTGTCCAACAAAATTTCTTTCGGCAAAAATGAAAAATCGTGAAAAAACCACTAAAAATCGCAGATTTGTTTGGTTTTTGGGTTATAACTTGCAAAGATAGCTTTTTATGCGAAAGGTAACCCTATATTAAAATACAGACGAGAAAATTACTTACAATTCATGTTCTTATCATTTTTATTGTACGACATATGGCTTCCGTAGAGGCATTGAAAAATCGACGAAAACCAATAATTTTGGAAAATCGCAAAAAAGATATTCTTACCCTTTCCGTTCATAACACTAAAAGTAAGCATTTCACTGTAAACATTTGCTGGCGTACTCACTTACTATTAGGTTATATATTATTATGATGTAGGTATACAGTGTGACCTCGAAAATCCGGCAACTTAAAAATCCCCCCCCCCTTTTTTTTCACTTCCAACTTACGGGAAGAGTAAAAATAGCAATTATTTTCGAATTAAAAACCGAGGTAAAAACGATGTATTAGCGGACAGCGAGATCGCTTACGCTGTGCTAAATAGAATCCTCGATAACACTGGTAGCAGCTCAGAGGACCGCGGACGAGGACCTAGCAGAAAATAAGTTCTCACCGAAAAAATGCATAAATTTGACCGGAAAATTAACAACATCTTCAAAGAAACAATATTGTATTTCCGAAATCTATATTCGACACTTGTATAAGATCCAAGAAAGAAGACAGTTATTTGATATTGATGCTTGAGAAATTACATGAGAAGAAATGACTGCACCACTTATCAAATTTTTTTAACATATAAAATATCAACTAAAGTAAGTTTTTTAAACATTCAATTTTCTCTTTTTCTTACGTCAATATCATTTGGCTATGTATTAAAATACGAATAAATGTCACTATCAAGAAAACCCTAAGTACTTTTGACATTTATTTCAGAAATCTATAATTTTCAAAAATCAAATACAAATTTGCAGTAGCTGACATTCACACAAAACAGGCACGATAGGATGCGGATACACTTATTGTCACCACAGCAAGGGATCTTGTACTACAACATAACTCTGTAGTTATTGTGGGTGAAGACGTCGATTTGCTAGTTATCATGATTTGTCGCTGTAGGTGTGTACATTCAAATGCATACTTTCTAAAGCCAGGCAAAGGGACACTTTCACCACTCATTTTTTCTTCTGACTGCAAACTTAATCAGTCGATTGCTAACAACATATTATTTTTGCATGCCATGGGGACTGTGATACTACTTCAGCCTTGTTCAAAGAAGGAAAGATGAGGTTTCTTCAGACTCTCAAGAAAAACCATGCATTAACTAATACATTGATGTTTTTAAAGACCCTATGACAGATTCGAATGCAGTTACTGATACTGTCAATCGTTTTTTGATCTCATTGTATAAATTTGCTGACAAGGAAGCCACGTCATTAAACAAATTGAGGTATTTTTGTTACCCTGGGTCTGCATAAAAGACATCAATCCATTTGGCGTCTGTACCTCCTACTTAGTTTGCAGCTCAGCAACATTCCTTTAGGAACTATTTTCAAGTTCAACAATGTCTTGGGAATGAAAAAGATCCTGAACAATGCGGTTGGAAGAAAATGAAAAATGGTCTGGAGCCAGTAACCACGCTACAGCCACCAGCACCTCAAGCCGTTTTGAAACTTCTTTCTTGCAAATGCAAGAAGACCTGCCAGAAAAACTGTGGATGCAAAAAAGCAGGTCTCAAGTGCTCCAATAAGTGTGTGAATTGCGAAAGCAGTTGCAATAACATGCCTCTTACTGAAATCGAGGAAAACAAATATGATTCGGAATTCCCTGAAGTACTTGAAGGTAAATATGCATAAATAATTCTATTTTTCACCTTTACTTTTTCACTAACTTTTTAACCATTTGGAAAAATGGTTATTGTCCTCTGTCAGGGTAGGAAATCAAAAACATATCTGAAGCGTTTTATTAGTTGAATCCGCATTTTATTCGTTTTCTGATTGGTCTATACAGTAATATCTATTTTCCCTTTACTTTCAACAGAGATGGATACTTCTGTTGCCACTATAACAAAAAAAGTAATAAAAACTACAAAAAAAATTAATAACTCAGAAACAAATTGAGATACAGCTTTCAAACAAATTGCATTTATAAGTACATTTTTTTCTCTATACGACGGTGTAAAAAGTAATATCGTGGGATGTTTAGAAGTTTAAGAATGAAATTTCATTTAAAATTGGTCCAAGAATATTAGTGTTTAATCCATGGCTTACGTAATGTATGACCAGCTCCGTAGAAGTTTAAAAATTTACAGTACCGAAAAATGTAATCCATGGCGTACGTAATGTATGAAATTTCATTTAAAATTGGTCCAGGAATATTAATGTTTAATCCATGGCGTACGTAATGTATGACCAGCTCCGTAGAAGTTTAAAAATTTACAGTACCGAAAATTGTAAAGCTGAAATTTCTTTTAAAATTTGTTCATGATGTGTCCAGGAATGTTAATGTTTAATTCATGGCGTACGTAATGTATGATCAACTCCGTGCGATTTTTTATGTCTTAAATTTTAGTCTTCGAAAAAATCATTTTCCAAATGGTCGTTGTAATTTGTTAAATTGCTTTTTTTTAAATTTATTTATTTATTTATTTATTTTGTGATCAAAATATTTATCTTAATACAGTGGTACAACTACTCAATTTTCAAACAATTAGAAATAAATCATAAATTATTTTTTAAACGGTGGTTCGTAATATAATAATAAGCTAATATGTTTCTAAATTGAGGTCCAAAAGTAACCTATTCATGACTTGAGTTGTAAAAGAGGGTTCACAAAAGGAAGATGTAAATATAATGTTATGATAAAATGTTGCATGAATCATTACTTAATTAATTAGAATTAGTTCCACCGTTTTTAAAAATACTATGTGCACTAGAGCTGCTCATGAGCCTAAGCTTCGACCTTTGGATGTTTGCAGCCTTCGCCGAGGTGCTTAGGTGCCGCAGCCAGGTGCTTAAATGAATATTATATTTAATTATTTTTATTTAGGTGTAGAAGAATTGAAAGGCATGCCTGTAATCATGCAACATTTGGCCAAGAGGGTTCGGTTTGACTAATGAGTGTCATTTCAAGTCAATAATCATTTAATAATAAGTATTGTATAAAAAAATACTTACCTACCTATTTTATTATACTACCTACCTATTTTATGATAACATTAAACACTAACCCATCATTAATCACTTTTCATCTTCTAGGTGTATCTATAAAACCCACCGTTAACGTTTCACATATCTGTGCAGACGTCTAATGATGCATTTTGTATGTTTTCAATAAGGAGGCAGCTAACTACTTCGTACATTCATCATTATTTTTCTCATAACTATTAAAAGCAAAAAAAAAAAAAAAAAAAAAAAAAAAAAAAAAAAAAAAAAAAAAACCTTGCATATAAACTTTAGAGAATTATATCAATTTCCGAAATACAATCTTGTTTCTTTGAAGATGACGTTAATTTTTAGATCAAATGTATACATTTTTTTCTGTGAGACCTTATCTTCTGCCAGGTCCTCGTTCCTCTGAGCTGCTACCAGTGTTGTCGAGGGCTTTATTTGGCACAGCGTCAGCGATATCGCTGTCAGCTAGTGTATCGTTTTTTCTATCTCGGTTTTTAATTCGAAAATAATTGCTATTTTTACTTTTCCCATAAGTTGGAAGTGAAAAAAAGGAAGGGGGGAGATGTCTTTGATGCCGGATTATTTAAGCTGCCGGATCACTGAATACCGGGTTTTCGAGTTCACACTGCGTACCTACATCATAATAATATATAACCTAATAATAAGTGAGTACATTAGCAAATGTTTCCAGTGAAATGCTTACTTTTAGTGTTATGAACGGAATGGGTGTAAAAGAATATTTTTTTTTTTGCAATTTTCCAAAATTACTGATTTTCGCCGATTTCCCAACACCTCTACGGAAGCCATATATCGCACAAAAAATGATAAGACCATGAATTGTAGGTAATTTTCACGCCTGTATTTTAATATGGGGTAACCTTTTGCGTAAAAAGCTTACTTAGCAAGTTATAAGCCAAAAACCAAAAATATCTGCGATTTTTAGTGATTTTTTCACGATTTTTCATATTTGCCGAGAGAAATTTTGTTGGACAACTTCAGATTCGTGTTCAGCACCCCCGGAAACAGAAAGTAAGACACTAAAAACAATTACACCAGAATGTTCCACTTCAAACTCTAATTTGACTGGACTATGGTTTTGAAATGCCCAATAAAAGTGATTCACGCAATTAACTATGTTGGAAAGAAGATACTTCTACTCTCTTATTAAGAAGTTAATATCTGGACAATAAGGCGTTTTCCTTTTTTTACGGTGGACCAAACGTCAATAAAGAGTTATTTATCATTCCACACGAACTTTCTAAGAAAATTTCAAACTTATATACGACGATATAGTTTTATATTTTAAGATAAAGTTAGATTTAGTTTTCTTTTTTAAATTCTTGAAGTATCACCAATAAATGTTTTGATAATATAATAAAAATATTTCTTAAACACTAATACGATGTGTAGGATCATTATTTTGAGTGAAAATGTAACAAGATCACACTCAATGTATTTTGTTATCAATAAATAGATTTAACAAATTGATATTCATCATTGGCATATCTTCTAACTGTGCATGTTTCTCGAAATATATGTAGTAATACCAATCCTATAAGCACTCTTTAATTTAATATTCATCCTTTTAATGCTTACGTTTAATTTATTTGCGTATATTTTATTTTATACAAAATTCGTGAAAATATCATAGAAATTATTTTTTAATACGTAATTTAAAATATACATGCTACCTTATTAAAACTTAATGAGAAATTTGATAGATTTGTGTAATTGATACTCACTTTCATTTTTAATGTATCACCAATTCTTTTTCCTTTGAAAGCAAAGGAAATAATAATAATAGTAATAAAAAATAATAGTATAATTTCATTACTCTTAAAACGTAGTATATTATGATTTTTACACGTTATCTAAACGCCGCACAGTGGGGCAAAATCCCAAATAGCTGGCCAAAAGTCGAAAAATAAAGTTACTATTTAGGAAATTTTGACTATACAGATGGCTAGAATAATGTTTAAAGGGTCAGAATCTGTATTAATAAAAAAGTTTTCATTTTTCTTTGGCAACCTGTATTATTTCAAAAGTGACGCTTGGAGGATTTTCATCTGAGGCGAACAGAAAGACCAAAACAATGGTTCTTCTAAACACGCGCTACGTTTTTCCATATCATCCGATTTTAATGCTCTAAAATGAATTCACACGATGATAGTGTGTACTTTTTTTGCTCATGTTACAAAAATTATATTAAGTACATAAAAATTAATAATTTCATGATTATTTTTGATAAAAAAAAATTAAAAAAATATTATTTTTTTGCTTTTAAACATCAAAAAGTTTAAAAGCTCCACGGTGTTCCGCAATGAATTTAATGGAAATAATAGCCTGAACTATTATCTAATGCATCATGAAAAAACAGCTGCCATAGACTGTCATTCTGCATTTCCTGCATATTTTTGCAACTACAAGTAAAAATTTCAATTTTTTAATCGCTTCAAAAGTTCTGAAATATAAACTTTTCACAGTAATTTAGCTGGCAAACAGTTTTGAAATTTTTAGATTATTCAGCTTTTTGATAGATTATTATATATTATGTTACAAATAAATATTGTAATCATAAGCATACATGAATTTGATAATCAAAATTAGTAGAAAAAAATGAAAATTATTCTCCATCATAGATCCGACAGAAATACAGTTTTCTCATCTTTATAGCTAATAATTTTGTGTATTCTATCGTAATTAGAAGAATTATCTTGTCAATTGCAATCTTTGCGAGATCATACTACTGAACGTATTTTATTAGTGCAAACGGAAATTATTAAGAATCTGACTTCCGAGAACATTAGCAATCTGAATTCGATTTGCAAGTGGGGATGTGATAGTACATCTGGTCAAAGTACTTTTAAACAAAAGTTCAGTGTTGAGGATGGTAGAAAATAGGTTCAAATAACTTTTTCATTTCTCTAGTGCCACTAGAACTCGTAAAGTTTGCGAATAATTCAGATATCGTTATCTGGAAAAATTTGAGATCTTCATCTCCTCGATTTTTTAGGCCCATCAGAATCCATTTTTTTTGCACGAAAATATGGAAGCTACTGTCTGTGAAATGGATTATATTACAGATCAGGAGAGTAAACTTATTCTTTTTAAAACAATAATTGATAGAAAATAAGTAGGCGTTAATTACAAACTAGCTTTAACGATGATTAATTGTAAATTTTTAATGCCATTACTTGTAATTTGTCAATTCAACGTTGATACCTATATCAGGCAACTTCAAAACAGTTTAATAATCTTGATGACATTTTCAAACTAAAAGTGGAGGAAAATCCTTTACAATTCGGGATGTCCACGTTACATGCCTGCATAAGATGTTTTGAGTGTAGCTTGCATTTGGCATACAAACGGGATATAAAGGTAAGTGATATAATAAGTTAAAGGCAAGTGTGAACTCCTGACGAGAAGAAAAAAAATTAAAATTGCTAAACAAAATTTACAAAAAAGATTTCATTTACAATTAGGACTTCTCGTCGATAAAGCAAAGTTCGGAATTGGAAGCACAATTGATTACCATACAGCTCGTCGATTCTTTGAAAACCCAACTATTTCAGCTTTCATAAGGAGAGTGACAGAGGTTTGATCAAACGATTCCACGTCATATTACAAGTAATTTCTTAACACTCATTTGACCAGTTTCGTGGATTATAGATCACAAACAGCTTGTAACTTCATCGAATTGTATTCCTAGTCTTATATGCCTACTTCCGTGGCACAGAAATAATAGCTTCCTCATTATTGCCAGTTGGGCAAATGTCGGGAGACGCTCAAGAATCATGCAACAAATTGATCAAAAGGTATCGAGATTTCTCCCTAAAATGCAGTAGGACGTAAACAATTAAAGATTTTTTTGCGGCTTTTAATGCTATGAGATCCCTTTATTTCAAGCTTACGTAAATTACCATTCAAGAAATTCATATCCTTGCCTCTAGAGGCACAGAAACTTCTGTAAAATATTTCGACCCCCCTTCTGAAGAGTCTACTTAGTATACTACAGATGATTCAGATGATGAATTTCAGAATATCCTTTCGTTTTATTTTAATAATATATAGAAATTAAACCTTGCAGTATTTTATTTTTCCTTAATGTACTTAATCATATTTCATAAATAAATATTCATTGTTTAATTTCGGTTAAAAATATCTTGGTCCTTGAAAATACATTGTAACGTTTAACCGCGAATATTTTTAATTTCGAAACTCGAAATATTTTATTTAAATCTAATTGTTTTTATTTTTAATTCGCCATTTATTAAAATTTAATTTTTTAATCGCATTTAGCATCCTTAAAAAGTATATATATACGAAATTTCATAGAAATTGAATAACTTTCAAAGCATTTTATTTGTAAGTCCGCCATATTGGATCCGCCATTTTGTTTTTTGGAATTTTAATTTTAGAATCGAGATAAGCATCCTGAGAAACACCTGTGTACGAAATTTCGTGGCATTTAAATAACGTTTTCATATTTTGGCCAGCTTTTCTGGATTTTGCCCCACTGTCGAATACATGTTGTGTCATTTATGTGACATTGCACCTCTAACGGTCCTAAAACATGCGAAATTTGTGATGAGTTTAGCTTTTTTTTTTTTTTTTTTTTTTTTTTTTTTTTTTTTTTTTAAGATAACAATTCTAGAAGCACAAACATTTCAGAAAATATTTAGGTGATATTGAGCTATCTTTTTTAAATATATATATAGGGTAACTCAGGTAGAGTCGCCGCATACGGGATAGATGCCGCACCCCTTGTATTTCTTGTAATTATCGATAGATGCACAAACACACAGTATAGGTGCGCAATGAGATTATTTTAACCAGTGTATAACGTAAATCCCATTTCAATGTTTACTTGTAGAAGAGCAGTACTTAATTTGACGTAAGTGCATGATTTCACTGTCCAAACTTTTAAGCACGTTATGTTTAAATACATTTTATACACTAATTACTAAATGCATGCATGATTTCGAAGTCAAAACTAAGGGTAGCGTTTGCATAGAGTACTGTGTGTATGGTTACGCCATTCCCCTTAGCGATGGCAGGTAACTGTGATGGCCGACCCATGCAAAATGAGATACATGCCGCATTTCTATTCCGGTATACATGCCGCAGTTTCTTTTGTACGGGATGATTAAGTGTTATTAACTTTTCCTTTTCTTTTTGCACAGACTAACCATGTTAGGCATGTTATCAAGTTTACTAAAACCAAAGGAGAAAAAAGGGAAAATAAAAAGTAAGAAGTGCAAGAAAGATGCAAGTGAAGATGATAATAATGAAAAGTTGGATTACGCGTAACGCAGACGTTCTTTATAAGGAATGTTTAGAAAACTACTCCAAAAAAGAGGATGTGTAATTGGCTTCGTTGCATCATGTGTTTAAATGTAGTTACGTAAAGACTGTACTTTTTAGACACTTTTTCTGTAGATTGTAGTCGAAAAAACAGGTTTCTTAATCCATTCGGGACCATACGTGCATGTAAGCACCTTCATAAAGAGCTTACAAAATTCGTTTCTGGCACCTGTAAAAAAGAAAAGTAATATTTGCTTTGTTTAATTAGAGCATTTTTATAATTATTTAAGTAAAGGTAGCTTCTTTTAAAAAAGTGGTACAAACGGAATAAAATTTGTGTAAAAGCCCCCGGTTCCGATTGGACTAACAAATAAATTATGTAAACACAATTTTACTTTTTTTTCACCCTCTAATACACTGATGTTACGTTGTTGCTGAAATAACAATTAAAATTTAATGTAAAAAAATAAGTCGATAATTTTAATAGTGAAAGTAGACAACAATTATTAATTTGGATCTATTAATACGTTTCATTGTACTCATTTAGTTTGATTTTGTTATTTTATCGTTAATTATAGTCAAGATATGAATATATCTTTTAAATATTTTCATTTATAATTTAATTCTGTTCTTATTACAAGAGCGGCATAACTACCGCACAAGGGCGGCGTCTCAGCCTGAATGTACGGGTGACGCACCGCAGTGTAATGTTTTCGAAAAAAATTGTTAAAATATATTAATAATTTTTTTGAAAATTTTATCGCAGTACACGCGTTGTATATTTAACATTAAATAGCACAGCATGATTTTTTTTTTAATGTCCACCATGGGACTTTATACATAACTTCAAAAAAATGTGCGGCATAAATCCCGGAATTACCCTATCAGAATTTTAAAAAATCAAGGGGTTAATTTTAAAGTGTTATTTAAAAATTCTACAGTGCATAACATTTTACTATTTGCACGATACCTCATACTAATGTCATGGCATTTGCATACATTTTATCTTAAACTAAACGTAACAATCTGGTATATAATTTTAACAATGATATTAGTAATAGGTTAATTTTATAAAGTGTAATTAAGATTTGATTCGAATAATTAGAAAAACTTACACGGAAATTTTACACGCATTCAATCGTATATATATATATATTTTATGCTGAACACAGCTTTATAATTCCAGTTCCTTTTCATGATAATATAAAACTTTATGTAGGGCAAAAAATTTAAAGCATTACTTCAAATAGTTTTGGAGATATCATGAGCGGAAGAGTTAGAAATGTCATTTTGAGAAAAAGCCGTTTAAAGATTAAATTGCATTTTCTAAATATAAAATATGTAATAAAAGAAGCAAAACTACTAATTATATAACAAATTATGCATTAAAAAATAAAATTAGAAGCTATTTTAAAATGAATAACATAAAATTGCTTGTAAAATGCTGCAAAACATAGAGACATGCGTAAAAAATAAACAGATGTAATTTGTAAAAATGTACACTGTTAAAAATTTGCAGCATTCTGGCAGGTCATCTGAAACAACCGTAATTTAACACTATTCTGACCATATTATCGGCCATTTTATTGTCAGAATATAGTTAAATTATGGTTATGAAACCGTTCTTTCAAAAAACGGTCAAATGACCTGCCAGAATACTGCAAAATGTTTAACAGTGTAGCATCTACTATTACAAAAAATTAGTTTTAATCATGTAATTTAAAATTTTGTTTCGGATTGATTGTAAAATGAACTAAATAGTATACGCGTTTTATAAAATTAAATTTTTTAATGCAAAATATAGGCCATTTTATAGTGATTCTCGTATTTCGATATCTGATCCACATACACTGTAAAAAATTTGAAGCATTCTGGCAGGTGATTTGACCGTTTTTCCGAAAACGGTTACACAACCGTAATTTTAACACTATTCTAACCATATTATTGGCCATTTTATGATCAGAATATAGTTAAATTATGATTATGAAACCGTTTTTTCAAAAAACGGTCGAAGGACCTGCCAGAATGCCGCAAAATTTTTAACAGTGTACTCTGCTGCTTAAAAATCCGGATAGTTTTCTGAAAAAATATATTAATGTCATTAAATCCGTATTATAAACTGTCATATGAAATAAAATCACTATCAAATTGACTAACCTCGTAGCTTTCTATTAGATAAATTAGCACTTTAGGATATATTTATAGCATCGTATTTTGTATGGCGATTAAAATTAAACAACATTAAAGATTTTTTTATTTTTTTTACAGTGTAAACGTGAATAGGATACATGAATTTGCTTCGTTGTAGTTACATAATAAGTTCTAGTCATACCAGTTTTCTAGAAAATTCTTAGTAACCTTATAGATTTTTTTACAGTGTGAAAAACTCCAGCATTTCACAAATTTCGAAATATTAGATCTCAGCTAGAAAAACAGTGGAAAGTTTGCCGGTGCAATTTTTCAAGCATGATGAATTTTTTTCTAAATATAACTTATAATCGAAGGCAAGATTACTATGATAAGTGTCGTAGTTTGGCTATATGAAAATTTAAAAAGTGCAACTTTATGAAAACAATTGTCTAGACAATTTTCTCAATATTTTCTTAACTCCTGACTTATTTTGAAAACATTAACAATTACGTTGTCTATGTATTCGCAAAAGGTAAACCATCAAGGTACATTTTAATCATCGGGGTACCTTGGATATAATGGACATCTAGTGATATACGAACCAATCTCATTCCTCAAAGCTTGTGTTTAAATGTGAAAGTTTAAAAAAATATATTTTTTTAACCTATTAGGAATTGTTACAATCAGATCAAAGACGTAAAAAGGTTCTTTCATTTTAGATATCTTTTAACATTAATATATCAAATATTGCCAAATACTCTGTATGCGCTGAGGCCTATGAGCTAAAAATTAATGAAGAAATTATATAAAAAAACAAGTTTTTATTTTTAAATTTAGAGTTCCGTACTTAAAAAGTAAAAACGGAACCATTATAAGAACACTCATGTGCCAATCTGTCCGTCTGTCACAGACACTTTACTCGTAAACTATGGAGCGTGGAAAGTTCAAATTGGGGAAAGTAATAAAGGCTATTGACCCACATATTTACAGATTATTAAGCATTCACAAATATATGTAGGAGAAATGTAGAGGGGCTAAATAAGTTACTTGAAAAAAATCTTCTCTTTGTATATCGTGTGAAAGCTTTTGTAACGCTGAACTTAAAAATACATTTCTTTTATTTTCAAGTATTATATTTTCAGAGATATAGTCAAAAATGTCGTGCAAAAATATGTCCCCCACCATCTATTTCCGAATCTACATAAACTAAAATTATGGAAAACTTAGAGGTAGTAGATGTTAAGTTGAACCTTGCAGGATAATTATAGAGATTACCATAGGTCACATAGTTTTTGAGAACAGCCTATTTTTCCGTTACACACAAATTTCGGTCAATTGCGGTCATTCAGTAGAAGTTTTGAAGAGCGCTGATGATACCTTTCCTAGCAAAAGTATAAAACCATTGTTAATAATGATTTTCGGAAAAAATCGTCGATAATTATTCAAGATATTAAACTTTAAAGACACGGGTGGTTTGGACATGCATAATGACGTGCACGCTATGTACAATCGGCTTTTAAAGCCCAGATAGAAACTGTTAAGGATTTAGTTGTGTAATGCCATGCCCGGGAGCAGTATAAAAGCAATAAATGTTAAATTGTTAAAAACAGACTAATTTAATTAGAATTAATCACATCAGTACTATGGGATTCGTGGCTAGATTGCAATGAGTGGATCTCTGAATACGTCTCCCGTGTCTTTAAATGTTAATTAAAAACCTATCTGGAAAAACGCGGCACAGGCCAAGGAGGCGTTGCAACTTTGTGACTTGCTTTTTAAGCGCGCTTAGCGCAATGCCAATCTTAAACCCTGAACAAGTATTTTGGTTTAGCTACACTTAAAAAGAAAAGATTACTGCTACGCTAGATTTAGTTTTATGAAATGCCAAATGAAGTTTACCTCTTGCGGTCTATGACGTACAGTCGTGGAAAAAAATGTAACCAGTTCCTATCAACTCCTCAACACATTATCGTAGAAAAAATTTACTTGTACCGAGCGTTTGGAAATAAAGGCTACTTTTAAATGATGTATATAAAATTTGCTTAGGGGGCCATCTACATATTAAAATGAACCCAAACTTTGTTTTTTCAATGGCAATACTAAATTTTAACAAGATATTTCAAATCGTCGTTTCAAAATAGGCCTAGTTAGAAAGTTTTAAGTCATTTGTATGATAAGTTTTTGAATTATAAACATGCACAATTTAGTGCTTCTAATGTTAAATTTCCATATTTTCATTAATATCTCCTGAAATTATTTTCCTAATGTGCTAATTTTTTGTGTAGCAATAATACTAAAATACCCAAACATAAATATGTTTAATGTGCATTTTTTTTTAATTTTATGATATAAATTATGAAATTAATATTCGAAAAAGTTATGAATTGCAACTTACAATTTTTTTGATGGATTTAGATTTATTGAGTCCTGCTCTATGGAAATCCAAAATTTCACATTTTTCTTCCAAGCAATTTTCAAATTATGCTTAAAATACAGCAAAATGATGGTTTAAGGGGCCGTCTATGATAGAAGTGACTAGATATTTTGAAATTTCTTATGCTATCATGTAATCTAGCTGTCTTCAATGACTGCTTGAGTGGCGCTTAAGATGCCTTGATCAAAAAGGAGGCTCTCTCGGTCAATATTGAGCACCGAACTTCAATTTGGATACAGACCCTGCTATACTCTCCGTTTAAAATAATTAATTTCTTGGAAACTTATCGCACGAATTGCATAACACTTTGTTTTTAGTCTAATTGAAGTGTCTAAAATTCATTTATGCTGTCAGAATTATGTACTGCTATTGAAAAAAAAAAAAACAAAGTTATGGCTCGTTTTAATATGTAGATAGACCCTAAGCAAATTTTATATACATCATTTAAAACTAGACTTTATTATCAATCGTGTGGTACCAGTAACTTTATTCTACGATAATTTTTTGTAGAGTTAGTATTTTCCACAACTGTATTAGCATCATGCTATCACGCTATTTAAGCCATTTCCGACAGTGATACATGGTAGATTTTCCATAAATAAAATAAAAGAAAATTTCCAATTAATTTTCTGTGGTGTGAATTCAAAATTTCTAAAAAAAAATCTGCCGGATGTGGCAACACCGGTGGCTAATGACATATATCCACTTACAGCGCCAGAGCGCAAGGTGTTAAATGTGGCTTACTTTTATTGCCAGTAACAAATTAAGTTCATCAAAGCCAGTTTAGGAGAAGATAAAAAAGTGGTATACATGATAGCTATATTTGATATTATTTAGGCTTCATATCTCTTTAAACTTTTATGATATGCCCATTCATACTTTTCTAATATATACAGCTATACGCAATCCTACGTTGTATAGTTTTTTTGCAAAGTCTTATTATTATTTTAACAACGATGTTTTTAACAATACAGTTAATAATTCATATATTTATTATACGGAGCCCACTTAGTGCGAGTAATACTCGCACTTGACCGTTTATTTATTATGTAAATTGTTTCGAAAAATGAGAAACTAAATGTTCTTATATCCATAATTGTTCATTCACCGAATTTTCTATTTAGTAAGAGATGGAATGTATTCAAGAATATCAATCATTTTAAATTATGGTGAAAACTTTTATGTACTTTTGAATAATTCAAATTATCTGTGTGAAATTCTTTTCATCGAGTACACTGTTAAAAATTTTGCAGCATTCTGGCAGGTCATTCGACCGTTTTTTTCAAAAAACGGTTTCATAACCATAATTTAACTATATTCTGACCATAAAATGGCCAATAATATGGTCTGAATTGTGTTAAATTCACGGTTGTGTAACCGTTTTCGGAAAAAAACGGTCAAATGATCTGCCAGAATGCTGCAAATTTTTAACAGTGTATGGTAGCTGTATAATCATGAAAGGATTGTGTAATACCTTATGGTCTATTCGTCAAAGTAGAACTTCACGGAGTCTGTGATATCTGAAAAACATGTCAATATTGAAAAATGTTCCTAAGAATCCAGAAAATAATCAATTGCAAGTCAGGTATATTGAGATCGTGACATCCAAATGAAGTGCCTGGCACTATAGTAATTTTTAGTATTTCCAGTTCACCATTACATCGCGTTAATACTATGGATCTATTACTTTACGATGCACGATTCATTTAAATGAAGATGTTAACACTTAGAAATCTCATAAGACTTCTTATCACAGCTATAATTTAGCTATTTAATGCAAGATTTTTTTTAAATCTAAGGAATTTCAAAATCTGTCAATCCGTTATGTAAAAACAAAATACATAGCAACTTGGTATTTGCACGAGGGCATTAGTAGACCGATTAAACAAAAAATGAGTAAGCAGAAAAAACTTTTTCTTTTACATTATATAAACTAAAATGTATGTTTCCCTGATGTAAAGGGTGATGACGTAAAAAGCTGTGCAAAAACAAATGCAATAAAACATATCTTGTAAGTGTTCCCAATTGGGAAATCGTTTGACATGAAGGAACATATTTTTAGGACACTGGATGTTTTTCTCATGACACATTTAGTGACTGTGTAGTCAAGGGAATAGCTGAGGCCAGTTTTACATTTCCTTTTAACAGGGTAACCATTCACCATATGTAGACGGTTTACTGCTAAAACAAGAAATGTAAAAAAGCACTAAAATATAGACTGCGCTAAATAGTAATGATTTTAGGTATATGCAACAAGTTCGGAAACGGTGTCGTGCGTTTGGAGGAGAAGAACTAATGTTAAAATTTAGATTCAAGCATCGGTCTGTTTCAGTCGATCTTATAAAGTTTTTTCCGTCCTTCTCTTAACATGCTGAGTTGATAAAATGCATTATCCTCCTTTCGTAAATTTCTCGAAATTTCCATCTCTTTCTCGTGAACAGTGTGCAATTGGTTAGTAAAATGATAGATGTCCACTCTTCTCTGTTTTCAGCCAAAATTAACAGATAAAACAATATCATTGTTTTCCTTACCATAAATCAGTACAATTGAATGTCAAATAATGTCAAAACATACCAAAGAGTAATATATCATATATCATTTTATACTACATTTGTACAGCAAAAACAGCAAAAGGAAAAACATCAAAACATTAATAATGTCTTCGACAATCATAGACATGATTTGAGCGTCAACTACTTTTATTTGTATTACAGTTGCCGTTTTTTATGAGTAAATTCTAAAAAATTGCATTTTGAAAGAGGTAGTCTGAAAATATCAATGATTCCAGATGTACTCATTGTATTATGATTATTGTCTAGATAAATATTTCAAAGAAAAGTTTCTAATGATATAAAATGTGCTTTGCTTAAAGGTTGATTTTGAAATTTGCGTGAATAATGTGGAGATTGTATTATATATAGTTGTTTGGTTGCAGGATTCCGTCAGCTTTTTATTTAATAATTTATATCTTTATAAATAATAAAGTGCCCATTTTAGTTGAGACATAATCTAATTTCGTATTTACTTATAAAACACATCCTACTAATTATACATGTATGATCATTGTTTACTAATAACCATGGTATATTATATTTTTAAAGATTTACATAAATCAGAAAAATGAGAATTAGAGTAAGAACAATTTTCTATTGACTAACTGTAAAATGAGTTAAAATCTAAATGTATTATTAAAAATTTCATCATACAAATAAATCCAAATAAAATATCATCAGTTAATTTTTACACCAACCATATATATTGTGTTATCCGTAGGGATAAGTGTAAAATAAATGTATCGTGAATTTATTTTTTATATATATTCTCAAAGTTTAAATATTTAATTTTCACCCAAATACATGTGGACTCCATACATCTGAATTAATGTATTATTACTCACATGACATTAATAAATTTTTCAGCAATTTTTAAGAATCTGCGTTCTAAACAACAAGATTCGTTTTTTAATTATGCCTTATTAACTATATAAGAAAAGATACATTGGTATAACACAATGATTGCTGTCAAATACAAACATTTATTTGCGATGTATGAACTTTCTTTTTATTCTCATTGATCCTTGATGCATTGCGAAATTTAATTCTCTGTCGTTACTCGTAAAATAACGAATGGATTGTGTATATATATTTCCTTAATTAAAATGTGTCTTTTATACAGTATAAAAATATGTATTAGAAATGTAAACATTATTTACATGTTTTGATTTGTACTGCTCTGACTTTCATAAACCACAATATTCAACAGAAATGCAGCCTAAGATGTAGCTGATATGAACTCTAGATTACTCAAAAATTCTAGACTTGGAATGAAAGTGCGAGTCGAATGAACATCTTACTTCAGTATGATCCTGCAATGGGAATATAAAAGTTATGTTAAGATAAGAAAGTATGATGTAATTGAAAAAACAAAACAGTTTTACACCTTCAAAAAATTTTATATTAATGTTTATTTTTAGAAATTATATTATAGTTTGATTAAAATATAAAACCATTTGGATATACCCGATTGTGATAAATTCTTTTGAACTAAATTTGTGCATCTGTCAGTGAAATGGCTAATAGTCAAAAAGTGCTGTTTTTGAATCTTGATTTAGAATTGGTTGTACATAGCGTGTGGGAATCATTTAAACGTAAATAAGAATCTGAGTAGCCCTTGTGAGAAAAATATTACCATGTCGCTGTAAACCAAACCAACCAATCCATCTTTTGAATATTAAAATAAATGTACTAAATAAATCCACACGATTAAGATTATTCGAGGAACATTAGTAACAAAAAAAAATAGAATCTAGAAAAGCTCTACCAGAAATATATCATAAAAGTTTGCATAAGTGATGTATTTGAAGAAAAAGTTTAATTAAAAAAAATGTCCAAAACGTTAGAATATAACCATTCTTAAAAGGTCTTAGGTCTTCGGGAGAGGGAGTAGTTAATTCTGACATCGGTAAAACATGTGAAGTTATTTGATACATTATAACATTAAGAAATATGTTTAGAAAAACAGACCGGAATAGGTCAATTACAAAAACTGCAAGACCTTTGTATTTGTAAATGTACTTTTTTGTTTAAAACGTTTTGACAATAACTAAAAAGGTTTATTTAGTAATTGTCACTGATAAAATGTTGAGAAATTCTCGTCTAAACATTGAGAAATTGTCGTTCTGAAAACAACATTAGTCAATGACATTATTCAGATACATCCCAATAGACAGCAACAGAACAAAAAGAAAGGAAATTTGTGCAAAGTGCATGCGGCAAATATTGACCATTACACGGCGCGTTAACACCGACCCCGGACGCTCCGACAGCACTCAACTCAACACATTGGAGAGGGCAGAGAACGCATCTAGTTTTGAGCAACCGTCACACCATCTACCCCAAAACAAGAGATCTCACAGGAGTATTCCATTACCTGAGAGCTAATGAGGATCACCACAAAATTATTCTACCGTCAGCCAGAAAGGAGGATTCCCTGTTACTGGCCATCTCCAATATTCCAGCCAGCGGATGAGACAAAGCAGAGATATTAAAAACACAAAAATATATTTTAGTAAAAAAAAAAAATAAATAAAAAAAAACATAAAAAGATAACATAAAACCAGGAGAATTAGTCTCTACGTATCATGCGTACTAGGACCAACTACACTGTCTGAAAAAACTGTAAATTTCTGAGCCTTTGTTATTCAATTTTCAAGGACGTTATTTGATAGAAAACGGTCTGATACACTAAACAAATATGGTACTACTCCATACATTTTCCTCCGCTAGGGTCTAACCCTTCGTTTTAGTCGTATTTCGAAAAATAATGTCAGTTAACCGCGACCGTAACGTATTTTTTAACACGCCAAAAAAGCGATTCTGTGATGATTATCTAAAGTGCTGCGTCCTACGAAACAGCACGTAAAGTTTTATTGTATCTTGAAGTGCATTATAACTTTGCCCCGTAAAATTACGGGTTGCACAAAATGATGGGCATGGATTTTTTTTTACGGGATATGACTGGAATCTCTGCTGCCGGCCTCTGTCCGTATTTTTACAGGGATATTTTTAGATACTTTGAAAAAAAAGGGCAATCCACATACCTTGCAGTTCGAGGCCATCTGTTACGTCAACGGTAAAATCAAAAACCATCAAATACGGTAGGACCCCATACATTTTACTCCGCTAGTGTGTACACGTTGACACAAAATGATGGGCACTGATTGTTTTTTTTACGGGGTATGGCTGGAATCTTTGCTGCCGGCCTCTGCCCGTAAATATTTTTAGCACTGTACCTCCTCGGATTTGGAGGTCCGGCTGCGCGTTGTAGTGGTCGGGCCGGGCCTGTGGTGCTCCGGTCAGGCCTGTGCCTCGTTCGTTCACCTGTTCCCAGAGTATTTACTTGATTACATCAAAGGAAGAGCATTACCCCAGTCATCATCCTTGCCCCAGTGTGGGAGTAAAATGAATGTTCACATCATGATACTCCAACAACAGACTATCCGGGTGTACGGAAATGAAGACTCTGGGTTAGACGGGGGTTTCTATCAGAGACTTGCACTCATCGTGGACCCCATTTTAGTCTTCTTCGAAAAATGGAAGGAATAGACGCAGCTCCTTTTACCGGGCGCCCGGTCATTCTCTGACGACGCTGCCAGTTTGATTCCGGTCCAACCGGATGTACACGCACCTAATAAAAAAATTTGGGTAGAGCACAATGATGAATATATTCATATCTTTAATTAATTAGTGCAAAAGAATTAAGAATTTTGAATTACACTATTTCTGTAACTTCTTCGCTTTCGGATGTAATGCTATTCAACATTTGTAATTCACGGCACGTCCTTGACTTAATGTCAACTTTTAAATTTAGGGCTATTTTGTCAAATACCTTATAAAAATATTGTTATTTTTAGTAATTTTTGTAACCAACTTTCGGATCCTAAACCACATTTATAGAAAAAATATAATAAGACAATTAAATTTAAAAGTTTTTTTTTATTTTATTTTTGTCATTATAAAATAAGAAACTGATAACTAACTATGAAATTTAAATGTGCAAAAATATTAATGTATAAATTTCTTTAAAATATAACACTGGCGTATAGCATTTTCAATTTTCTATTCCTGAATTTCTTTTAACTAATTAATTACATAGTTTTAGAAATAACTGATTCAAATTTAGCCAATTCACAATTAATCTTTTCCAGAATACTCCTAACGTAACAAATTAGCTGCTTTATACTAAGTTAAATTTCGCATATTTTTAATTAATACATTTAGATGTAGTACGTATTCTGAAAAATTATCTACTGCATTATTTTATATCAGATCTAAAATCACACAAATTTTATTAACTATTGAGCAATAGTTTGACTAAAACTTTTTTAGTGACAAAAGCACGTCTTTTACATTGATAGTTAATTAAAATTTAGTTAAGAATCATACGTGTAGCTAACTCCATGAAGTTTTAGTAATTAGTTCACTAGACTTTAATGAAGTGAAATGCTTTACAAATTTGACAATGACAATTTTTCTTTTCACGCTACAGTATTTAAATATATGTTATTTAAACTTGTGTTATAGTTACGATGTTTGATGTAAATTATTTATTATTTTAATTTCTCATTAATTAAAAAAATTAATTTACCTTGATATTAACTTGAAACGTATATATACGCAAACACACACATATATAAAGTATATATAAGGTAATTCGGGGGAAGACGCCACATATAACGATGCTTCGCTTATTAGAGACAAAATTGAAATGATAAATAAAAAATATACCTCCATGCTCTTTAATATTTAATTGGTTATGTAAACTCATTAATTCCTTTCCCAGTATTTAAATGATTGACAAATTTAATGTTAAATAAAATCGTGTAATTGTGGCATGATTCGCCATATATACGGGGAAGATGCCACCTGTTATGAGGGAAGATGCCACACCACAGAAAATAAGAAAAATAAGATTATTATTGGAACATTACCTAGGAATTAACAATAACTATGGTCAAACAAGCAAATCTGTAAACTCAAATAATTTTTTTTTTTCAAATTTACTTTTCTAAAACTAATAATGGTACAAGCCTGCACAACATTTCATTTAGTGCAACTGATCACCATTGCAATTTTCGTCCAGCCATTTCTTGCATTTGATGCTCTGTATTTAACCACACTTGAAACCTTTTTTGCACAAAAATAGCCCTCACATACAGCACAAAAATCATCAACATTATCCTCATCAAAACTATCATCAGTGGTATAACGAGGAATATCTTCACTTGAGGAAGACGAGCTTACACGTCTCTTTTGCTTCTGTTTTTTTCGGACGTTTCTTTTTATTTATTTTACCTTTTCTCGATTTTCTCTATCTTTTCTTTTATCTTTTCCGGCATAGTTTTTCTTCTCTCTGATGCACTTAAGATCTCTGCTGCTTGTTTCTAAAGCCCAAATGGTTCAGGTTTTCTGGCCTGAGGAACGGGGCTGATTAGTACTTCTAGACAGGAAGTAATCAATTCTGGTGCTGGCACAGTCCTTTTCCGTGCTGGTTGAGGCAACTGCTGGTGACAATCCATTGACACAAGATCTGCTGCTGGAAGCAACTTCTGGTGTAGGCCCACATGCTCTTTTGGTGGAATCAACTGCTGGTGTAGGCCCACATGCTCTTTTGGTGGAATCAACTGCTGGTGTAGGCCCACATGCTCTTTTGGTGGAATCAACTGCTGGTGTAGGCCTATTGACACATGCGCCACTTGTGGAAGCAACAGCTCTATCATTAATGGAACCCTCAGAGATATCAAACGCATGTTCTGTGATTGCTTGTGATTTATAGGGATAAATCTCAGTAACGGAAAACCCAGAAGTGCCATTTTCAACTGTGGCTGTCTTGCTTCAAGCTGTATTTAGAAGAGATCAGAGCTGAAGTCTTGAAAGTATACGATGCGGCTTGCTGTGGATTCAGGCGTCCAGGGCTTGTCGCGAATATGTTTTTAATGGTTTGAAAAATGAGGGATCAAGTGTCTGTAAATACTGGGTAATGTGATTTGGAAGATACAAAAGAATTAATAAATTTTTGTCTTCATTTTGGCTTATTTCTGAACCATGTTGCGTCTTCCCACAAGTATAGGGGGAAGATGCCACGCACACTTATTTTCCTATTGCTGCAAGATTATGACCGCTTCTGGTTGCCTTGTGTGTATAATAGAATGTGGAACTCACTTATATTACTAATATCTCATTTAAAATAAAACAGCCATTTATAAACTTTAAATATAAGCAACAGAATATTATAAAGTCTTTACTCACCCAGTTAAATGCTCCCAAGATCCAAAAATAACGGTGGTTAAAGGCAACAATTAAGGTAAATTCTTAAAACACGTGCACACTGAGACAAGACTCGTCACACAAGCCGGTCATTATTTTCATCTGTTGACACATAAATGTACTAAGAATAAACTTTAGTCTTCCCCCAACTTGCGTCTTTCCCCGAATTACCTTAATTATACTTATCGAAGTCATATAACTTATTTCCTTAAATCAATCATAATCTGAATGTGAATGTCACAATTCATTCCCCTTTACTCATTCAGTTGAAATTTATGTCACTACAGAATAAATTCTGACTACTGTGTTTTTATTAAAATGATTTACTCGCTAATTGAATTTAAATAATTTTTCTATGTTTTTTCTAAACAATCATTTTAATATTGTTTCTAATTCTCAAAGTGCATAGTATAATTTATCAAACAATCTGAACACTTTTGCCTCGTCCTTTACAAGGAATAGGAATGCTACATGCTGTTTTTTTTTTTTAATTGTAATTATGCTCTAATGTACATAATTTTTTTTAATTTAATTTAAATTTCTGCTTGTTGATTGGCAGTAGTGCATCCGAACTCTTTTCTATGGCTCAGCAAAATCAGAATAAACTCTACGAGCCTCAAAAGCTTAATTAAATAGGCATTATTATTAAAGTCATTTGTATAAATATATCATTAATATCATAAATATATCATTTGTATAAATTATATCGCATTGGCATCGATTTACTTATACATGCAAAATGTCAAATCGATCGGAAATAATGTAAAGTTCATATTTCAATTTTGAAACTAGCGAGTATTACATATACGAACATTGTAAATTAAACAAAGAAGCGTAAAATTAAATTTGCAAAAATGTAAAAAAAAAAAAAAAAAATGTGTGGAAATAAAGATGATTTAAGATAATAAAATATTGCAAAAATGTTTATTTAGATTACATTATTAATTTAGAAAAATGACACATACAGTAGTGTATCAGAAATCTTTTGCGTGACTCTGTAAAATAAGTACAAACGCTACGCACCTGAAATGATTATTTATATTGAGACTATTTGTAAGTACTATTTCCATAAGTTATATCGAATTGGCATCGAATTTCATGTAATGCAAAATGTTTAGATCGGAAATAATTTAAAATTCAAATTTAAATTTTGAAACAAGTAAAACATGGATGTACGAAAGTTGCAAGTTGAATAAGAGAGTGTAAAAATAAATATCTAAATAAGTATTTAAATACTCAAAAATGACTACTGATATTAACTCATTACCTTCTTTCTCTGTAAGGAAAATAGTTTCCAAAAATGTATAAAAATAAATATGCTTTTAGAGAATAAAATATTGCCAAAATATTTGTTTAACTCACACTTTCAATTTAGAAAGATCACACATAAATAATATAATATAATATAATATAATATAATATAATATAATATAATATAATGTAATGTAATGTAATGTAATGTAATGTAATGTAATGTAATGTAATGTAATATAATATAATATAATGTAATGTAATGTAATGTAATGTAATGTAATGTAATATAATATAATTTAATACATATGAGACAGTCTAATTCATGCACATGCACATGTACATATTTAACAGAATTTCTAGAAAAAATAATAAAATACTTGACATTTAATGTTTAAAAAATATACATTTCTTGCACCAAAACATTTGTTTTTTTTTTATATCAAAATCAAAAAATCTTAACAGTAAATAATAGAAAAATAAGCAACACTTCACTTGAGATGAGTAGAAGGTCATAGATGCTGCGAACTTAATTAAAATGTGTATTTCACACATGAGAAACTTTCGTTGATTTTCATTTTATTCGAAACTTTTATTAGTATTTTAGTTATTTTCGCGCTTATTTCTTTTTTTTTTTTTTCAAGCGAAATCTTTCTTTTACAAGTGAAAGTTCTTTTTTAAACTTCGAGCTACGATGATGGTATGGTAACATATAACTTTACTTAAGAAACAAACTTTTTTCTGTGCGAAAACGAGCTACGATTTTTTAAGCATTTTATATATTAAAATATTTAATTGAATTTTATCAAAAATTATTTAAGTCGCTACTATGTCCAAAGCAAAAATAATATTTTCTCTTCATGTTTCTGTATAATTCTGGATATTTTTACAGTTTAAAATAATTCTTAATTTTTACTTTATTTATTTCAATTCGCATTATATATCCACTAATTTATGTGCATTAGGCCCCATGCATTACATATATCTATTATTTGTGATTAAAGGTAGTTAACATATTTTTTTTAATAAAAGCACATTCATACTTTTAACTTTATATGTAAAATAATAATAATATCATTAAACATATTTTAATGGAAGTGAAAACTGGGAATAAAAAGTTATTATCATAAATCCGACATTAAGTTAATTGTAATGCGTAAGATATCTGATGTGTAAATTGTAATATTTGCATTGTCATTTCATTCTTTTTCTTTTACAAAAATGAATTTTACGTATCATATTAGAGTGAGTTTTATCGCTATTTAGTTATTAGCTTTAATGTTTCTACCTAACATGTTTGATTTATAATAGTTTAATTCTAAAAAAGTATAAAATTAATTGGAACAATTAAAAGTTCACAGAAAAGGATTTCTAGATGAAACTAATTCATTCTAAAAGACAATGCAGTTCGTGTATTTTTAGATATTTTCGGAAATTAAAAAGTCATATATAAATCTTCTCTACTCCCCCAGAAATCTTCGCACATACATGTTTAATGTGTAACTGATTTGACTTACGTTCTCATAATGAAACAGATAATAGTAATAGTAATAATAATAATAATAATAATAATAATAATAATAATAATAATAACAGTAATAATAATAATAATAATAATAATAATAATAATAATAATAATAGTAATAATAAAATCTGAAAGGATAATTTAGATTTATATTAGATATTTGAAAAATCATAAAATATAATTACTATTTTAAAATGAAACTTTAATTGAAATAAATCTAAACAAAATTTTACAGATATCTAAAATTATCATGAAATATAATGTAATATTTTTATATCCTGCGGATGACATTAATTACCATATAATTTTTTTTAATATCTTCCAAGAATAAACGTAACTAAAATAGTTTCATTATGTTGTGTAATGTAGTACTTATATAAATTAAAGATTTGACAGTTATATATTAGAATATTTAAAATAACGCGTGGAAAATACTTTTAAATAAAGCAACAATTGTTAATAACTTATTAAATACATGTATTACACCAAAGTACGTATTAAATAATGTATAATAATTTATTACTATGTCAGTGATATTTAAATGACAATATTTAACTTTGTTGTAATATCTAAAGATATATATATATACATTGATAGTTACCAGCAGTCTAGAAGAAGTGAAAAAATAAAAACAAAAGAAAGAAACTTTTGTAAAGAGGTAATTTATGAAACTTATTATATGCATTTAAAAATATCATTTAAATGAATATAAGCTTTGTAATCATTTGTATTGTCTGTTTACTTTTGTATTTTCTATTTGCAAATGAGATATTTATTTAATTGTTCACGTTTAATATTTGTTCAAAAATTTATTTATTTAACAGAAGTCATGTTAGAAGATAAATATTAGTTCGACATTTTTCGATAGCTACGTAGTACACTTCATTGATTTTTAATTTTGTGTTTGACATTTTTTTTTTATCTTGTGTAATTATACAATCCAATCGGAATCATGTAACAGGCAAAAACCCAAAGCACAGGTTATGTCAAAGTAATTATATATATATATATATATATATTTAGTTTAAATAATATGAGTAACATTTAAATAAAAGTATTTTTTATGCTAACAATACAGAAGCTGATTTTCGTATAATGCAGAGAAGGACATTTTTTTTTTCAACTAGATAAAACTTCTGCATTGCTGGAGTAGTACACATGAGTTCTATCACAACAGAGCAAAAAATGCGCAGACCAGCACACGGAACTGGATACATTGGCTTACCGTGCCAATGCTTTACTTATGGAGCAATGTGGACGATACCTGGTTGATATTTCTCACTCTTATTTATTTAACGTGGCAAAGAACTGCAACGCTAGTTTCATTTATCCGAGTTATAACTATAACATGTAGATAATGAAAGTATGTGATAATACGGAAACTCCTGTATTCAATTTAATTAGATCATAATGCAGAGAAGGAATTTTTTTTTAACTGGGTAAGTCATCATCGTGGCTGGGGTAGCATCTTATTATCGTACAAATTCTATTTGTACGATACTTCTATTTACAAATATTACTTTATACTTAATGAAAAGGATGATTTAAAACATATGGCACAGACTTTAAGAAGATACCGAACAAATTATTAAAGAGAAGAACATATTTCAACTGAATAAATAATACCCAAGGTTGGACAAGAACAGTTGAGCTGTATTCCAACACAGCGAAAAAGGTCGAGACCATTACTCGAACATAGATACCTTGGCTTACAGTGCCAATGTTCTACTTAATGAGTTATCCGGACGATACCTGACTGACATTTTCCCCTTTTGTTTGTTTGACATGGCAGGTAACTGCAGCATTTGTTTCACTCTTCAGAGCTACAGTTATAGCATTTACATGATAAAACTGTATGATAATACGGCAACTGCTTATTAATTTGTAATTAGGTCATAATACATAGAAAGAAACTTTGGTACTGGATTAAATCATCTTGAAGACTGGAGTAAAACAGTTGAAATCTATGTCAAAAGAGCGCTGGAGTTCGTTGACATGTCAAACAAATCAACAACATCTACGGTCAATTTAACTGACTTTATTTTACTGTTAAATTATAAGATTTGAATTACATTAAATCTAGTAAAAGCAGTACCTAACTAGAATAAATTCCTGACTTATAAGGTAAGTTTATGATACAGGCGAAAAGTGTAAACTTCAATTATACGTGTTGGTAAAAAATAAATCTGTCTAAACAGTATAAAAATTATGTCCCTTCCGATTCCGTTTAGGCATCATTTGCTTATTTAAAATTGCTAAAAATTGGTGAGATGAAATTTAAATAACGATAGAAATATGTTTTCATTCAAATCATAGTCTGAGAACTTTTTATAAATTAAAGAAAAGAACTTTTAATACAATACTGTTCCAAATAGTGGAAACCTCAAAGGAAGGTGTACTTTTGAAGTTTGATGTTCATAACATCACTTTCTTTTGAAATAATAATTTAAAATTTTATACCAATGGAAAACTAATTTAATCCAGAATGTAATGAAATAAATTTTTTAACAGTACACTGTAAAAAAAAAAACCACTATAAACATGAAAAATACAGTAGTTGCGTAAAATTAACAGTACAACGTGCTGGCAATTTTACGCAACTACTGTATCTTTCCTGTTTATATAATTAGGAAACCAAAGAAAGATACAGCACATTCACTGTGATCGAGTTTGTGCGCGAGATGAACAGTACTTTGTACAGTAATCAATGTCGTTTTTTTACAGTGTAATTGGAAAGAAGAAAAGTGAAATATGTGAAAAATATCCTTCTATATATAAAAAAAAGTTTTGATTTGGAAATGGACCAATGAACATCTGCGTAGATATTCCGGGTAGATCCACATCATATTTGAATATTTAAGCATGGCCTTCCATCGTTAATATTAAAAAAACTGTTCATACAAAAATATGAAAATCGGTGGTATTATAGAAAAATGTTTGATAAACACGCTGATGCAGACAGTTTTCAAGTCGAAGAAATATTTTAAGAGATATTTAATGCAAAAGTTGGACAGAATCGTTCCATTAAAAAAGTTTTATTGGAGCAAAAGCTATACATGAGAATTTAGTCATTTTTAGATCATTTTATACGTTATAAGTTCCCGATGTGCAGATTGCATTTACTTTTCTTATTTGACTCATTTTTTGAGGTTTTATTTCAATTTTAATTTCAAATTTTCAGCATTTCGAGAGATATTTTTTACAAATTTTAGAAAATGTTATTAATTTAAACTGTTGCCAAGTTGTATAAACAGCGCAAACAATAATGTTTACTTCAAATTAAAAATTTATTTTACACGTGACTATTATAAACAGAAAATATAAAAAGCAGGAACTCATTGAAAATTACGTCATAAAAACTATAATTACACGTGAATTTTAAAAGAGACAGAATATTGTAAGATAATAAATTCATCATGCGTTAGAAGTCTTAAATAGGAGAATCTACGTCACATTACACTTATTATATAAAATGAACAAATTGCAAAACAGTTTTAAATTTAAAAATTGCTCGAGACCTTTATTTGATATTGTAAGATGATCATAATATTTAATTTCTAACAAAGTATTTTTACGTGAATATTAAAAAGGAAAAGAAAAGTTTGGTGAAAATTACGTCAGATTAACATTCTCAGATTCAAATTATAATTCAGTCTTCCGAAATCTTTTAAAAGCTGATCAAATTATCGTGCTGTTAGAGTCTGCGGTGTCTGAACGGGGGTTGACGAGCGTAGCTCGTAGGGGGCAGAGCCCCCTAGTGTGTTACAAAAATAATTATCACAATGTCAGTTAATACTTAGTTGGGCAAACGTTACTCATAATTGAAGAGCTAAGTGGAAGAGCATGTTAAGTAACAAAAATTACATTTGAAGAAATTTGATGTGAAAGTTTTTGTTGTTAATTTTAATGATTTATTTTTGTTTGATACCATGTATTTAAAATATTAACAGGTGTGGTACTAAACTCTATCAAAAAAACTTATTCTTATTTGATTTTTAAGTATTAAAAATATTAATATTATTTGCATTATTAAATATTAATGAAAAATGTCTTAAATATTCAACGCCAAATAGAACTTTGGTATTTTAGCTTTACCATGTGATAGAATACCTGATAACACCTTCGTCCATAAGATAAAACAATTTTTAAGAAAATGTAGCATACAATTTCTTCCACTCAGCTTTTCAATTACGGCCTTACCACACGTTCCTATGGAGTCATAGCCTTAGTTCTTTTTGTGTGATTCTTGCAATAAGCTTGAGTCATGTCCCCTTGCATACATTCAGATGATTTTATTCCGTCATCTAGGGACAGTCACTTAATTCTTCTCTCAACACTTGCTGCTGTACCCCTTTTCCAGTTTTTTTTTTTTTTTTTTTTTTTTTTTTTTTTGAGGGAAATAGTTTTATTATAACGCATTAAAATTTTCGAAGTGCCAGCTTTCGTTATATTTAGAGCAATTTTACTTCGAGATTCTCTATAACTGTAATTTTCTTTGCATAACAGTAGTATTACACATCGTACACCATTTTCTCAGTGACCAGTTACTTATTTATGTCTTTTCTTTTACTTTAGCAGATGTTATATATAACTCTATTATTAATCACATGAAGTGATGATAAATATCCTCCTCCAATTTCTTAAATGGTCTCCAAAAAAATAACAAAAATAATTTATTCCTACTGCTGTCTGATTGACACACTGCCTAAACAAGGTGACACCTGATTGGCTTTCTAAATACTCATGATCATGTTCTCTTTAAATACTCATGCTCATCACACTGTTGCCTGATTGACCCACTGACAAAACAAGATGAAACCTGATTGGCCTGTTCTAAATACTAATGCTCACATTCTCTCTAAACTTTCTTTCTCACCTTCTCTCTAAACTCTTATGCTGACTTGCTCTGTAACCACTCATGCACATAAGGAAGTTGTGTTTCTTAAATTTTTGATTTTGATTATTTTTCCATAACTTTTGAATAAATTCTGAATGTTTAACAAAATTTATTTCATTGCATTCTTCATAAAATTATCTTTCCAGTGATATACATACTGATGTATTACTTAAAGAAAAAGTGCTATTATGAGAAATCAAGCAATAAAATTACACCTTTTCAAAAAACAGTATCCACAATTTAGGCTGTAAATTTTATTTAAATTGTTTTTTACTTGAAGTTGTAGACCGATGTTTTCAAGTCAAAAAAAAGAAAAGGCCATCGAAGTAGCTTTTAAAGAAATAGTATAGTAAATCCTCTGTAGAAAGGACACCTCGGGTCCGCGGAATTTGTACTCTACTTGAAGGTGTCCGCTATTGAGAGATAAAAATTAACACATATATAGGTGTTCCGGATCGAAAAAGTGTCCGGTGATTAGATATGTCCGTTATTCGAGAGTGTCAGTTATGGAGATTTTATTGTAGTATGAAAAATTAAAAAATATTTATATATATATTTTATCTAAGAGGAAACAAACATTTATAATGCTGGTGACACCGAACTTTTATTAAGGTTTTTCCTGGAATAAGACTTAAAAAAGAAAGTAACTACATCTATAAAATATTAAGCAACTTACTATTTTTTTATGTGGTAATGTGTTAAGGTAGTTTTAAAAAAGTCCGTTAAATAGAAATGTTCGTTATTCGAGAGTGTCGGCTATGGAGGTTTTACTGTAGTATGAAAAATTAAAATACATATTTTTTTTAACACTAAAACGGCGGTAGGGGTCATTTTGACACCTGAGCACATTCGTCCGTTGATTACTTTAGTTTGGTTGGAAGAAATCGTTTGAAATTTTTTGACTTTTCCTAAATATATAACATATTTTTCTTTAAAAAAATTCAACTTTCTAGATTTTTTGGCATTCTGTTATATTCTGATGATTTCAGAGCTTATACATGTCTGTTAAATTTGTGTTTTATTTATATTATTTTATTAGCCTCCGGTACGGTATGCTATTTCTTTCTCCCAGCTTATTATGTGTCGCCTCCAAAAAATAACGTTATCTTACAGAAGCCAGCCGTAAAACAAAGCAGTACGATTAAATACTCTATAGCAATTTTTAAACTTCTGAGCATCGCACATTTTCAATTTTTATACCGTCGTATTGAAAAAAAAAAGTACTTTTAAATGGAATTTGCTTGAAAACGGCATCTCCATTTATTTTTGATATATTAATATTTTTGAAGTTTTTGGAGTCATTTGCTTAATATTGGCAACGGAAGTAGTCCATTTCTGTAGAAAGTAAAGGAAAAATAGTTGTAAAATCTTGATTACATATTTTTGTTGCCATTGATTCATAACAACCGATAGAAAATGTAATTAAATGCTGTTTTGAAAAAATATATACGAATGATTTCTGATAAAATATGGAGCTATTATAAACTATATTTAATTTTCAGTATCTATATTAATGTTACAAACAAATGAAGGCCTATGAATCATTAGACAGCCGTTTTTTTTTTTTTTTTTTTTGTTTTTTTTTTTTTTTTTTTTTTTTTTTTTTTTTAATGACGGCATCTTTTTGCTGCACTTGTGTATTATTTCGCGATAGTGACGTCCTATGCATACTTTACTGTAGATGTTTAAGAGTGGATTGTAAATGTGGAATTCTTAAATGGATGCGAATGAAGTCATTTTACATAAAATAAAAGCGTGTGCTCTAAGACTTAAAATTTAAATATGTTTTGTACTGTTTATATATACATTTTTTTTTCATCGGGGGCGACACTAAATTCTGAAAAAGCAGGATTCCTATTTTCTAGTTTATTTATTCATAAGGAAGATAATTTAATGAATATTAGCCGTAAAATATGATGAACTGAATGGCAAACGGTTTAATCTTTCGTAATCGAGCTGTGCGCGATATAGATAAATTAAAAAAAAATATTTCATGCTTTGAAATTGTTTTTAAAACCATAGACAATCAGTAAACTGAGATGAACTTTGCAAACAAATTCCATTTGAAAAAAAAATCCTATTTGGTGATTTAAAAATTTAAATTGTACGATTACAAATATGTTAGATTTGTGTTTTTTCAATATTATTATTCTTTTATTTGTTTATAAAGGAAGTATTAATTTCGTTATGCAAAAATAGTCAGAAACAAATGCTGAAAAATGTTTGCTGCTTTATGTGCAAAATGTTTATTATTATTATGTATTGAAACCGGCACGTGATAGGATAAACTTAAATCATGCTTAAAAATTATTTTATAAAATATAATGCATCAGTCAATTAAGTTACAGTTTTTAAACAAATTGCATTTGAGAGTAATTTTTTTTTTTTTCCCTATGTGACGAAAATTGAAAAAGTGCGATGGTCAGAAGATTAAAAAATTGCAGTAGCGAAAATTTCAAGACCGAAATTTGATCGTGAAGTGTTGCAATTCGCAAAATGACGTCAACATTACGCACAGATACGTTTGTTCTTTATAATATAGATACTTAATCAGTAAAATAAAATTAAGATCAGTTATTAGGATATGGTTATCAATTTAGGCTCTTATGCTTGGTATTCCGGAATGAAAAACAGCAATTTTGACGTTCTCAGAATTTGCATACGCACTTCTCATGTCCATATTCATCATTTTTTTTAAATTGTTGATCATTTAAAAATCATTTTAACTCAAAACTTGAAGTCACGATTGTCAGCAACATCTTTTATGTGAACAGACGCACTCTTTATACTTTGGACTATAATCTCAATTCCGGACAGTAAAAATTTCCATAATTTATCTTTTTTAGGCGCATTTGTGTTAAAATGTTTAGTTTTATCTAAGAAAATGACCTTTTTCTTTTAAATATGACTTCATTTTCACTTAATTAAGCATCCCGCCTATTGTCTGAAACTTAGTATCAGTACACATGCAGAAGGAAAACAATATCGAAAATTTATGATGAAAAATGCGTGTTTTCAAAAGCAGTATGTCATTTTCCGTTATTATAGCCCTAATATAATATTCTGCTCCTAATGGGATTTTGCAACACTAAACCTTATACAAAAATTTTTATCAACAATTTTGAATGTTTATCAGAAATAGCATGATTAAAGATAAAAATACTTCATTATTTCTCTCTTGTCTGCAATAATGAAAGCTATCTAATTTTCACCATTTTGAAAAAATTTCACGAAATGCTTTTAAAATTAAAATATAAAAGTGAGGATATATAAAAAAAACAGATAGTTCGATCACATCTACAAATGAAAATCTTTCAGTTTAAAAAAAATATTAATAAAGTTGGTTCAGCAGAAAGATCAGGGCAGATAACTAAAAAACATACTTGTGTTTTAAATATATAGATTATATAAAATTAGGAAAAATTAAATTAAGCAAATGTTATTTTGATAAAATTATAGTAGAATGTCTTAAAGAATAGTATTAAAATTTTATTATTCGAGAGAATTTTGGAGAAAACTTCAGGAACATGATATTATTTTAAACCACGAATTATTTCTTTGCTTGTCTAACTCGGCAAAGCAAATCCATCCAGGCGAGAATCATCCATTTCTGTAGCATAAATCGCTATTATTTGCATGTCACCTCTCTTTTATAAAGACACTCTAAATTTTTGTATAACATTGCATTTTATCAGTGTCTGATTTCGATTACATCATTTTCAAAAGTGACGAATTTTCACTGGTGACGAATTTCAAAGCAGCTGGGCTGTGAAAATGACGCACTCCTATACAAAAAATAATTCAGGTTTAAGAATTAAAATACACGTTTTTTTCTTTTTAAAATGACCTCATTTGCATCCGCTAAAGCAATCCACTTTTACAATTCAGTCTTAAACTTCGTCTATAGGAAAGTAAGCATACGACGTCATTATCATAGAATAACAGACAATATTCTTGACATAGTCCATATTTTAATTTCAACTTTTTTTCAGGTTTTATGAGAAAATGGCAACGAAATGATACAGTATCTCCTATTTTCGATTATTTTCCGTTTACTTTCAATGACTTTCAATAGAAATGAAGTACTTTGTTGCCACGATAAGAAAAATGGTATTAAAAACTACAAAAAAATGAATATCTCAAAAATAAATTGAGATACAGCTTTCAAGCATGTTGCATTGAAAAGAGCATTTTTTTTCTTATATGACGGTGTAAAAATTTAAAATGTGCGATGTTTAGAAGCTTAAAAATTTGCTGTAGAGAAAATTGCAAAACCAAAATTTTATTTCAAATTTCAAAGTTTTGCCATTTGCAAAATGACGTATGCGTTACGCACAGATATGTTTGTTCTTTATAATATAGATACGGGAGATTCAAAAAAGAAGGTACTTGTTAGTTATCCCGTCGACCAAATTACTATCGCCAAATTGTTAGATTAAATGCCAATAATGGTTGATCGTAAATGTCGCATTCACTTGACAACACGTGTTTACTTCATCAAGTGATTTTTATTTCGACGTTTTATTTGTATTTTTATTAATGTTATACTAATTTATTTGTTCTTTTGTCATTTAAATAAAAATGATGTCAATTTGTATAATTTGGCGGGTGGTTTGGCGATTTATATAATTTGGCGAAATTGGTCGACGGGATAACTAACAAGTACCAAAAAGGATAACAGAATGAACCAAACGATCAAGTAAACAATAAGTATATTAGATGTAAATTTCCAACTGGGCGAAAAATGTCCGGACCAGGATTCGAACCCGGGACCTCCAGGCTGAAGCCACTAGTGCTCTGCCATCTGAGCTATCCCGGACGATTCTGGTCGAACTTTTTCACCCAGGTAACCTTGATGATTACAGCATCTGGTCTGAAACCTAGTTCAGTTCAACAGAATAATTCTCAGGTAATGGAACCCCAGAAATCGCTGGATACGAAATTACACTGTGAAATTTCGTTATGTGTAATTTTGTAATTCTTTAATATAATTACTAGTGTGATTTCGTATCCAGCGATTTCTGGAGTTCCATTACCTGAGAATTATTCTGTTGAGCTGAACCAGGTTTCAGACCAGATGCTGTAATCATCAAGGTTAGCTGGGTGAAAAAGTTCGACCAGAATCGTCTGGGATAGCTCAGATGGCAGAGCACTGGCGGCTTCAGTCAGGACGTCCCGGGTTCGAATCCTGGTCCGGACATTTTTCGCCCAGTTGGAAATTTACATCTAATATGATTTGTTTACCAATTAGAATAATTGTGTTAATATTAATCTAGTGAAACAATAAGTAATTTAGCTAATCTTATAAGTACGTGAACACTAAAATACTACAAGCTGTGTAAAATATCCTTTTAAATCGAAGGAAATTGAAGAATCTAAGTATTTAATTTATTATTCTGAAAATACGATCAATGATTCTGAAACTTCGATGATGAGAAACAAGCCTCTACCTGGGCAGGGTATAAATGTAAACAAAAAAGAGCACGTTGTGATGTTTTGGTTCAGGTTTTGAAGCTGAATCCGACTTCACTTTTTCGACGGTTTTCGGTGAAATGCGAGGGCCGTATATATCATAGTAGGCTGTGCTTTTTGGTACTTTTCTGTTATACGGACAGCATTGTCGCCAAGCGCAATAGTTGGCGCAAAATGAAAATCACGTGAATTGAAACATTTGAAAAATAAAAGAAAAACATTGTCGATAGTAAAGTGAGCATTTTAAAAATATAACATTTGAAAATTACAGAATTTTACGAACTATTTTATTAAATCACAAATATATAATTAAAATAAGTGAACAAATAACTGTTATACAATAAAGTAATAAAAAAAATTATATTAAACTGCTGCCATAAAATTACAAATCTCTTTGGCACAGATGTCATATTCGCCCCATATTGGCGCGATTTTTTTTTCTGTTGCCAATTTGGCGAAAACATCAACAGCATAAACAACATCCGTACAGATGTCATATACGCACCATATTGGCGCGATTTTTTTCTGACGCCAATGTCATATACGCAACGGGTAATTAACTGGCGCCAAAGTGTCGTTATTTTGCTTGATATGGTAACACGAATGTTGCTGTTTATGCTGTTGATATTTTCGCCAAATTGGCATCGGAAAAATATCGCGCCACATCTAATATGATATCTATGCCACAACATAATCCGGGTTACCACATCAAGCAAAATAACGACACTTTGGCGCCAGTTAAGTACCCGTTGCGTATATGACATGGGCGTCAGGATAAAATTGCGCCAATATGGAGCGAATATGACATCTGTGCCATATCATTTAGCATTGCAGTAAAAATTTCAATTTTTGAATGAAGACGACGCCACATAAACTCTATGAGATAGGACTCTAAATGATGACGAACTGTTCCCCAATGTCTTTTTTTGCGCCATTTTGCGATGTCCCATAATCTCTCAACATTTTGAGTATGACATCCAGTATTAGGGTCGACAAAATTGTATTTGTGATTTACTGTGAAATGATCATAACCAGCACTTTGCAGTTCATCTGTTTAATATCCTTTCCAGTAATCTGTATAAATAATACTTCCATCAGATACATTGTTTTCTATTGCCGCCATTAAAGTTTCAGCTGTGCGATCGGAAATAGGAGAAAGGAAACATCCCCGTGTTTCGCGGCATAAACCATCTAACACCCATTGAGGAGGAAGAACACGCCCTACGTTGCTTTTTCTTCTGGTAAAAAGACTTTCATCTACTTCTATAATTTTATTAGGTCCACCGATTTTTCTATTTGGTCGTGAACATAAAGCATTTGCACAAACTTCTCTAAAATAACTATTCCAGTCCACTGTTGTATTGTGGTTCATATCAAGTTGCAGCTCACAAAGCTCAATCGATGTCAACTCTTGGCACCATAAATATATAAACCTCAAAGCATTAAGAAAATACAACCGCGATCCTTCAAACCATGTTTTTTGTCGGGCACAGATGCCGCCCCATATTGGCGCGATTTTTTTTCGGTTGCCAATTTGGCGAAAACATCAACAGCATAAACAACATAATCCAGGTTACCACATCAAGCAAAATAAAGACACTTTGGCGCCAATTAAGTACCCGTTGCGTATATGACATTGGCGTCAGAAAAAAATCGCGCCAATATGGGGCGAATATGAGATCTGTGCCTCTTTGTCGTATTCCTACGCTTTCTTCGCATGATCGTAAGCTACATCTCCATTTCGGATTTCCAGAACTCATCCATAATTTCATTTCATGGTTGTTTGAACAAAACCTTTTATTATGCAGAATTCCAAATTTCTGAAACAGTTTTATCGCAACTTTCTCATCATCTGGTAATTGACAAATGGTAAAATCCATCTCAGCGTCAGCAGTAAAAGTAAATTATAATTTTATATAAAAAAAGCATTTTTATTTCGAATAATAGCAAATTAAAAAATTTTCCAAGGTTAAGGTTAAATAATAATCATTCACGTAATTCACGTTTCATAAATAACAAATCACAATGTTTCGCATGGTTTACAAGAAAAATCCTTTTTCACGATGAGGGCTGAAATAACTGGCGCATTAGCATTCATTTTCGCATGCTGTCCGTATAACGGAAAAGTACCCTTAATTTTGGCGAAATACTGGAAATAGTGCCAAGTTGGCGTCACTTTTGGCGACAGAGAGACGGATCCCCCATTGGTAAACTCCCTTATAGCGTCATAAAGCTCTGACCAATCAGATGCATTTCACGGTATCTACGCAGATTTTTTATTGGTCCATTTCCAAATCAAAACTTTTTTTTTATATATATAGAAGGATAACAAGCAGATTTCTTTTCCTGTTTTATTAAATTTGAATTTTTTATGGCACTTCATTATTACTGCGTACGTTTTTTTTTTTTAATAATTTTCTCCATGTGTTCAAACCAGTTGTCTACGAAAACATCTACCAGTGAAAGTGACGCACAACAAATATCTGTGACGTATGCAGATAAATTTTGCTTTTTTATCAGTTTTTTTTACATAATTTTAAAGCTGTTTGGAACTTATTTTTCATAGTAGATGCATTCAGTAGGCGACCCTCATAGGTACCTTCTGGTGCAATCAGAAACGAAATCCAGCAAATATTTTTTGAGTTATGCTTGACGAAAGTTTTTATTGGGATTTTTTTTTTTAGTAGGACATAGCTTTAATATCAATCGTAGCTGTAATATTGCGTTGAGTATTAGCCTACGTTCGCTCAGACAATTACTTACCTATTTTTTTTTATTTGCTTGTATTGATGACTTTTAAGTTCTGTTTAATTGTTAGTTCCTATCTGTAAACACTGTTTTGATGAAGCCCATCAATGGCTATGAAGGTTATAGTTGCAGTAAAGCTACAGATCCAACTTACACAACTTCCATGTTGTGTAATATTTAAACGGAGTTTCTGGCTGTAAAATAGCCAATGAATCATCGTCTTCTTTTTGAAAGTCCTATCCAAAGATATGTCCATCAATATGGTGCGTAAAATGTTTTTTCGTCTCTACCGCCATTTTGTATTTTAGGGCCGCCATTTTGAATTTATAAAAAACAAAACATAGCATATAACCATTGGATGATTAAGACGAATCAATAGAGACCTCATTCAGTAAAATCCATCCATCCGTTGGGATGTTTCGAGGGTATAAAGAAAGCAACGTACCCAAATACGCGTGAAACACATAAATCTTCTTGGCAGTCAGGTAAAAAGAAAATAACACAGTTTTATGAATACAATAATTTAACACTATTAAATGAATTATTAGTACTATAGAAAGCATATCTTCCTCTAAAAATTATTACAGGAAATTAAATGAAGGATTTTTATCACTTTTTTTTTAATCTTAAAAGTGAAAATTATTAATTTGAACAGTGGGAATAAGGTTAATGAAAATTTATGGTTAGCAATAACTTCGTTTCGAATTAAGTTTATCTGCTAAATCAGTATCTCTGAATAATATTTCCGAAAAATTTTGAACAGTAATTACCTTTAATTTGAAGAGTTTTAAGCCTGCTAGCAAGAACAATAATTATCAATTAAAATATTCTTTCTTAAAATCACAAAGATATTCTTATCATTATGTTATTCTTGGTAACTATTGAAATCTTTATTACGTGACGTTTTAAGAGTCTCCTCCGGCTTTGTTAGAATTTTCGATACTTTATTTTAACAACTAATTTTTTAAACATTTCTTGAGATATCCAAATTGTAGAAAAAAAGTTTTTTAAGGGATTAAATGTCGACGATATCGGATACTTATGTACTATTAAAATTTAGCGTAATTGATTTTTCTTTAGTGTCTCTGGATTCGTCCTTAGAGAAACTTTATTCAAAATTAGAAATTCATTTTAAATGTGAATGAAAAATAAAAGAAAATTTAATTATATTCCAGCATTACGGGAGATATCTTTTATCAACCGATTTTATTTCATTTTAGGGTATCGTATTTAATTTTGAAATTATATGTAGAAAATGGGAATTACTGTTTTTTAATTTGTAATTTTTTTATATTCTTTAAAAATTAATATATATAGAACATTTAATAGGAATTGCATAGACATATTTAACTTAAATACCATTTACTTGCATTAGAAATGGGTGTTTTAGTTTTCCTATCCAGAAAATTTGAACGGTCTGCTTTTTGGAAGACACTAAGTTGTGACCTGCATTTTTATGGGGAGCATAATCTATAGAGACAGGATAACTGGAATGTGTTTCCTTAAACTACGCTTAATACGGCTCATTCTGCCAAAATTGTTAATTTTCTCTCCAAAGAATTTTCGATAGGATGTGTAGTTTTTTATATTTTAATGATTTGAAATAAGATAACACACATAGCACATGATAAATACATATTTTATGAAGATAGTTGATTTATGAATTTGTATTTTTTTTCGTTGAACGGATGTAAACTTCTGCACCTCAGTCGCATCTTATACCTCATTTCTTCTATTAACGTTTTTACTTATTTTGAGAATCTGATAAATATACTTTTCTACACTATACTAAATATACTAATAAGAAAATATTTTTTTTCTGGAGCTTCCTTTAATTTGATATTAAAATTTATTATGAAGAGGAAAACATTATTTTTTTTATAAAAAATGTATGTACGAATTACGCTTGCACGTCTTACATGTACTCTCCATTAGAATAAAAATATATGTAACTATTTCAAAAAAGAGTAAAAAAAAAAAAATCCAAAATTAATATTCTAAAATACAAAATATGCTAAATATAAAGATATATATATAAATACTTACAAAATTATAAAAATACTGAAATACTCATAATTTTCAAGCAACTCCTTAAAATATATTTCTTTCATTTGTATATCAGGATGAATATCGTTTGTAAATAATTCAGCGTCACTGTCTTCAAAGTTATCTTTTTTTCAAGAGGAGATATTATTGCGCCTACTTGCAGCTTTTATTATTTTTGGATTATTTGAAATTTCGTCTTTTTTCTTTCCCCATTCCCGCACTTGTATTGAGAGTGAAAAGACGAACAGTCTCTGTGTTATTCGACTGCTCAGCAAAAATAATGACTTTTATTTAAAACTCGCATTATAAGTCATGCGCTTTTGTTTTGCCGTCGCTCCTTAAGCCAAAGTAACAGTTTGGTTTTTATGGATGACCAAGCGATTACAGAATGGTGCTGAACACAATTAAACTGATTTGCTAACGTTACAAGACAGAATATGGAAGATCAATAAGTTGAGAGAACGGGTTTTGTCTCATTGGCTATCTACAAAAAACGTGATCAATTTTTGTTCGATGAAGTTTTCTTCATTATTCCAAGAAACCACATTTAGCCGGTATCACCAAATCGGGAAATCACCAAACAGGGTTATTTCATCTAGAACTTTTATCGGTTGAACAACATTGAAAATTACCGATGATACCGGCTAAAAGTGGCTTCTCCGTAAAAAGGATATTGCACCCTGATTTTGATCTCGAATTACTTTAATTCATCTTTTAACTGATCCCTCAATGAAAGACAAAATCATGTGCAAAAATCTCAAACTTTGAAATTTAATAACTGTGCCAATTTTTGTAGTACAGATGTCAAACTTTTTGTATTATATCTGTTATGATATGTATAAAATTTTACTAAATATAACTATAGGGACTGGGGGACCGTATAAAAAGTTAGTTTTCGTATTTGTTATAAAATTGATTTTTGACTTTAAATAATGCCACAATATGAATATTTACCTCATTTGAAACGTTTTTGTAATTGGAACTATATGTCTACGATCAACGGTTGAGAAATTAAAGGCCGGCGATAGATAACATATTGCACCCTGTATATAGATCGGCTTATATACATGGAAGTATACCGTAGTATTCGTCACCCCCCAAAAAAATTCAGAGGCGGTAAGTATCCATCTTTATTTTAAGTTGTTAATCGGTAATAGCATTCTTACTGAGTATTTTCTACTGTCATTCTTACAATTAATTTCAAAATTATTCATTATGAAATGTGCAGGGTAACTTTTTGTGCCATTCGTCCATAATTTAAAGATAAATCATTGCTTATTAAAACAAGAAAAAGTTTTGAATTTATATACATAAAGCGTTTTTCGAATATTTATTTCGCGTTTTATATCCTTCCGTAGTCAACCTTAGCATACTGGAACTAAACCATGTTTTTTCATATGGTCAATAGAAATATTCTCCGTTTCAATTTAGTTAAAGAAATTAACTTCAACATCTTTATAATTTGAAGCAAGCACTAAGTAATGGAAAAAGTTACACAACCACCTTTGGTAAACTGCATAAAAGTATAAAAGGTGAATAAAAGGTGTATAAAAGGTGAAATATAAATAATATATATAGGGTTTTTTTATGTTTTTGGGAATGATCCGGTTATCATAATATATAACGAGACATTTGAAATATCTCTTCTGTGGTGTGTAAGATAAAATATTGTCGGACGTAAATCAGAAGCATACGAAAACACACTTTTGAGGTTGTAGACACAAACCTAGTTAGTTCTACTAGTATAAGTTTAGTATTTAGTGGAATATAGCAACTTATTAAACTGACACCACGCCATTTTTTTGTATTTTTTTTATTGGCCTGCAAACAATGTATAGGTAGTTTCACAGGCGTCCATGACAAATGGAACACCACAAATACGTAGCATGTACGACTTAATAATGCGCATCCTTATTCCTTTAGTCTGAGGAAAGACGTGGCTCAAGATTAATTGATTGCAAATAATGTTGCTACTTCCAGTACTTTCTGACAGGTAGCTTTAATCATTTTAATATTCATTAAGGGTATTTTAATTGTGTTTAAATCTATTGTTAATGCTATATGTTATTCACATATAGTTAATGACATTTACGTATTGTATAGTTAAACTACATAAATTATAAATACCCCTCTTTTAATATTTATGTTGACATATTTCACTAAATATCCTTAAAATTAGTCTATACACTTTCCATTTTTTATAACTACTTTTGGAAAGTCGCGATAGTTATCTCGATATATAGCAATATAGAATTTCGGTAATCACCTATGTCTCTTATATACTCTCTTTCTTTATTACTGCATACAAATAGACAGACAGACTATATATATATATATATATATATACACATGTGTGTGTGTGTGTATCTAAGTACGTTTTTAACAGTTAAAAGGAAATATATAATCTTCTAAAAAAATTTAGATATAAATTTAATATAAAATTAACAACACTATTTCAAATGACACCCTATCTTTGAAAAAAGATATATGCATTACATATTTAATATTTTAGTCTCCTTTTTGGAGCAGTGCTTCTAAATGACTGATGACCTATCAAAATCAGAGTTTATAATTGCTACGGGGTCTAGCATTAATCTAATCGTACGAAAGCCAATCAGTAACATTTATTAACCCTTGACTTTTACGGTTCTTTAACGGTGATTAATGATGGAAATCTTACATTATATTTCACTTTCGATTCGTTTTAAACCAAATGAAATATGTAGATACTGTAGCCATTGATGTTGACTATTCCGAGGATACATATAATCATTAAGTGTTATTCAACTAAAAAAAGTATTAAAATAGGGTTTTTGAAAGAAAGTATGCATATGTTGTAGTTTTTATTGATGAATATTCATAGAATGAATACAATTAATAAGCTTTTTTAACATTAAGTTTAAAACTTCATAAAAAATCATTACAGGTGATTAAATTTCCTTCTAATTTGTTATTTAATACTTTTAGCATGTTTATAAGCCTTTATTGCTATATTTGCATATTATGTGATATGATGAAGAAAAGAAATTAAATGATTAAATGTTGTGTATTGATAATACATTCGTGAACGTCCTTTTCATGTAAATTTCTTCCTAAAACATTACCATAATCTTTATATTGCTTTCTATATGTTTTATTTTTGCAATATCTTCTGACATATATTTATACCTTTTTCTAATATCATCTATGTCATAAAAGACAAATGTGTCCATGAAAACGCTGAACGTCATTTTGACTGTGGCAACAGCAGACGATTCAATTTAGCTTATATTAATTTTATTCCATTTTTTTAAACATCTAAATACCACATATTTTCAATTTTTACACCGTCGAATTGATTAAAAAATGTTCTTTCAAATACAATTTGCTTGAAAACTAACTACATCGCAATTCTTTCGAAAACTGCACCGCTATTTACTCATCTTTTATTGTTTCTAAAATAATTTTTAACAATGAAGTTTTTCAAATATATCTCGATCGCCTGTAGAGGATTGGGTAGATAAACCGTTTGCACTTAAATTTATATAAATAGTTCATAATTTCTTTACAGTTTACATTCCATAACGAAATTAAAACTTTCATCAATCAATAAATAAAACAATAAAATATAAATAAATCACGGTTTTAAGACATGTAATCGAAACGAACGAACGTAAGTGAAATGAACAGAATAAAAAAGGTTGAATGTAAATGGCGATTTCTTCGGCTGTAAACTTTTGGCGCGAGATCAATATGAAAGCTTGAAAAGTTTATTTGATCGCATTTAAAAAAAAATTCATATAAATATGGTTTATAGTATTATTAATGGGCATTATAAAAATATACGGTACTTGTACCCAATATGGACAGTTCTCTTAATATGGACACCTCTAATATCTTTAAACGTTACAATTTTGATTGAGAGATGGCGCTACATGTCCGTGCAGAAAAACAGTTAAAAGGATAATTAAACCTGGAAAGTGCAAAAAAGCGCGCTGTTCGCCATTTGGAAGGAAACTTGTTGTTTTGTAGTATGATGATCGTAATTACAGGTAAGTTTAAATTCTTATTAGATGTGGTAAAATTACTTTAAAATGTTTGCTTTAAAATATTGCTTTAAAAAATTACTTTAAAATATTGCTTTAAAATGTTTTCTTTGTTTATTTATTACAAGATTTAGTAAAATTATGCCGAAATTCCCAATATGGACACCTTATGTCCACATTGGAAATACAGCAAGTGAATCTTCAAATTCGCAAACTTGTAAAATATCTGTTTAATGCCATCTGAACAATCCTCCAAGAAACCTCTTCCAAGAAAAATCTCCCCAAAAGCCCTTGTAGAAAAATCAAAAGCAGCCTCCCCTCAGTAGGGTATCTGTTGGCGAAATCGCAAGTACCAGCTGCATGACTTCCTCAACAAAGGAGAGCTGGTACTGCTTCCTATGCAGTATTGATGCTGTTGCAGATATGCGGCTATGCATCACACGCGGCAGATATGTCCACGAAGACTGTGTGGGACTTACCGCCCGTGATGAAGAAGTTTTAATTTGTCCATCCTGTGAGGACTGAGTAATAACAGATGTAAATTTTGCGGATGATTGCAATGCAGTTAAGCAAAACCAACTAAATTATTTCATAATATTTTGTAGTAACTGAGGTGCTTTGCATGGGTCTTCGAAGAGCCACAACCGAAAATGCCCCCCCCCCCCCCAGACATTCTAATGTCCATGTTCTGAAGATATTTGCTGTACCCCCTACCCTGCAATACTTTAAGTTATATTTATTTTATCCCCTCTCCTCTAAAATACCTTGGAAGAATGACTCGTCCATACACCATATGTAGTAGGTCAATAAGGAGCCACTTGTCCCTAATATAGACATGCATAATAGGGACAGGTGGATCCTTATATGGACAATTGTAACCATTTTTTTGTTTTTAGCATTAAAATTAAACCAGAATAATTACAACAATTACAATAATTAGAATAATTACAAGGTCGCTAATTTTAATAATGATAGTCAACAGTCCAAGGATAGTGGTCATATATTTTTGGAGTCCTATGACGTGTACACGGTTTTGAATAAAATCAATTTTCCTTAGGGTGTCCATATTAGGTACAGGCACCTAATATCGTGTAAAAAATCTATTAAAGTTATCATTAAAAAATAATATTAAAGCACTGCGAGGCTTTGTCTCCGTAATCTTTGATATATGCTGATACGTTTTTACATTCATTTTTAATTAACTGCATTTTTAACATAATCAAACAATATTAAATATATATAGAAAACTATATGTAAGAGAAACGACACATTCACCATAATACTTTAAGTTAAAACATGAATACATTAAAATGATTCTCAGTTTTTATTACTAAAATAGGTGCTAAAAATACAATTAAAAGGTTTTAAAACATTAAAACCAATAATCAGATGGTAAAAAACTTCCCGAGCGCTTTCGACCAAGCCCTGGTCATCATCAATGGGGTGAAAAATGAGAACACTTTCTCATTCTGCACACCAGGGCATACCGATTCGAAAATTTGAGACGGAAATTGCAATCTATATTAGTAAAATATAATCTAATACTCAAATAAAACTACTGTGGATTGAGGAACTAAACAAATGTATTTACAGTATCTAGAGCTAACAAACCACCAGATACATTTTCTTAATTTCTAATGGAAAATCTCGAGTGAAAGCAAAGTGTATGAGTAACCAGTGACTTAAAATATATATTACAAGCGTGTGGATTGCACAGACAAAAAATATGTTCCTTAAACTTTATTAAATTATTTAAGCATCCAGTTTTCTAAAATGCTTATATAGATAAAATAGTGTTTTAAAAGTTATAACAAAGTCTTTACCACAAATTTTAATAATTAGAGAAATAAATGGCTCCTACAATTGAGACAATACATAACCATATTAATTTTGAAAGACCTGTGTTGTATTCATTAAAAGTCGCAAAATTATTTAAGTGCTTTTTAGTAGAACTTACAGTATAACTCTTGTATTTTAGAAAAAATGAACCAAAAAAGTTTACACATTTATAGATAATAACTCTGAATCAATAGATGACCTAATAGTTAGAGAAACATCTAATTTATCGTTGTTGCTTTACAAATGGTATTTATTTTGTTTATATTAAATGTAGTAAGTATAATATTCTTAAACATGAGTCTTAATATTTTTAATCAATTACCTCATCTGCCAATTCTGTGACCTTTAAAATTTTCACAAACAGATAATTATGTAAAATACTGCATTCAACATCAGCATAAATATAAATTACTTTTCCAGTAAAAGAATCAAGTTATTTTCTGTCTTGGATGAAAATTTAATTAGAAGAAACATAGAAAATATAGGTTTTTATTTTCTTCTGCTTATGAAAATATACGATAATATGCATACGGGTAAAGAAATGAGAATTTGATGAATTATTAACATTTTCTTTTAAAACTGATTAAAGGAATAGAACCTTTTTTAATAAAATAAAACAGTCTAGTGCTTTACTTTGATAGTTGAAATACATTATTAAAAAGTTAATTATATTTAATTTTTTAGACAATGGCGTATTTTGATTAACTTAAATTGTAAGAATAAGATATTTCCTAATGTAAATATTAATTTGAATTAAAATGGTGAAATTCAGTTTATAATGTATATTAATAAAAAAAATCGAGAACTTGTGACTGACTGACTCATCAACGCATAACTAGAAAGACTGAAGTCAAGAACACGAAATTTGGACAAGAAATTGCTATTATCAGTAGGCAAGCAATGAGAAAGTATTTTTGAAAATTCGTGGATTAAATGGCGGTCGACAAAATTCAGATAAATATGCGATATCTCAGTCGCAGTTTTTGGTAGGAGCTTAAACTTCAGCATTAGAAATCTACTAAAAAGTAGTTAAACATGTATTTTATCGATGTTAGTAATTCAACCAATAATGGGGCTAAATAGAGTGCTGAAAGTTTTAGAGCATTTCACCATAGTTCAGTAGCTGTTTTTGTAAGATCTTGAAATTCAGAATAAAAAATCTACTTAAAAGATAGTTAAGCCCGTATTTTAGCCACTTTAAAAGTTCAACCAACAAGGGGATTAAATTCAAGGTCGGGAGTTTTGGGTCATTTTGTCATATCTCAGCTGCAGTTTAAGGTAGGAGTGTACAAGGCAGCAGAACAGATGTATTAATAAATAGTTAAAAGCGCATTTCAACGATTTGAGAAATAGAACCACTAAGGGGTAAAATTGAATGTCTAAACAATTAAGTCATTTCGCCATATTCAAGTTGCAGTTTTAGGTAGGGGCTTAAAATACGGCTAAACCAATCTGTTAAAAAATAATTAAACATGTATTTCATCGATTTCAGACCATTTTAACAATTTCGTAGGCAACATCGGCTATGAACTCGATTATGAAAGATTAGATGAATAAGACAGCTATTGTTGAAATTAGATTAGACATTTTGCGTAAAACTTTTTTTTTAAAGGAAAAGTCTTTTTTTTTTTTTTTTTTTTTTTTTTTTTTTGTAGTTTAAATATATATAAAGATGCCAGATGACATATACTTTTGCTAAATGCTGTGCAATTTGATTGATTTTTTCCAGAAAATTGTATATATTTTTTACTTAATTATATTGTTACACTCACAAAAAAAAAATAAATAAATAAAAAAAAAAAAAATACATTTTTTCTTTATAAAGTCGAGTTTTTTTTTTTTTCTATCGTTGTATCAATTTATTTTTCCCTGATTATCTGTGAACGATTTATGTGCGGCAATCTACAGAGCGCGGTATTGCGATAACCATAATATTGTATTTTTATTTATTTTATCTTTAAAGACCATGGTTAACTTCGGCAAAGCCAGTTGGATCGGCCAGTGATATTATGTAAGAATATTTTTTATAAAATATAATTGCCTTCTCCTCAAGGAGAATTATGATATTTTTTTTTTTTATTCTATCCTCTCCGCTTTACATAAATACTGTTATTAAAAGGTTTTTCTTTTAAATTTTATTTAGATAACAAAATTTACCAAATTCGATTTAATTTTCACTTTTTCCTTCCTGAATGAGGTTTTATTTTTATTTTTCTAAATATATTTTTTTAGGTTAATAATATTAAATGTACCTACCAAAATCAAAATATAGACAGTTATTAAAATTACACGTATTTGTCAGGGACTGAAATTTAACAAATGTAGTTATTTTCTGTACTATCCATATGATTAGAGTCTATGGAAGAATTTTTGAAGATGTTATGAAAACGTCGTAGAACAACATAATTAATCAGACAAACAGCTTTCTAATGGTTTTATTTTGTTATACTTTCAATTATTTGTTTTGAAATATTGTTCCTATTTTAAATTTTTAGAGTGAAATATATGCTTTAAGTAAAAGAAACACCAACAGTTTAAAGAAATTTAAGAGAAAATTTATTAATTTTATTATTACCGTATGTTGCAACGTTAATGAAACGATACAAACAAATGTATAGATATATCACATTTATTTTATGCTGATAATAACAATAATTATACATTGCTGATAATAAGAATAATTATTAATTGCTGATAATACAATACTTTTTAGTTGCTGATAATAACAATATATTTGGGACAGAATAAATACTTATTGAGAGAGTGCCAGTCAAAAATCGATTAAAAAATTCAATTCCTTTTAATTTGAATTTTCTAATAAATATTGCCACATTCATCCTGTCATGGTTTGCAGGGTTTTTCATATAAGAAACTTATATTTTTTTCTCAATTAAAAACGGCATAAATTGATATCAAGTAAATTACTTCCTCACAATAAATGTATTTTTTTCATAAAGATAAATAACAATTCAAATTAAAGTTTACAAGCTGTTTGAAAATTTGACAGTCTTACAAACACAGTACACTCTTACGAAAACAGCGATTTTTAAAGTATTTTTGAAATTAATAAATTTAAATAAAATTCAGGAAGATATAAATTTTTGCACATTGCAAAATAAACATTTTGCTTTAAATTAATTTATACAAATCAAGTTATTGTGACATTTACACAAAATAAACAATATTTTGCCCTACAAATATTTTTAAAATGTTCTTATGTGCATTTTTTTTGTTTACTGTGCATTTATGTATAAGCAATTTTTCAGATAATTCAAGATTTGTGCATATTAAAAAAGGAAACCCACTGTTTGAATTTTTTTTTCACATTTTTAGTTGCTTAACAACGTTTTAATATACGATTCCACTAAAATTTTAAGATGTAAAGTATAATGAAATAATTTTTTTCTGACTTTAAATAGATGCTTTTAATTAATGCTTTAAATTTGATGCTTTAAATGATTTGATTTCATTTTTCGTCAAATAGATTCTAAATAAATTTAAATGTTGAAATGGAGAATATTAAATAAATTTATTTTATAAAATAAGTACAAACGCAAAATGAATAAATATTTTTGTATTTAATATAAAATTTTACACTCTTTCGAGAATATGAAATTATTACTGTAGTTCTATTTTTCATTTTAGGCTCAATGAAGTTGAATTGTGAAAAACTATCGATAGATTTTTATAAAGAAAAATTTATTATGAGTTTCATTATAAGTAAAATCAGAACAATTACCAAATTTCGCTAATAACAATAAATTAATTTTATATATAATAACTAGGGGGCTCTGCCCCCTGCAAGCTATGCTCGCCAAGCTATGCTCGTTCAGACACCGCAGAATCTAAAAACACGCTAATCTGATGGGTTTTAAAAATATTAGAGAAGATAGAATTATACTGAAAAAAGCTGTGCAGATCTCCCTGTAAACGGGTTTCCATTCAATTCCCTTTGATTGCAAAAACTTAAGGTCGAATCAGTTGTTGTTAAGACATCCAATGATTGTTTTCGTTTTTGATTAAAGAGGATCAGTTAAACATTTGAAAAGAATGTCAAAAACCGTTGTAAGTTTTCGTAAAAACTCAAACAAATTTTACTTCACCCTTTCTTATCATATAAATAAAAACATACATTTATTTTACTTAAATAGGTGTCACAAACAAAAATTAAAATATGTTGACATGTTTCGGTTTAATAGTAAAAACCGTAATCATAACACACACATAATCAATAGAAATGAATGACACTGGGTACCAAAAAATAATCTAAAAACCAAAAAACATAAAAATGCAAAACATTGCGCCCTCTATGATCTCAAATAGCCTACGCTACCGCGGCTCGCTCTATCAGACTCCCTTTTTAAGTATTTATTAAGGAATTCCAACCATAAAATTGGAATATCAAAGGATAAAGAATCATTACACACAGTATCCCTTCTAGAATATATCTCAATAGATTCGCGGATGATTGACTTGCGGTATAAACTCGAAACAAACAATAATCTACTGTCTCTGAAACAAATATTAACACCCCTCTTTAAAAACAGCCTTGATAACGCAGTCTTTAAATACTGTTAAAGGCTGTTTTTAAAGAGGCGGGTTAATATTTGTTTCAGAGACAGTAGATTATTGTTTGTTTCGAGTTTATACCGCAAGTCAATCATCCGCGAATCTATTGAGATATATTCTAGGAGGGATACTGTGTGTAATGATTCTTTATCCTTTGATATTCCAATTTTATGGTTGGAATTCCTCAATAAATACTTAAAAAGGGAGTCTGATAGAGGGAGCCGCGGTAGCGTAGGCTATTTGAGATCATAGAGGGCGCAATGTTTTGCATTTTTATGTTTTTTGATTTTTAGATTATTTTTTGGTACCCAGTGTCATTCATTTCTATTGATTATGTGTGTATTATGATTACGGTTTTTACTATTAAACCGAAACATGTCAACATATTTTAATTTTTATTTGTGACACCTATTTAAGTAAAATAAATGTATGTTTTTATTTATTTGAAAAGAAGATAAAATAAAATGAATTAAGTATACAGAGTCTTTGTCTCCCTGCACTGTTAAAATTTTGCAGCATTCTGGCAGGTCATTCGACCGTTTTTTGTAAAAACGGTTTCATAACCATAATTTAACTATATTCTGACCATAAAATGGCCAATAATATGGTCAGAATAGTGTTAAAATTACGGTTGTTTCACCGTTTTCGGAAAAAACGGTCAAATGACCTGCCAGAATGCTGCAAATTTTTAACAGTGTGTATTTTAAAACAATCTCTATAACAATAGCCTAAGTCATATGACTATTATTAACAGTTCCGGGCGGACCATTTCGCTTTTTATACTCTAGGTGCCATTTTGGTCCTTTAATGTTAGCCAGGCACAGGTGATAAGTCGCCAAATATTACTCTATTGCCATCATTTCATCTACACTGTTAAAAATTTTGCAGCATTCTGGCAGGTCAATCGACCGATTTTTTTTTTTTTTTGAAAAGATGGTTTCATAACCATAATTTAACTATATTCTGACCATAAAATGGCCAGTAATATGGTCAGAATAGTGTTAAAATTACGGTTGTGTAACCGTTTTCGGAAAAAACGGTTAAATGACCTGCCAGATTGCTGCAAATTTTTAACAGTGTATGTTATAATAGTTCAAGTTATCAATTGCCATAAACAAATACGGTCTCATCCCTACGCCTTTCATATGAAAGTTTGGCACAGATGTCATATACGCCCGATATTGACGCGATTTTTTTCAGACGCCAATTTGGGGAAAGCATCAACAGCATAAACAACAACATTTGGCTTACCTTATCAAGTAAAATAACGATACTTTGGCGCCAATTAAGTACCCGTTGCGTATATCATATTGGCGTCAGAAAAAAATCGCGCCAATATGGGGCCGTATATGACATCTTTGACGAAAGTTTTCCATTTTGATTTTTAAAAAATCGAATAAAACTACATAAAAGTTGCCATGGTCGCAAAGAATTATTGGTACTGTTACGCTAGCCGGGTGCAAATCTCTCTAATATCTTTTTTTCAACTCGCCAGTTAGCATTTTTTTTATTTTTCGAGTGGTAAAATAAAACATTGATTTGAAGTTGAAATTATATGTCATGGTTTGTCGCATTGTTATATATCAAGCGAGATGTCGTATACGCACCAAAGGTTTGGTGTTTTTTTTTTTTCGAAAATTTAACGAAAACCTCCTTTTTGAATACCAGTTGCATATGTATTTTTGGTGGTACTTAGTTATCCCGTCGACCAAAAATCTATCGCCAAACTAAAAGATTAAATGTCAATAATGGTTGATCGTAAATGTCGCATTCACTTGACAACACGTGTTTACTTCATCAAGTGATTTTTTTTTTTCGACGTTTTATTTGTATTTTTATTAATGTTATACTAATTTATTTGTTGTTTTTTTTTGTTATTTAAAATAAAAATTATGTCAATTTGTATAATTTATCGAGTGGTTTGGCGATTTATATAATTTGGCGAAATTGGTCGACGGAATAACTAAGTAGTACCGTATTTTTTAAATTATTTTCTATTATTTTGTATTATTTTCAAAAGGAAATAACAAAAAAGAAATAATTAACAAAATAATTTATATAATTTAAAAAAAGAAATAAAAGTAAATAAGCATTTATTATTAAATAAACAACAATAGTCGGGTTACAATGTCAATCAAAATAATGCCATTTTGCCGCTAATTAGGTACACCGGTGCGTATATGATATCTGTGCCTAATATTTTTCTTTTCGTTTTGTTTAAAAAAAAAGAAAGAAGTGAAAGCCATAATTTTAAATGTTTCGGTTTTAAAAGAAAGGTTTGTATTTTACATATAATGAATGAAAAGATTATATTTTAAATGTAATTAATGAAATATAAAAAAATTCGACGGGAAAAATGTTTGGCGATTTATCACCTGCGTCTCGCTAACATAAATATGCAGAGTTCTTGATTTCTCTATCAGAATTTTTCAATTTGGCGAAAGATTGTTCAAGTAAATTAACATGATACATTTCTTAGCATACATTTAAGGGAGGCCAAACTGGTCGCCAAATTAGTTTAAAATAATAACCTTTTCTGAAATATGAAAAAAATATATATTTGTTAGGATTAAAATTTGAGTTGCCATCATTAGAAAAAAAGTATTTAAAATTAGAAAATAATAAATATTTCGAAAACTAATTCGAATTTAAAAATTCTAATACCAGTTTTGAGATCAGCCGATCAATTCGGATTTTTGGTGTTAATTTCATCGCAAAGCATCCTATATTTTAGGAGAAATCGCCGTGAAACATAATCTGTTGTTTAATCAGTCGTTTCAAAGAATCGTTTCATAAAATCGTTACATTTCAGTCGTTTCATATATCCGTTTCATAAATTCGTTTCATTAGGATTTTATATATATAGGATAGATATAACATATTTTATTCGTGTTACGCAGATTCCTAACCCTTTAGTAAATAATAATTTTTAAACGCAGTTACATATAAATTTATTTTACAAAAGTATAGAAAGTAATAGACTTCTAATACATTAGAAAGAACCTTTGTGTAATACAGAAATTTTATGCTATCACAAATATTTTTAATTTTAAGATTTTTTAAAATAAATCGTAAAAACTAAAAATCTCACATTCGTAAAACCATATTACGTCATTTACGTTTTGAAGCTCCAAAAACTCTGAGAAAGAATATAATCTATAATTTTTAAACAAATTTATGCAACAATTTATTTTTCTTTTATAAAAATATGTCTACTTTTTTTTTTAATAATTCCGAAAAATAATAATAATATTTAAATAATACTTATATACAGAAAACTTCGCCTCAACAGATTTCTGATAATGTCATATTTGAAATTAAAGAATCAAAATACCTTGTTGCGTGTTTTTTTCATTAGTTAAAATATCTAACATACAGGCAAGAGTTTTGTATCAGTGTTAGTGAATCACATTTGCTACCAAAAATTAGAATTTGCTTTTGAAGGTGCATCATAAATTAGATGAATTTTGATAGTGTAATTTAAACGAACAATGCTTATATATTGAAACAATTTTTTTAAATAGTTCAGAGGTTTCATTTCAAGCTAAATTTATGTATATTAAGGTTTTATAAATCTAAAGTACGTTTCAAAACTACAATATATCACACTGCAATTAACATCTTATTTTTCAGAAAAAGTTTCAACGCTCTGTTTTAAATAAATCATTTGACATGTAGCGTTTTGCGTTACTGGTAGCGTTACTTTTCATCTAATCTACTTTTCATCTCACTGGTAGCGTTACTTTTCATCTAAAATAGCGTTTTATATTTTAAAAAGATTAAATCTTATTTGTCACTAAAATTTGCTTTTTTCCGTAACCGATTTACGAAAGTAATGCATAAATGAGAACAATTTTGATATTAAATTGGCCCATATAAATTTTATATATCGAATATTGTTTTACAAGATGTATCAGTGGTTTATTTCATGTCAAATGTATGTAGAGAAACTTTATATAAATCTATAAAGAGCGTTTTGCTAGTCGATGTGTAAATCTATACAAACGATAAAAATATTTTATCATATGTAAAACATGATCGTGTGATATAAAAAAATCTATAATGTATTAAATTATCAAATTTGTTTCTTACTAAATTGTAATATGATTGTGTTAATCGTTATAAGCTTTTAGCTTGCGGGTTGCTTCATAATCATTTTCGGCATTAGAACGATTGTAGGATAATCCTGAAAAAACATGCACGAATTTTTAGCATTTATTATTTTTTTTAATGAAAATGAAGATGAGTACTAGATTTCACAAATTTTGTATAATATTCCGTTTCAATAGTCACGTGTATACTCAGTCATGTGATGCAGCCATAGATCATTTCGTGCATTTTATTTGACAGGGAGATCTCAAAAGATTTTTTGAAATATTTTATTGCCACGTCAAATTGCACTAGTGGTCAAATCTTCATTGAAAAATATGAGTTGAAACATGTACTTTATATTGAGGAAGTTCCGGAAGAATGAGACGTATTTTTAGATATTTCATAAAACGTGTAATAACGAAAGTGTCCGGTAATTTTTGACCGTATAGCGTATAATTTTCACTGACGCCTTTTGAACTATTTCGATTAGGGTTCCATTCTTCGTCGCAATAGAATTAAAAATGATTAAAAATTACATGATTTTGAAATTATCATATTAAAAACGCAAATTCTTGATATACACTCTTAATTCAAAAGAACGAAATATTAACTCAACAAAAGAACGAAAACTTTTACGCATGTTTTCGTTCTTTCTCAGTATCTGTTTTATTAGAAAGAGACATTTTCCTCAAAAAGCTGGTTTGCCAAATTGCACTGTTAGGAGTAGCAACCCAGAACCGCTCATTTCAGATCGGAACAGAAAAATAATCTTTAAAAGAGCGATTTAAGAACCTACGCTATTGGTTGAAATCCTGTAACGTGATATTTAGTTTGGCAGGCGTAGGACCCAGAACCGTTTTTAAAGATGAGTCGCTTAAAAAGCAAAAAAAAAAAAAAAAAAGTTTAAAAACGCACAAATAATATATGAAAAGCAGCAAAGTCGGTTGTTTGTTTCAAGCGTCAAAGCTTAGCGTTACACGATTAAAACAATTAAAACAATATTACAATTATAATTTGATTGACTTAAAAATAGTATAGAATGAGATAGATGGATTATGCCCACGAAAGCAGAGGTGAGGGCAATCATCACAAAGAACTGAGTAAATTTCGTTTTTGTTTCCAGCTAAAACCAAGATGGCTACCGGTGATTCTAGGATTTTTCTAATACTGAAAATTCTAAGGTAAAGTACGATATTTTACTTCATCTTTCTTGTAATTCCTTCGCTATTTCGTGTTGTATTTTCACACTGAATATATGATTTTTTGCATTATTTAACGTTATTATTTTAAAACCGGAAACACAAATTTCTTAAGTTACCTTTTTTTTTTTTTTTTTTTTTTTTATGCATCTGTTCTTTAATTTTTATAATCAATAAAATGCGCTTAGACATGTAGTTTCTCGTATTCAAATTGTGTAAAATTACGCTATTTGATAGTTACATTATTAAACACATATCATTTTGTGCTTATATTATTGATTATTAATGTACTACTTTGCACATGACATTCAGAAATATTTGTGAAACACAACCTATGATAATAAAAAAATATTAAATTATTATTAACTTATAATATATGTTCTATGTTTTTTAATGTTTCAGAAAGTAGAAGTATTTAATAAATTGTGTTCACTTAGATAGTTTTACTTATCTACGCTTTGTTTATTTTTTTTTATTGACACAGTATTATGCAAATAGTACAAAATGTAAAAGATAATTAAAAAAAATATCAGAAAATAACAGATTAGTAAAAAATACCATTAATTTATTTTATGGCACAACTAGCTTGACCTTTTTTTTTTTTTTAATTATGATTTTGTGAATTTTTATTTTTGTGTTATACCCAACTAAAACTGCAAAAAGACTTTGTTCATATTCATAAGTTTAAAAAAAAAAGGCTGCAGTTATGTAACACATGCATTCTATGTTCTATAATTATTTATCTGTGTCATAAGCAAAATATACTAAGCAGATGTAATAATATCAGAAATAATTAAAGAAATCCGCATTTCCAAATTAAAACTAATAACGCTAAAATTATATATGCAATGAGAAAATATTAAAAAAATCATAATAAGAAAAATAAAGTAAAAATATCACACTTCAGGATATTGACAAGGTAAAAAATCTTGTTTTCGTATGGCGCGAACCATTTATTATTATTATTATTATTATTATCTAATTTATACTTTGGAAATGAAAAACAAAATTTTTCTATTCTTCTACATCTGGATTAAAATAAAATAAAATGGAGTTTTAAAAATAATACATTTTTCAAACTGGGTAGTTATATATGTTAAAAAAAATAAAATAATAATAATTTCTGAAAATAAAAAGGAAATAACTTATTTCGTCTATTCAATTTGACACAAAATGGTGCAGTCATTCGTTTTGCCTATTAATTTAGTCGAAAAAAGAGTGAAACCAGCTTATCAAAAATAAATGAAAATAAACACTCCGCCAGATGGATGAAATCCAGTCCTATAGGATAAGTGCATTTTCAATACTGGAAAGGTATGAAAATGCACTCAGGCGGACTTAAAATCGCAGAATTTTTTAAAGAGAGCATACGAATGCACATTTCCTTTCAAACATGGTGTCAATTTGGTGACAGATGCATTCTACATTTCTATGATTATAAAAGAATAATTAGTAAATTTCGATGCATCAGAGAAAATTAACTGCAAAAAAATGTTTCGAAACTGGTTTTGATGCCGGATGTGTGATATTAAAGAAAAACAAGTCATTTTGTTGTCAATTGCAGAAAAACATACAAATGCTTGTCTTGATTTCAATATTTTATAAATTAACCAAAGAAAAAATGTTTCTTTTGTTTCAATAGCATGTGCATGGGAAAAATTCGACAGCACTTAAAAGAAAGATCTAATATGCATTATGGAGATAAAATTAATATGAGATACGGATTACCGAGATTTATTTGGAATACACTTTAATTTGAATATTTAAAATTTTAGTTTCTTGCCTATTCTGTTACCTAAGTCGGTAAATGAATTAGTTCGAAAGTTATGCAGTAAAATTATTGCTGTGTTTACAAAGACCAGCTCTGTATACAAACATATAGCGAATTTGCTAAATAATTAAACCGCATTTTTAAAGTGAAGAGATGTAGAAACTTTTATTCTGGTTAAAGGATTGATAAATGGATAATTTCAGTGGCATAATGTGATAACTTTACATTTTCTTATATATCAAACGAGTGAAAAATATACAAAATAAAACTTCTGATTTACTTTACTTGAAAATGTGCTAAAATACATAAAAAGTTATTTATAACATGATAACCGTCAAATGATGTTAAAACTCAAACGCTTTCAACTGTTATAAAACAGCCATTTTCAGAGGAAAATTCAGAGGTGTAAAAGTTCATGAATGTTCATTGCTAAAATAGCTGTAGTCTATTTTAAAGGAAGGGAGGAGGAAGGGAGAGGGACGTGCTGGGGAAGGTTAAATACGATAATTATGTTTCAAAATTGCTAGAGATATTTAGTATTCCATACCAGATCCTCGATGTATTGTAGGACAGTACATCATTGCAGGTTTTCCTTCCTTCAATCAAAATTTCCAAAGTTTCTCTGATTTTTGATTCATTGTAATTAGAAGTACGAGCTATGCTTCATGCTTTACTGAAATCAATGTCAATGTCTTGTTTTTGGTTTAACCTTGATAGAGCTGCTGAGAACCTACCATACTTTATCTCTACAATATTTCCTTTGATACTATCTTTAAATTTGCTATTAGACATGCCTACGGAATTGAGTTTTTTCTGATGTACTTTATCGGTAAAAGTATACGATATTATCACATACACGTCTGAAGATTCGTCGAATCTAAACTTTGCAACCCTCCCCCTCTCCTCATCCTGCCTTTTTTTGAAAAAGATTCGTCTACAACTATTTACGCAATGAACATTCCTGAACGTTCTCGTCTATGAATTTTCCCCTAATGATGGCTGTTTTACAATAGTAGAAAGCGCTTGGGTTTTAACATCATTTGACGGTTTATATATATTTTAGCACCTTTCTTTAGTAAACTAGATCAGTAGTTTCATTTCTTATATTTTTCATTTTATAATCAAGGTGAACAAGACGTCCGAAACTTATAGCTTAAACTGTTTTTTACAAGTTTTGAAATTACTGAAGTGTGTTCTGCAAACCAGCTTATTACTGTATTATAGCTTATGCTATAGCAAATTTTATTTTTCAGCTCAACCTACATTTCAGATATGATATAGTAACTACCTTAGGAAATTTCCTTTTTGTAATTTCTTTTAAGAATTTAGCACCTTTTTACGATTACTACATGGATTTTAAATTGTTTTATTTGTTTATTATACTACCGCTTACTGTAATGTGCATAATTGGAGAAACAATTCCACGGCAATTTTTATTCTCAATATTTCTAAAAGTATTATACTAACGATAGTCAGAGGAACATACCTTATTCTCATCATTTACAAACCATTCTCACACAAATAGTCAAGTCTGAAAGGACTGTGTCAAATTTCCAAATTTTTAAAAAACAACTTATTGTAACGGCAAATCTTGACTAGATGACAACATATCCATTAGCTCTCTCAGACGTCAATAAACGGAGGAAATTTTCAGTTGCTATATTTTCATGAATGATGAAGCAAAATAGCGGTTAGTACTGGAGGGTGTATAAGGACAACAAAAAAAAAAATGTTTACATAATGGTCGCGTTAATATGAGTTATAAAAGTCCTAGCAGATAAATCACACATATACTTGCTAAGAGTGATTACAGTACATTTAAAGAGTTTAAAAACCCATTAAAAATATGACAAGATTTTTTTAACATTTGCTGAGATACAGAATGTGACTATTGAAGTGCACAAAACTAGTCGATTTGTATTGAAAAATTTATTAAAAAAATAATGTCTACTGTAATCGCTTTTTGCATGTATATATGTGTTTTATTCCAGTAAGGATAAATGTGTTTTTGTAACACATTCCCTTCCAGATAGCTAATATTATTTTCTTTTTCATTTTGTTATAAAATATTTAACAAATACTTATTGAATACGAGACTTATTTAAATTAATCCGAAAACCTTAAATCTTTTAAAATTAAAATGTTACGTAATCAATAATCTTTTCATCTTTATTCTAAATTCTATATGTTTAGTATCACCTTTGATTTCTTTGAAGGATTAATTTTCCTTTGATCTTTTATTAAATGCTACACTTCAAGCTCGAAATAATTTTACTGATTGGATTATGCCGAAATTTAATTTTATAGTACCACTTAACAGATATATTAAAGAATAGTCTTAGAACGTTTTATCTAAAGTATCGTCAGCATATAAAAATGTCAGAATTAAAAAATATATATTTGTGTTAGAGTGTATGCAAAATACACTGTAAAAAAAAAAATTTGCAAAGTTACTAAAATTTTTCTAGGAAACTGGGATTCCAGGAACTTTTTATGTAACGGCAACAAGAAAAATTCCTGTAACAGATACTGTTACAGAAATTTTTGCTTTTGCCGTTACATAAAAAGGTCCTGGAATCCCAGTTTCCGAGAAATATATTAGTAACTTTACAGATTTTTTTTTTACAGTGTACTCGTTTTTAGTTTTAAAAAATTAAAATATAAATAAGCATTTCAAATACAACCGTTTTTAATTTTTTCAACATAGTGATAACTTAGATAACATAGCTGTGATAACTTGCCATAGAGTGCTGTTATTGAAAGTTACGTGTGTAGAATCTATCGCTCATTTACAGTGCGACACAAAAGAATTCGGTTATATCACTGTATTTTAGCAATTGGTGTTGGGATTGCGTTTTCATTTGTGATATCAGTTTCTAAATTTATCTATTTTTTGATATTACTTGGCGTGTATAAATCTACCATAGATACAAAGCTGCCCAAAATTATAGAGAACGTTTTCACTTGTTAAAAGGAAAATTTAAAAATGATATGTCTTCCTTCATTCAACTAAATTTATGGAGTATATATACAAATCATACACAGAGCTGCACTAAATTATCCGTGTATATTTCCAACTGTAGGTGGTAACTGATGAAAATGGGATTTCAAATGTGTTAATTGTTTTTCAAAAGGATTTATTAGGTATCATGTTTCAACTCATTAAACTATGAAGGTGTATTGCATTATCCACATGGGGAAGGGTTAGTATACTATGCTTGGAAATATGACTTTTCATTATTGTTTTATTAGAACTATTACTACAAGATCATGAATCTACTTTCTTTTACTCTCGACATAAACCCTCAAAAACATTATGTCGTTTATTCTTGCCTATGGATGCATTTTGATGAGACAAAGTGGGGGTAAGGTCTATTTCGTTGTAGTATCAAATTTTATTTATCAAATTTTATTTATTAAATTTTATTTAGATTTTACATGCTTGGAAGAATTTGCTAATTTAGAAGTGGTAATATGTTGGAAAATAGATCTGAAATATCAGTTTATACAGCAATATAATTAAATAATAATAATAATTTAAATATAGTTTTTCAATGTCCTTAACACTTCTTCATGTTTTTATTTATCAGGTAAATTGTAACTATGATTGGCATGTACGTCTTTTGAGGGATTTGTGTCTACAATCTATTGAACAGTTTTTAATGTTTTAGCACAAATATATCTAAACTAGGAGGCTCTGCCCCCTGGAAGCTACGCTCGCCAACCCCCATTCAGACACCGCAGAATCTAAAAGCACGCTAATTTGATCGGTTTTAAAAAGATTAGAGAAGATTGAATTATAATTAAAAAAAAACCTATAGCGATCTCCCTGTAAACGGGTTTCCATTCAATTCCGTTTGATTGCAAAAATTTAAGGCCGAATCATTTGGTATTATGACATACAACGGTTGTTTTCGTGTTTGATTAAAGAAGACCAGTTAAACATTTGAAAGGAAGCTAAAATAAAATGAATTAAGTAAACAGAGTCTTTGCCTCCCGGTATTTTTTAACAGCGTTATAAAAAGATTGACATAATACAATTTACTACAATTACTACAATTTACCGCTTTAACCCCTTCAAGGGCGGTAGTTCATTTTTGGACTACTTAATTTTAATTCTTAAATGCACCAGAATATTGGAATGAAAATTTTCCTTTTATTATTAAGTGAACAAAAGCATTTTCGTATTTCGAAATTTGTTTGCAAATTCTGGTGCCATTTACTAATTTCAACATTTTACGAATAGAAGTACCTTGACCCTGAAAGAGTTAAACGCATATTAATGTATTTATTATTTTAAAGTTTCCTTTCTCTTTTAATATTCACGTGTAAATACAATTTTCAATATTTTCCTGCTTGTAACACGTACTCATTTAACAGTAATTTTAAAGGGGTTTTTTTCTGTTTTTAATAGTCACGTGTAAATAAATTTTTAATCGTTAGGAAATATTATTCTTTGCACTGTTTTTAGAATTGAAAAAAATCTCTATACTAATAAAGTCATGTGACTATTATCAACAATTCTGGGCAGATTCCTTCGCTTTTTATATTCCAGGCGGTCATTTTGGTACTTTAATGTTAGCCAGCCACAGGCGATAAGTCGCCAAATATTATTCTATCGCCATGATTTCACTTATATTACAATAGTCCAAGTCATGTAACTGCCATAAACAATTACAACACTTCGCTTTTCCTAAGAAAGGTTTCCATTTTGATTAAAGAATCAAAGTTATTTTTTCGAATAAAACTACATAAAAGATACCATGATCACAAAGAATTCTTGATACTTTTATGTTAGCCGGGTGAAAATCTCGCCAATAACTTTTTTTAACTCGCCAGTTAGCATTTTTTTATTTTTCGAGTGGTAAATTAAATCGGTACTACTTGGTTATCCCATCGACCAAAAATCTATCGCCAGAATATAAGATTAAATGCCGATAATGGTTGATCGTAAATGTCACATTCACTTGACTGTAAGGAAGTTACACGTGTTTACGCCACCAAGGGATTTTTATTTCGACGTTTATTTTTATTTTTATGAATGTTAGGCACAGATGTCATATACGCCCCATATTGGCGCGACTTTTTTCGACGGCAATTTGGCGAAAACATCAACAGCATAAACAGCAACGTCCGGGTTACCATATCAAGCAAAATAACGACACTTTGGCACCAGTTAAGTACCCGTTGCATATATGACATTGGCGTCAGAAAACAATCGCGCCAATATGGGGCGTATATGACATCTGTGCCCAATGCTATACCAATTTATTTCGGCACAGATGTCATATACTCCCCATATTGGCGCAGTTTTTTTTTTCGACGCCATTTTAGCGAAAACATCACCACGATAAACAACAACATCTGGATTACCATATCAAGCAAAATAACTATACTTTGGCGTCAGTTAACCTTTAACCGGAATCGCTAAATTGTTCCACATTAGTGGAATCTTATGTCCAAAAGGACCCTTTAATTAAAATCCAAGTTATTTTCTAATATATATGAAATTACCACTTAGATAGGTTATAAGCGCATTGAAAAAAGTTTCATGTACTATATAAATCAACTTTTATTCATATATATCTTGAAATTATACATTTTTTTTTTTTAATTTAGTTCTTTAAGCATTGATGCGCGCGTTTCGAAATTAAACGTTTTTTTTTTTTTGTCGTTGTCCGGTCAAAATGGACCCACGATTCTGGTTAAGGCTTAAGTACCTTTGCATATACGACATTGGCGTCAGAAAAAACCGCGCCAATATGGTCTGTGACAACTATGACATCTGTGCCTTTATTTGTTCTTTCGTAATTTAAAATAAAAATTGCGTCAATTTGTATAATTTGGTGAGTGCTTTGGCAATTTATATAATTTGGCGAAATTGGTCAACTGGATAACTAAGAGTACATTTAAAACATTGCTTTGAATTTGAAATTAAATGTCAGGATTTCTTGCAATATTTAATCGGGTTTGGCGTGGTTTTTTTTTTTTTTTTTTTTTTTTTTTTTTTTTTTTTTTTACGACAACTTGGCGAAAACCTCGTTTTCGAATACCAGTTACATATGTATATGTATTTTTAAATTATTTTCTATTATTTTTAAAATGAACTAATAATAAATAAAAATAATTAATTTATAACTATAGAACAAAGCAATTTCTAACTTTTTTTTTGTTATAAATAAAAACAAAATAAAGGTAAATAAATATGCAACAGTAGCCGTGTTACCATGTCAGGCAAAACAACGCCCTATGGCGCTATTTAGGTAACCCGGTGCGTATATGACAAATTTTACTTTTCGTTTCGTTTTAAAAAAAGAAAGAAGTTAAAGCCATTGATTTTAATTTTTTCAGTTTGAAATGAAAGCTTTGTATTAAATAAAACGATAATGAAAAAAAAAAAAAAAAAAAAAAAAACACATTGTACTTAGCATAGATTCAAGTGAGGCCAAACTGGTCTCAAATTAATTAAAAATAATAACCCTTTCTGAAATACGAAAAGAAATATCAGTTATGATTAAAATTTGAGTTGCCATCATTAGAAAAATGTATAAAAAATTAGTCAAAAAAATTAATATTTCGAAAACTAATTCGAATTTAAAAATTCTAATACCAGTTTAGAAATCTGCGTATCAATATTGATTTTTGGTGTTAATTTCATCGCAAAGTACTCCATATTTTAGGAGAAATCGCCGTGAAATATAATCAGTTGTTTAATCAGTCGATTCATACTTGCGTTTCATACTTCCGTTACATACTTCCGTTTCATAAAATGCGTTTCATTAGGATTTTATATATACGAGTTGCAACCCGTCGAAATTCGACGTACTAAAAGGTTTGAAAGGAACTGTCAGATCGAAATTATAATAAACCTACAAAAATAATTACAACAAAAAAATCATCTTACATTGGTTGTCTAACTCTTAAAACAAATAATATTTTAAACCCAAAATTACCAAAATATTATTTCTACAAACTTCAACTGCTTAAATTACTGAAAAATTAAACTGTATTAGATTACGTAATCAAGATGAGTAATTATGATGGAGTTATCGATGGAGCTCTTATGTTTGTTTTTACGGGATGAAAAATCAGTAAAAAGAATTTTGCTTTGTCACATCATAAAATTTTCCCCCATAAAATCTAAACTGTACGTTATTTTCACAGTCTCGTAATTGACATACGCACCACTCAAATTCACAATTTGAAAGTATTTTAACGCGCAAAAGAATAGATTATTAATGAATGCATTTCCAAAGTTAAAGTCACGTTTGTCTGATACAACTTTTTATGTGAACATTCGCACAAATCTTAAGTTCTAATCTTAGTACCCGCGAAAAAAAAATTCAGAAATTTGACTTTAGTTGTCATAGTATTCGCCATTTATAGTATTGGTCAAATATTTAGTTTTATCAAAAAAAAAAGGATCGTTTTGTTTTAAATATATCATTTTTGCTCAATGAATCATTTTGCCGAGCGCCTCAAACTCATTTATCAGAGTAATGTAAAAATATTAAAATGTAGCTGATTTATGAAGTAGAATGCGTATTTTATTTAATGTCTGACATCATTTTCTGTTCAAAAATTATAAAAAAGTTAATTTTATTTGTAATGTGAAAATGGCATCAATAAGGATATAATGAATAAAAATAATAAACCATGAATATTTTCCCTTTACTTTCAATATAAATGGAGTACTTCATTTGCCACAATTACAAAATTTGTATTAAAAACTACAAAAAAATTATTATCTCAAAAACAAATTGAGATACAGCTTTCAAACAAATAGTATTTAAAAGAGAATTTTTTTTCTTATACGACGGTGTAAAAAGTTAAAAAGTGTGATGCATTGAAGTTTAACACTTTGCAGTAGAGAAAATGCAAAACCAAAATTTTATTTCAAATTTCAAAGTGTTGCCATTCGCAAAATGACGTATGCGTTACGCACAGATATGTTTGCCCGTTATAATATAGATAGGAAGATATATATTTTTTTAGTTAATACATTTTTAGAAACTCTGTGTAATAATTATTATAATATTTGCAAATACTAAAAAGGGGTAAGTAAGGGGTGAATATACCCCATATCTTCTATATTCACGCTCGTAACGAAGTATTTCAAAATATTTTTTATGCAAACATTGCAATTTCGATTTTTTACACTACAAAATACGTGCTCTGTTAGTTTACTTGATTCTAGACTTCTAATTGCTGAATAAAAAAGCATATTTTGACACACACACACACGCACACACACACACACATATATATATATATATATATGAAGGCATTCTATGGTAAAAGCAATGAGCTTATTAGATATTATTACGTCTTTGTTTTATTGCATTGTATTGTGTGGCACTATACAACCGTGAAAAAAAAAGTAAATACCCCCTACTAACTCCTCAACAAATTATCGTAGAAGAATGTTACTGGTACCGAACGATTAGGAATAAAGTCTAATTTTAAATGATGTATATAAAATTTTACTCAGGAGGCCATCTACATATTAAATCTAACCATAACATTGTTTTTTTTTCCATAATAGTACACAATTCTGACAGCATAAATGAACTCTACACCATTCAATTAGCCTAAAAATAATTTTTTATGCAATTTGTGGTGTAATTTACCGAGAAATTCATTATTTTAAAACGAGCGTATTTCAGGGGCTGTATCTAAATTGAAGTTCAGTACTCGATTATTGACTGAGAGAGTCTCCTTCTTAATCGAGGCATTTTAAGCTGTCGTTGAAGACTGTTAGATTACAGGATAGCAGAAGAAATTTCAAAATATCTAGTCACTTCTATCATAGACGGCTCCTTAAACCACATTTTGCCGTTTTTTAAACATAATTTGAAATCTACTTGGAAGAAAAATGTGAAATTTTGGATTTACAAAAAAGCAGGAATTAATAAATCTAAATCCATCAAAAAAATTGTAGATTACAATTCATAATTTTTTTTTTAATATTAATTTCATAATTCAAAATCCATATCATAAAATTATAAAAAATGCAAATTCAACGTATTTATGTTAGGGTATTTTAATATTATTCCTACATAAAAAGTAGCACATGAGGAGTCTAATTTTAGGAGATATTAATAAAAATATGAAAATGTAATTTAACATTAGAAGCACTCAATTTTAAATGTTTATATTTTAAAAACTTATTTTTTCAAATGACTTGAAATTTGATGTTTAGGCATAGTTTGAACGAAGATTTGAAATATCTTTTTAAAATTGGGTATTGCCATTGAAAAAAAATGAAGTTTGGGTTCGTTTTGATATGTAGATAGCCCCCTAAGCAAATTTTATATACATCATTTAAAAGTAGGCTTTATTTCCAATCGTTCGGTTCCAGTAACGTTCTTCTAAACCAATTTTTTGAAAAGTTAGTATGGGGTGTTTACATTTTTTTTCCACGACTGTACATTTCAAATCAAGAAATTTCCAAATCTTCGATTGCCTCTGATTGTTGGATGCCAAGTCACTGTTTCAATTTCTCCATGGCCAGAATTAATTCTTATCCTGCATCTCCCAGCCACTTGGATTTTTTTTATTTTTAAAAATTCCGATAAACTTGTCAAAGATCTCTCATCATCTTTTTTTCTCTCTTCAGCTTAGAAATTACTTTTGGAGTTCGCCTCCCACCTTTTTTGTGTTTTTTTTACTGTACATCATTTTTTTTTAAATGTACATCATCCGACATATAATGCTAAAACTGCATGTAATTAGTAGCCTATATAAGCTGGTTATTAAATAAAAATATTGCAATTTCGGGCTCTCATAAAGTTTTTACATTTTGGCATCATTTTATACTATAAAAAGAAAGCTCTAGCACTTTGTAATTAATTGTTTTCTCGAATAGCCTAAATTTTTCAAGGTTAGCGACATGATCTCCACAAATTGTTACAGGTGATACTGAGAGTACAAGGTTCCTTATTGTTAAATGGATACTGATTTTATAATACTTAGATACAATGTTCATTACTGTTTATACCTCAGTTCACATTTCAGGATAACAAAACTAAGGAATGACATTGTATATAAAAGTTCCGTTTGAATATCACTTTATTCTGAAAAAACTGTTAAACGAATAAAACTTGTTGTGTGACAAGTGTCTGCATGTTGTAAAACGCATATGCCCTATCACATGAAAGTGACTATCATTTTTAGTGTCGCAATTTGTATGTAATCGACCATATTTGAAATACTATGATAGATTGCGAAAAAAAGTCACTTAAAAAGTGTCGTCATAGCTCTATGATAGAGAACCATTTTACTTGCGTGTGCCAAAAAATTCGCAAACAATATCGTATCAACAATTTAACTTAACAAGCATTTACATAAAACATATTGCACCACACACTGTCTAAAATAAATAATGATTACTAAAATCAGTCGTTTTCATACATTAAATAACTAATAATTAAAAGCAAATGTTACTTTTCTGTGTATGTGAAACAGCATTAATTTATCGGAATTTTGATTGAGAAATATGGTTTATTAAATGGCATATACCTTAAAAAGTAGACAACATTTACGAATGTTTATTTTAATTTTTAACTTAACCCAAATGCAACATGTAGCTTATAATAATTAAGAGCCGTAAGAATTGTAATAATTCGTAATACATGCATTAATAATTTATTAAGTGAAATTTTTTCTGTTGTGCGTTCGAGAGAAAAGTCATTTATAGTATATCCTTTCTATATTTTGTTACTTTTGTTTGCTATTTAGCTATCAATTTTTGTGCGATTTGTCTCTTTAATGCAGTAAAATTGCTGAAAAACTCATTTTAAATTATACCTTTTTAATTTACTATAGAAAGGTAAAATAGCTACATGTCGAAAATTGCATCATTGTGTTGCTTTACTTGAGATAGATTGTCGAAATTCGATTTATTGTACAAAACTTTGTTTAAGGTATGTAATGATTATTAAATTTAAGTTTCTCACATGCCAGAGAAATTGTATGTGCCAGACGTTCGCCAACCCTGTCCTAGCTATATAGTATGAAATAATGTGTTAGATGCAAAAATAACGTTTCAGAAATTATAAAATGTATATTTCTGTTTAAAAAAGCACCAGTTTGTGTAAATTAATAACCACTTGTATAATTGTAACATTTTAGGACAGATGTATGTTTACGTATAAAACTAAGACATGTAAACATGAATAATTTTATTTAAAAAATAACTAAAATTAAATATGTTCATTGTTTCCTCATCTGCAGCAATGTATGTGTATATATGCAATTTCATCTCTATAGCTGTGAGTTCTGAAAATATTGAAGGTACATAATTTAGTAAAATAAATAGTGTCTTGCATACTTGTGCCACTTTCATTAGTAAATGCATTATAATGTCACACTTCTGCAGTGATTAGAGAAGAATCTAAGACGATCAGAGGTTATCCAAAAAATAAAAATCTTATGTATTCAGATGTGTTTAATTTTACATATAAATATACACGTAAGAAAATTAACGGGTTCTTCCTTGTATAATGCAAAGACTCTTACCTCTTTATCCGTTTCCACTATGCAGCCAGTGTACCTGAGTCTGTGATTCGAATATTTTTAAAGATTAAACGTGTAAAATCAATCATCAAAAGTTTTTTTTATTGTTAAATTGTTCAATATTCTCAAACTCAAGCCTTCTTTTAAAAAAAGGTATACTTTATGGAGACCTTAAAAATCCTTTTTTGTTAAAATAGATGATGTTGGTACACATCTACTTTCTCTAATTAGAACTACATTAATACTTAGAAAATTTTTCCAGAGAGAGAAACATTCGCCTTGCATACAATATTTCAAATGGAAATCAAATTTCAAATTACTTGCTTAAAAGGCTAAAGTACAACCTATTGAAAAAGATTTCATGCCGGGACTCGAACCCGGGCCATCAGTATAGCGCACTGACGTTCTACCGACTAAGTTTCGTGTTTGTCCAATCACGGTGGCTCACGGAAAAATACATTCCATCTTGGGCTGCGTTTGTAGCCTTGCCAACCTGTAACAGAGAGAAGTTCCATACAGGGTATCGTTCCATGTGGTTTAGTCGGTAGAAAGTCAGTGCGCTATGCTGATGGACCGGGTTCGAGTCCCGGCATGGAATCGTTTTCGCTAGGTAGACCTTTGCGCCTTTTAAGCAAGCAATTTGAAATTTGATTTTCATTTGAAATAGAACTACATTATTCGATATCACGAAATCACAACATAATTTACTGTAACCATAAAAAAGACATTGCTTCAGTCCTTTATCCCTTTAAGAGCGGGAGATTTTTTGTAGTAATGAAAAGTTTTGGCGCTTTCCCCTAAGTAATAGGATGATATTTGTTAGAAAAAAATACCCTATGTTAGGTTATGCGAAAGGAGGATTCACGCAATTCTGTTGGTGCAGACTCAACTTTAAATCGTTGACAAAGCGGATTTTTTTCTTATTCTTTAAGATCACCCACAGTTGTGTAGTTCCGGACTTAAAGAGTTACTATAATATACACGCAAAATATCATTTTAAAGTTTCACATTAACTGGCATATTTATCTGCTAGTATCTGAGTTGTGACAGAAAATAATATAGACCTAATATATAAATCTGAATAAATTGGAAAGAAACTTTCAATTACTAGTCTGTGAACCCTGAATAAAGATTAGAAACAAAACAACTGTATTAATGTCGTAAAACATACACAGCATTCTTAAATAGATTAAAAAAAATCAATACATATCAAAAAGGGAAAGAAGAGCACAAGGATAGAAGAGCACAAGGGCCTAAAAACATGCTCTTTGTAGATATCTGCAAGTATATCTGAAAAATAGTTGTTTCGTGATTTATTTTGCAAATCGTTAAATTCTAGACATATCTTTTAATAGATTACTGAATATCCACAATCTTAAATCAACGAAAAAAGTAGAATAAATTTATTGCAGTCTTATAAATCCCTTTTTTTTTTCTTTCATTTAAAGGACCGTTTTATTACACTTAACTTTTCAGGTTTAGAAACGTAATCTCAGATATCACGGTATCTTGACATAATTTTCTTTCATCATAAATAATAAAGACAGCCACAGTCCTTTATTACAAGGGAAATGCAAGAGATGCTTTAAATATAGAGATTTCCTATATAATGGAAACGAAATTGGCACGTATATTCAATGGTTCGAATCCTGGTTCGATTTCAGGCTTGGACAATTTTTTACTTTGTTGACTTTACGCCTTTTAAGCAATTAAAATATGAAAATTACTAAAAAACTCAATGCGTGTGAAATTTTCTACAAAAATTATGTATGGTAACTTGAGGTGAGATGCCGTGTTGTACAAGATGCCGTATAACGTAGTTTTTATATGAGCAGGCGATGTAGGGAAACGCTGCTCAGTTGTAAGGAAGATGATTCTCTAGTGATACTTTAATTTCCATTGGCATTCCATTTCTAAATTTTTACGTGGTACTTTTTTATTGCTATTTCGTCTTAACATTTCTGGTAAGTGTCCAAAATCTTTTGCGTGACTTCTTTATTTGCCTATATAAGTCTTAGTTTAAACACCAGAGAAATAAATTTGATGTTTTTAGAGATTACTGATACCTGGCCTTACTGCAATACATAAATAGTGGTCAGTTCTCACTTCTTCACGTCAGTGGGACGCACAGCGTCTTATCCAATACTTTTGGGTGGGTAGACAAAACTTTTTGGGGGTAAGATGCCGGTTGATTTCCGTTACGATCAAATGCCTAGCTGTTTCTTCATTGTTTAAATTACTCTTGGTCTAACTTGTCAACAATGTTTATCAGATAATTTAAATCAGCGATTAAATCGTGATTTTAATCAACTGATTAAAAACATTATTGATTAAAATTATAAATTTTCTAAATGTTTAAAATGACATAAAGAAATATTAAAATCTAATGAGACCATAATTTTAAAGTTTTTTACATGTATTCTGCCCTATAAATAAACTTGATTGGCTTTATAAATAATTGTTTAATAATTACTAATTTTAATCATTGTTACAAATTTAATGTTAAATGCAGTTATTAATAATTTTAATAAATGTGAATATTGGTAGTATATAATACAGTTTTAGGTAACTAGGGGTTTCTGCCCCCTACGAGCTATGCTCGCCAACTTCTATCCAGACACTGCAGACTCTAAAAACACGCTAATTTGATCTGCTCTGAAAAGAGTACGGAAGATTAAATCGTAATTAAACGACTTGTGACGACCTCCTGTAATCAGCTTTCCATTCATTTTCCTTTAGGTAGGGGGTTTTAAGACAGAATCAATTTCTGTCGAGACAGATAAGTGCTACTTTTGTGATTGATTAAATAAGATCAACCCAACAATTTAAAGTTAGCTTGTATATAATGGCTAAGTATACAATTTTATAAAGACGCTATAAGAAATTTATTTTAAATTAGACGTTTTAACCCTAGATCTACCGGGAATTTTATTCAAGTTTTAATAAAACGTTCTACACCAGAATTTTTATTTAAAACTATTTCACTTATTTATTTACCTTATATTTGTCTGGTTTATATACTTAGTTTATTTTAAAGAAATTTCTGGTTTGAATGAATATTTTGTATGTACCTGTCGGGTCCAATGGACCCGTCTGGTAGACGGAGGGTTAAATGTATTGTTTTAAATATGATGTAATTTTTACCAATTTGTTTTCTCATTTTAATATCCAAAAAAAAAAAAAAAAAACTTTTAAAGGCCTACAAAAGCCAAACTAAATCAGTGTGACAATAGTAACTGCGAATTTCTAGGTATCTCAAACCTTTCTAAAAAAACGAATTAGGTAAGAAGTCAAAGGATAGAGAGAAAGTATCTTCAACTGGCGATGATACGGATTATGATTAAATTTCCTCCCAAGATTCAGTACACGAGGATTTTTTTTTAAGTGATTAAGAATGATTGTTCAGAGTGTGTAGCAGAGTGCAATAAAACCTCGGGAAATTGTGATGGGATCAAGTGCATTCAGTGAAACTGTTGTTTATATAAAAGCTGCTCAAAGTTCTAAACAAATGTGCGAACTGTGGCAGACGTGATATATTGCTAAAATGAACAAAGGGACATATGAAACACATTAACAAAAAAGCTTGACTCAAAAGAACCTTGTCACAGTGAATTTATCGTAGTTAAACTTGTTATAATGTTTAAAAATAAGAATACTTAACATCTATAATTCTTTTAAATGTTAAGTAGAACATAATATATTAAATATTACACAGCCTAATATATTATCATAACATAAATAATTATATAACAAATAAATATGAGTTTGTTCTTTTATTATATTGCCAACGTTTGTTACATTCATTGTTTTGTAATTTACTAATACTCGCAGGAATGACCGAGCTAAGCTCGGTCAAAATTAGCTTTCTGTTTATCTCGATATATTTTCTCACTGAATCATTCTTGCTGTTTTAGGTGCAATTAGCTAGACCATGAAACATAGTGACCCAAAACGACCCACTAATCGAATTTTGTCGAACATGCGACCTATCACAATGCTCTTCTCGAGCCTGAAAACGATGGAATACAAAATTTAGTGAAAATCGTTAGTCGTTTTCTAGGTAAAATAAGCTTGATCCACGTTGATTTCAAAAACCACTAACCAAAATTCATCGACAGATGTGAGCTATTTCAATGGTCTTTTTGTACTGTGAAACGGTATAACAAAAAAATTGGCAAAATTGTTGGAACCTTTTTGAGATGCCGTTAGCTTGACCCCGACCCATTATCACCAAAATGACCCACTAATAGAATTTTCTTGAGCATGCGACCCAGCCCAATGGTTTTATCTTGTCCAGAAACGGTGAAGTACAAAGTTTTGTCAAAATCTTTTGAGGTTTTTTTTTTTTTATACAGTTAGCTTAATCCTGATCCATTAGGACCCAAAATGACCCATTGATTGAATTTTCTTGAACGTGCGACCCTGTCCAATGCTCTTATCATGGCCGGAAACGGTATTATACAAAATTATGTCAAAATGTTTTGAAGCGCTTTTTAAATACAATTAGTTTGACCCTGATCCATTGTGATCCAAAATGACCCCCTAATCGAATTTTCTTGAACATGAGACCTAGCCCAATGGTCTTCTCGGGCCCGAAAACGATAGAATACAAAATTTAGTCAAAATCAGCCGTTTTTTAGATACAATTAGCTGGACCCTGACCCATTGTGACCCAAAATGACTCACTAATCGAATTTTCTCGAACATGTGACTTAGCCAAATTCTCTTCTCATGCCCAAAAACAGTACACGTAATATAAAATTTGGTAAAAATGTTTTGAGCATGTTTTTAGATTCAATTAGCTTTACCCTGGCCCATTGTGACCCAAAATGACACACTAATTGAATTTTCTCGAACATGTGACTTAGCCTCATGGTCCTCTCATGACCAGAAACGGCCGTATATTAAAAAATTTTGTCAAAATGTCTTGAGCTGTTTTTTAGATATAATTAGCCTGACCCTGACCCATAATGACCCACTAATTGAATTTTCTCGAACACGTGACCCATCCAAATGGTCTTTTCGTGCCCGAAAACGATAGATTACAGAATTTCGTCAAATCGTAATGCCGTTATCTAGATAAACTTAGCTGGACCCACGGTGACCCAAAAATGACCCACTAATCGAATTTTCTTGAACACGTTACCCATCCCAATGGTTTTTTTTTTTTTTCGTTGCCCGAAAATGGTTAGATACAAAATTTAGTCAAAATCGATTGAGCCGTTCTCTAGATATAATTAGCTTGACCCTGATCAATTATGACCCAAAATGACCCACTAATCAAATTTTCTCGAACGCGAGACGAATCCAAATTGTCTTTTTGTGTCCGGAAACAGTAGGGTGCAAAATTTCTTCAAAATCGTTAGAGCCGTTATCTAGATAAACTTAGCTTGACCCACTGTCACCCAAAAATGACCCACTAATAGAATTTCCTCGAACATGTGACTTAGCTCAATGGTCTTCTCGTAATCCAAAACTGTAGAATATAGAGTTTAGTGAAAATCGTTAGAGCCGTTTTTTAGATAAAAATATCTTGACCCACAGTGACCCAAAAATGACCCACTAATCGAATTTTCTCGAACACTTGACCCATCCCAATGGTCTTTTCGCGCCCGAAAATGGTTAGGTACAAAATTTAGTTAAAATCGATTGAGCCGTTCTTTAGCTATAATTAGCTTGACCCTGACCCATTATGACCCAAAATGACCCACTAATAGAATTTTCTCGAACACGAGACCCATCCCAATGGTTTTTTCGTGCCCGAAAACAGTAGGGTGCAAAATTTCGTCAAATTCGTTAAAGAAGTTATCTAGATAAACTTAGCTTGACCCACGGTGACCCAAAAATGACCCACTAATCGAATTTTCTCGAACATGTGACTTAGCCCAATAGTTTTCTCGTAATTCAAAACTGTAGAATATAGAGTTTACTGAAAATCGTTAGAGCCGTTTTTTAGATAAAATTGGCTTGACCCATAGTGACTCGAAAATGACCCACTAATCGAAGTTTCTGGAACATGTGACCTAGCCCAATAGTTTCTTCGTGTCGAAAAATGGTTGGATGTGAAACTTGGTCAAAATCGATTGAGCTGTTTTTTAGATATAATTAGCTTGACCTTGACCCATTACGACCCAAAATGACCCACTAATCCAATTTTCTCGAACACATGACCTAGCCTAATGGTCTTATCATGCCCGAAAATGGTAAAATACAAAATTTCGTGAAAATCGATTGAGCTGTTCTCTAGATATTAGTTTGACCCTGACCCATTATGACCCAAAATGACCCACTAATCGAATTTTCTCGAACACGAAATCCATCTCAATGATCTTTTCGTGCCCTAAAATGGCTAGATACAAAATTTAGTCAAAATCGATTGAGCTGTTCTCTAGATATAATTAACTTGACCCTGACCCATTATGACCCAAAATTACCCACTAATGGAATTTTCTCGAACACGAGACCCATCCCAATGGTCTTTTCGTGCCCGAAAACAGTAGGGTGCAAAATTTCGTCAAAATCGTTAAAGAAGTTATATAGATAAACTTAGCTTGACGACCCAAAAATGACCCACTAATCGAATTTTCTCGAACACGTGACTTAGCCCAATAGTTTTCTCGCAATCCAAAACTGTAGAATATAGAGTTTAGTGAAAATCGTTAGAGCCGTTTTTTAGATAAAATTGGCTTGACCCATTGTGACCCAAAAATGACCCACTAATCGAAGTTTCTCGAACATGTGACCTAGCCCAAAAGTTCCTTCGTGTCGAAAAACGGTTGGATGTGAAATTTGGTCAATATCGATTGAGCCGTTTTTTAGATATAATTAGCTTGATCTTGACCCATTACGACCCAAAATAACCCACTAATACAATTTTTCTCGAACACTTGGCCTAACCCAATGGTCTTATCATGCCCGAAAATATTAAAATACAAAATTTCTTCAAAATCGTTAGAGCCGTTTTTAAGATATAATTTACATACACACACACACATACACACACACACACATACACACACAATTTTTGCTCGCATTATAGTATAAGATTAAGTAAGCTAACAACTTTAGTATGTCTAAAATATTAAAGATACTTTTATTCGTCCTATTATGTTTTATATTGCTTCACAAAAATTATTGTTTACATTGAAACTCCATAAGACATCTTACCCCTAGATAGTTGGCCATCTTAACCATAGGTATGGGTAAGACGGCGAAATGCAAGTGTTTACAAAAACAAAATGTTCGATGCTTTCTACAACATCTGTAAAATGAAATAAGTCTTTAAATCATACATAAGAGTCTAAATTTTAACAAGAAATCAGAGGGTAACAAATGTAAACATCAGGCGATTTTTAAAACAATTAAGTCAAAAACTATGGCATCTTAACCCAATTTACCCTAGATTTACGCCCAAGTGTGTAAAAATATACATTTTCTAGATATCTCCAAGAATATCAGGAAATATTTTTTATGAGTTATTCTGAAATTGATAAATTTTAGACATGTCTATTAATAAATTAATGAATATCCTCAATCTTAAAATCATGAAAATATAAAAATTTTATTGGAGTTTTAGAAATCCTTATTTTTCTGATAGAAAGGATTATCTTATTGCATTTTACTTTCCAGGTTTAGAAACATAATCTCAGATATCACGGAATCTTGACATTATTTCCTTTCATCATAAATAATAAAGACAGCCTTAGTCCTTTATTATAAGAGAAATCCAAGAGATCCTTTCAATATTTTATATTAATAGACATGTTTAACCGCGGGAATCTGAGACCTTTTCGAATTAAATACTGTTTTCTTACATAATGGAAACGAATTAATATAAATACCAATATTTCTCTGTGGGTATTAAATCTTTTAAAAGTTGTATAATATTCGACATTAAATTATGATAAAATTACTAAGCAAATTGATATAGCAAAAAAGATATTAAAATTTATGGACGGAATGTCCAACTATAGTAAAAATCTAAATACTGAAAATACCACTTCTAATTCTATGTAAATTTCTTTTTTTATTATATTGTGTAGGAATTTCTTTTCTTAATATCTTTGTAAATACTTTTTCTTTATATTCTTAGCCAAAATTTGTATTAAATTAATATGTAAAAATGTACGGTTCGTAAAAAGTGCCTTTTTCTGTTGAAGTAGCTTTTATGGCCTTCTTACCATCTACCATCCTGCTTTGCTTGTGGGAGGAGCTTCCACCGACCAAAACCTTACATGCCTTACCTACGTCACACTCACGACTGCAATGGACGACTGCACCTTGTCATTTATCTCATATGTTCTGTTTCCGGGATGTGGGACATAGGTCCCGGGCACCGCGGCAGAAACTCTTCGTATCGTCGTCGTCGACATTAAATATTATAGTTACAGAAGGAACAAGAAATTAAGGCTGCTTTTCACCCAGCTTCCGAATTCCCTTCACTAATGTTAAATTTATGGGAGTTCGATGCATACGTGTATTTGAAGTATCTTCTTTTATTTAAAGTATGTTTTTAACTTCTTTATTTTGGATACTCTTTTAAATGACGTCACTTTTTTTCTTAGTTCTCAAAGTATTTCTAAAATATATGCTTAGTTTTATATGAAGTGTTGAAACCTTACCCACAGTTCGTAAACGTTTAACGCATAAAATATTAAATCAGGCATTTTAGAGATATTTTGAGAACTAAGAAAAAAAAAAAAACATCCTTTAAGACGAGTACAAAGGAAAAAGGAGTTAAACATATTAATTTCTCCAGCAGATATTTTAAATATACGAATGGATACTTATGGATACTTTGGATACTTTTATAATGGATACTTTTAGCATTGCCAAGGGAAATTTGGAAGCTGAGTGACTAGCAGCCTTAATCGTTAAATTAATGAATGATATTATAAAAGAACCTAGAACAAAAGAATTAGACATTTTTAAGCAACGTTAACATTAAAACGCATTTCAGATAGGTAAATTTATTGTAATATAACATTTTATATCTGCAAGAGTGTATATGACGTAGGCTAATTGAGAAATCCGGCTCTTTGCAAACAGCCTAGGCTGTTTGCAAAGAGCCGGATTTCTCAATTAGCCTACGACATATATATAATATATATAGAGATAGATAGATAGATAGATAGATAGATAGATTAAATTTTTACAGAGGATGGTTCTAGGTTCTAGGGGTCATGATCGGAGTAGATCTGCAAAAAATTTCAAAAATTCCAACATAGTGGAGATCGCAATAGGTAGTATTTCATACGAAATCTACCTAAAAAAGGAAAAAAGACATTATTTTATGCAGAATATTTATTTTCTTATTCAATATTTATTATATTATAATTCAGTAAAAATAAAAGAAGGTTAAATATTAGATGCCTAGTCTCGCTTAATTTCGAGATACCAAGTAGATTTAGTATTACCGTTGCGGGAAGGACGAGTTTAGCATCTAGGGAATGAATTTTTTTATAGTAACTTATGGATAGTTTGAAATTTTATTATAAAAGCGTCGATATTAAAGTCATTATTGAAAAGATCAGGAAAGGTCTTTCCGAAATTAGGGTTATTAGATATTGGAGAGGCAGAATCATTCTCGGTAATAGTAATATAATTAGTGTTTTTGAAAACATTGCTTCCAGATTTGGTAGAATTTACTCCTTCCGCTATAGAGGCGTAGGTGGTATTAGAAGAATTTAGTAGTTTCTGATTGGTGGAGTGTTTTTTTTTTTATCGTATCGATAGTTTGAGATTTAATGTTTCTGGGGTTTTTAGGTCACTGACGACAATTGACTGTGTGATTTGAAGAACAATTTGCGCTTTTAATGTCTTTGGGTCGGTAACTAGTCTCAGGTTTTATGATGTCCAGCACACTTAAGACAAATAGAATTAAATCGACAAGTGGCAGATGAATGTTTAAATTTTGACAGTTATAGCACTGTTTTGATGCCGTAAAACGGCATGTTTCAACCGTTATTGGCGGAATTTTTTTCATATATGCAGAAGAAAATCGGATTCGGTGGTTAGGTTTACTAAACAACATAATTACAAGAAATCACAAGGAACAGCCAATAGTAATCGCATACGGAAATGAACTGGTAGTGTGGAAACTAGCTTGAACTTAGATTAAAAATTTCGGGGTTTTCGAATGTTGTTTTATCTGTCTATATTGCAGTTCGATATTTATTACGTTAATCTAGGCTGTTTGCAAAGAGCCGGGCTAATTGGAGAATCCATCTCCATTTTTCCAATTAGCCTGATATTGTTCAGGCTTATTGCAAAGAGCCTAGAAAGCGTTAGGCTAATTGAAAAATGACCACTTATTATCGGATTAGGGTGTTTTTTTTAGCTCACAGGCTGTCAAAGCCTGAGAGCATATGTTCCCTCCGATTCTGTATGTACGTGTGTACGTACCTACGTACGTATGTACGTAACGTGATAACTCTTGATAGAAATATCCGATTTGCTTCAATTTTTTTCTAGGTTCATTCTGATGAGGTGCTTCCCTCATTAGTTTTTGGGGTTCATTGGTTAAGGATAAAGGGGGAGAAGGGGGGCTAGTCCCCCCCCCCCACTTAATTTACGTAAATAGGTTTTTCATGCAGAAATATTCGATTTGCTCCAAATTTGGTATACTGGTTTATTGTGTTAAGGAGCTTCCCTGATTAGATTTGGAAGCTCATTATTTAAGTATAAAGGGGGGAAAGGGGGGCTACCCCTCTTTATTTAGATAAATCGGTTTTTCATGCAGAGTTATTCGATCTGCTCCAAATTTCGTATACCGGTTTATTATGTTAAGGAGCTACCCTGATTAGATTTCGAGGTTCATTAGTTAAGTATAAAGGAGGGACAGGGGCTAGTGTCCCCTTAATTTAGATAAATGGGTTTTTCATACAGAATTATTCGATTTGCCTCAAATTTGACATACCAGTTTATTACGATATGGCTTCCATCATTTGATTTGGAGGTTCATTGGTTAAGGGAAAAAATGGGGAAAGGGGGCAATTGCCCCTCCCCTTAATTTAGATAAATGGGTTTTCATGCAGAATTACCTAATTTAGTTTATTTTTTTTTTCAACCGGATCCGAACTTGAAGGTTCCATTTGAAGTCAACCCAAAAACCGACCACAACCAGGTTTCGGATTGAGTTCAATTAGAACTTTCAGGTTCGGATCGGGTTGCATGTGGACGGAGATTATTTTGTCTGGCTTGCATCGGGTTATAGTTCTTTGGAATATTTTTGTCAGTTAAGATTTGGTTCGGGACGGGTTTCAGGTTGACTTCGAATGGAATTTTTAGGTTCTGCTAGCGTTGCGTGTCCACGGAAACTAATTTGTCTTGTTCGGATGCGGTTATGGATCTTTGGAATATTTTTGTTGGTTATCAGATTTGGTTCGGGATTTCGGGTTTTTTCAAATGGAACTCCCAGGTTCGGGTCGGGTTGCATGTAGGCTGAGATTATTTTCTCTTGCTCGGATCGGGGTACGGTCTGTTGTAATTTATTTTTGGGTTTGAGTAGGGTTATGCGTTAATAAACCTAATAAAAGGAAATTGCCCAGTTAAACTGATGGCATTGAGCACACAGGCTATTCACACTAATTGTATATTATACTCTTATTTCAAAGAATAATGCCCCTCGAAAAATAAATTAAGGGATTAGTCCCCGTTGCCCCCCTTTCTACTTAACCAAAGAACCTCCAAATCTAATCTTGGAAGCTACTTAATATAATAAACTGGTATACCAAATTAGAAGCAAATCAGATAATTCAGCAAGAAAAAACCATTTCACTAAATTTAGGGGGAGTATTAGTTCCCCCATTTCTCACTTTACGCTGAACCAATGAACTTTCAAATCTAATCAGAAAAGCTCCTTATTAGAATGAACCTAGAAAAAAAAAATAAACTAAATTAGATAATTCTGCATGAAAACACATTTATCTAAATTTAGGGGAGGTGCAATTTCCCCCCTTTCCCCTCTTTTATACTTAACCAATGAACCTCCAAATCAAATGAAGGAAGCCATATCGTAATAAACTGGTATATAAATTTGAAGTAAATCGAATAATTCTATATGAAAAACCCATTTATCTAAATTAAGGGGACATTAGCTCCTGTCCCTCCTTTATACTTAACCAATAAATCTCCATATCTGATCAAGGCAGCTCCTTAACATAATAAACCGGTATACGAAATTTGGAGCAAATCGAACAACTCTGCTAGAAAAACCCATTTATCTAAATTAAGGGGGGGGGGTCTAACTCCCCTTTCCTCCCTTTATATTTAACTAATGAACCTCCAAATCTAATCGGGGAAGCTCCTTAACATAATAAACCGGTATACGAAATTTAGAGCAAATCGAATAACTCTGCATGAAAAACCCATTTATCTAAATTAAGTGGGGGGGGGGCGTCTAGCCCCCCTTTCCTCCCTTTATACTTAACTAATGAACCTCCAAATCTAATCAAGCCACCTCCTTAACATAATAAACCAGTATACCAAATTTGAGCTAATCGAATAATTCTACGTGAAAAACGCATTTATCTAAATTAAGGGGAGAGGCAATTGCCCCCCTTTTCCCCCTTTATACATAATAATGATCTTCCAAAAGTAATCCGGGAAGCTGCTTAACATAATTAACCGGTATGCTAAATTTATAGCAAATCGCATATTTCTGCATGAAAAACCCATTTATCTGAATTACGAGGGGGGGGGGTAGCACCCCTTTTCTCCATTTATGTGGAACTAATGAACCTCCAAATCTAATCAAAGTAGCTCCTTAACTTAATAAACCGGTATACCAAATTTGGGGCAAATCGAATAATTCATCATGAAAAACCGATTTATCTAAATTAAGGGGGTAGCCCCCCTTTCTCCCGTTTATACTTAAATAATGAGCTTCCAAATTTAATCAGGAAGCTCCTTAACACAATAAACCGGTATACCAAATTTGGAGCAAATCGAATATTTCTGCATGAAAAACCCATCTATATAAATTAAGGGGGGATAGCCCCCCTCTCCCCCCTTTATCCTTTACCAATGAAACCCCAAAACTAATCAGGGAAGCATCGTATCAGAATGAACCTAGAAAAAAAAATTGAATCAAATCTGATTTTTCTATCAAGAGTTATTGCGTTACGTACATACGTACGTACACACGTACATACAGAATCGGCGGGCACATAAGTTCTCAGGCTTTAATAGCCTGTGAGCTAAAAATATCACCCTGATCGGATAATAAGTGGTCATTTTTCAATTAGCCTAACGCTTTCTAGGCTCTTTGCAATAAGCCTGAAAAATGTCAGGCTAATTGGAAAAAGGGAGATGGATTCTCCAATTAGCCCGGCTCTTTGCAAACAGCCCAGGCTGTTTGCAAAGAGCCGGATATCTCAATTAGCCTACGACATATATATACACTGGTGTGCAAAAATTAAGGAAAAGCCACAAAATGCCAATTTTCAAATACGCGATCATTCAAAAGGAAATAATATAATTCGAGTAATTACTATCTCTATAACACAGCTAGTCCATATAACATCGCATTCATGTCACACATGGTCACAAGTTTCACAGTCACTACGGTGAAGCAAAAAGATAGGAAATTCCATACATTATATTATCAGTCTCAAATGGCCACTATATGTGACTCCACTTAGACGTCACTATGACTGCTGCTTTGTGATGAGTCACCATGTAACTTTATAAAATAATTACATTGTGACTCTCATGTGACTGTCATCTGTAGACTCAATTTCAAAGTCATCATGAACGCTGCATTGTGTTACGTTACCAAATAATGTCACATTTTAGTCACATGATGACTTTCAGGTGACAGAGAGACTACTGTGGAGTCACCATTGTGCTTTTTTGGGAAAAAGTCTCCATGTGACCATAATGTGATATTATTTGGTGACTTATCATAATGCAACGTTCATGATGACTTTGAATTTGAGTCTAAAAATGACAGTCACATGAGAATCACAATTTAACTACATTGTAAAGTCACCTGGTATCTCGTCACAAAGCAGCAGTCACATTGACGTCTCAGTGGAGTCACATATAGTGATCATTTGAGACTTATAATGAGATTTTGGTTTTAAAAAAATTCGGTTTATTATGTGTGTGAAATATAGCATTTTCTTATTTACAAATAAATTTGTTTTTAAATTCCGGTGACAGTCATTAAATTCAATACTTTAGCAATGGAATTGCTTTGCCCCTGAATGGGTTATGCCGTTTTACAAATGCGACTCTAGCCTTCCTATTCTTAGTAGATAACAAACGTGTTTTTGCTGGTCTTCTGCCATGTAAACCATAGAGGTTTAGGCGTCGTTTGACTGATGAAACGTGTATGTCTATGATGTAATTTTCTTTCAATTCATTTTTTTATTATTACAGCGGAAATACGACAATCACTTCCCGTAAGGCATGGTGACGTCACGGCGACGTCGTTGTGAAGTCACACTGTGATTTTGTGACCGTCGATGTGACGTCACGTGACGTCGATATGACGTCATAGTGACTAGAATGCGAGGTCGTTATGGCCGTTTTAGAGGTCGTTTGTGACGTCACATTGTGACCACTCTGTGAAGTCACGGTGTGACAAATTTGTGAAAAGTGTGTCATTTGTGACTATTTTGGCATTAACTTTGTGACGAACCTGTGACGAAAGCGACAATGCTTTGACGTCACACTGTGACCAATTTGTGAAATATGGGTCATTTGTGACGAACTTGTCATAAACACTGTGATTTCAAATGAAAATCAAATTTCAAATTAATTGCTTAAAAGACGCAAATAGTGAAAAAGATTCCATGCTGGGACTCGAACCCGGGCCATTAGTACAGCGCACTGACATTCTACCGACTAAATCACATGGAACGATACCCAGGCTGGAAAATTTCTCACTATTACATGATGGCGAGGCTACAAACTCAGCACAAGATGGAATATTTAGCGTGAGCCACCAACATGATGCAAACACGAAACTTAATTAAATCCAGCATCGATTGAAATTATATTAATACTTGGAAATTTTTCCAGAGAGAACCATTCGCTTTGCATACAATATTTCAAATGAAAATCAAATTTCAAATTAATTGCTTAAAAGGCAATTTTAATTTGAAATGTTGTATGCAAGGCGAATGTTTCTCCCTGGAAAAATTTCCAATTATTAATATAGTTTCGATGCTGGATTTCATTAAGTTTCGTGTTTACCGCATGTCGGTGGCTCACGATAAATATTCCATCTTGTGTTGCGTTTGTAGCCTTGCCAACCTGTAATAGTGAGAAATTTTACAGACCGGGCGTCGTTCCATGTGGTTTAGTCGGTAGAATATCAGTGTGCTATACTGATGGCCCGGGTTCGAGTCCCGGCTTGGAATCTTTTTCACTATGTTGGCCTTTGCGCCTTTTAAGCAATTAATTTGATATTTGATTTTCATTTGAAATATTGTATATAAGGCGAAGGATTCTCTCTGGAAAAATTTCTAAGTATTAATACAGCGATGAATTTTGAAATAACCTTTTGCTGTAAATATAAAATCTTATCTTTTTACCGTACTTTTTAGCAAAATATCGCTATTTTGGAGTCCTATTCCTCTAAATCATTTTAAATTTTTCCACTTAAAAAACAATGCTTATCAACTGACATATTTTTTTATTCAGTTCTATGCTTGATATTAAGTTCTATGCTTGATATTGAGTTCAAGCTTGATATTTAGAATGTGTATTTTTTTTAATTTGTTGTGATTTGTCATTGCTTTATTAAATACGAACATGGAGACTCACGTATATTAATACAACTATTATTTATAGAGCGGCATGATAAGCGATATTTATTTAAATTTTTTATTCCCGTGTATATTGTATTTTGTGAATATGAGCTAAATAGATTTGGTATGTTTTATAGGAAAAGACTGATCTGGGAAATAGAAAAAAAAACGAGTAAGAAAAATCATGCGTTAATCATAGATTATAAAATACTTTCCAACATTTTCTGAATGCTTTAACAAGACATCGTAATTTAGGGAAATGACGTAAATAAGATAACTAAGTAAACATCTTAGAAAATTCATAAAACATTTGAAAAATTGATTTCAGCAGTTACCGTCCATAGCCAAATATGTTTTCCAATTCTTTTGAACAGCCCTGTATTTCATTTGTAGGTTGATACACTGAGAAAAATGAAGTACTCAAAAATAAGTAAACCGACGTACTCATATCGAATTGAATATTTTTGGATAAAAAATGAACCCATGCTTTCTCTATTTTGAAACATCACATGTTATCAAACCCAAACAAACGAATAGTTTTGTACCCTGTAATGGTTCATTTCATTTATGGCGGCATAAATTTTTGTTTATTAATGTAAATATTAATTTATGCACAGCATTTTAAAAATAATTTAAAAGTGCTTGGAAATAATGCTCTTGTCATAAAAATATTCGATTTGAATATCTTGTTAAGAATTTTGCTATTTTTCTTAATAAATAATCAATTAAACATTTCTTGTTAAGAACTTTGAACGGGAAATAAATGTCAGTACATTTTTACTTTAAATTTTGGGTTTTTCTTTTTTTTTTGGGGGGGGGGGGGGCAGTACATAATGATTCATATTTGATCACAACCAATGAATAAAAAATGAGTACATGTGTTTCTCAACTTTGAGTACATTTGGATCGGTGCTATTTTGAGTATGTGACGTATTTAAAATTGAGTACTTTTTACTCAATTTTTACTTCCCATTTTTTTAAGTGTATATATACTATATAATGGGAAAATTTAGTTTAGCAAGAAAACGCCTAACAGGTTGAAATTCTTTTTCAGCAATTTATACTAATGTATGGAAACATACTTGAATACTTTTGTACAACCCTGTAGTTTACCTAGAATCTTTATTACACGCCTCTATTTAGTTAAAATTTAATTCAAACTAAGACACTCTTAAAACTGCTGAAATCACATTTCCAGAAATTATAATTTATAGACGGCCATGTATCCAATTCTTTACGTGATCCTGTATATCATTTTATCTATATTCTACAAACATTTCTTGGTAAATTAAATGCAGTTCAGCAAAAAAAAAAAAAGCATAACTCATCTAAAAACCACCTTTAAGCAATTTGCGCCCATACCCAGTAATCCTTACGAATACTTTTGTGTAGCCTTGTATAGGAATTATAGCATTTATATACACCATATACTATGCATAAATATAGTGAATCATAAAAGCGCATATCATAATTAAAATTACATTTCCAGCAATCATCGCTAATGAACAGTATTTCGGATACAATATAGTATCTGAAATATTTTGTGTGTCCCTGTAAATGCTATATACGTATTATTCGTATTATACATGAAATAATTTATAGTATGTAAACCTCAGCGACATATATCAATTTCATTATATATGAAATAGATTAACATACTTAGAGTATGCCGCAAACAATTCCCTCCACCCCTATATCATTATGTATTTGAATTCCTTTTTTAGCCCTGTAAATGAACAATAACTATTCTTTGCATCGCATAGTCAACAGAATGCATATTTTAGTGCACTTCATAAATGCATATAAATTTTATTCTGTTTGAAAGCGTGCGTAAAATCATAAAAAAATCATTTGAAACGATTTTTTTCCATAGGCTGTAATGTAACGGAAAACTTTTGGCTGTCCCTGTAAATGAACAAAGCATGCTACAAACTTCATTACAAATAGGTACCGTGCTATGGTAAGCGTCAATAACATCCAAAAATTTCAGGGCAATCCGTGTATATTTTCGAGAGTTAGAGTGCGGACAGACTGCTAGACGGACAGACGGAGGGACAAACCGAAGTCATAAGCACTTTTCAACTTGTGTCCTATATTATGTATCCTGTATTATATGAACTTTTAAAAAATATATACTAAAGCAGTTTAATCTATAACTTCCCATCAGGCATGAAAAACACTTTGTTTCAATGCTTAAATATCATATTTTACTTTTTAGTGCCAATAATTACGCGTATCATAAACGTAGAAAATGAATTTACAATAGAAGAAAATTTAATAACCGATTCAGAATGTCTATAATTAAATGTTTGATTAAAATCACAAACAGAAAAAATGCTTACATACAATTTAAAAAAATAAATATACCAATTTGAAAAACACTAAAAATAACAATTAGGATTTATAATTGTACTATTAAATAACAGCAAACTCAATAGATAAATTAGATGCATTATTAGATTTAACAATATCTCAAAAATATTTCGATATGGTATAAGGAATTCCTATTATTTTATAATTTCGGCAAATGTTAAATCTGAAAACATTGGTTTGAAGATTTAGGATTTTGAAAGATAATTTAAAATATTATTAGCACTAAAAGAAAATTCTTTCAAATGTTTCACTACTGTAATATGTAAAGTTACATTTTCCCAGTATAATGTTAATTTCTAATCTGAAACAGTTTCGTAATCTTATGATAATCGAACATCATATTTAACCCCAAAATAATAATAACTATAAGTGTTAGTAATCAAAAAATAGTAAGAAGCCGATAAAATAATTCCAAATCATTGTCGTTCCATACATTTTCAATCTCAAGTAAGAGTAAATTAATGTTTGTATTAATTCCAGTATGAATGTAGGCATGCACAGTCTCTGCGCAGTTTTTTTTTCAAGCGTTGACAGATTAAGATATTTTTCTTTGCAGTTATCGAATTTTAAAATATCGCTTCTAACAGTTAAAGATCAGTCTCTTACAAATATAACATAAAACTATTTAACTCATATGTACAAATCAGGAATAAAATATTTAAATTAAATAAAACTTACATATACGTTCTATTAATATCCGTCTATCCGAAAATGGTCATTTCCTTATCTTAAAGTGTTGTAGACGTGATGAAGGTGATGTTCTAAAAACAGTGAACTATTTATTTCCCGCGTCTTCTCATGTTTATTTTTTTTTTTGTGGGCAGACGATTTTCAAGCAGATGGTCTGGTACAGATTATTTGTTTTTGCATGCAAGAGATATGAAACTTGAATGCGCAGTAATTTTCTGAAAGTATGGTTAATTAAAATTTTGTATTTGAAGAAATGTCCAATGTATTTAACCTTTTCTTTTTATCCGTACCAAATAATACAAGTTAAAATGTATTGTAAAGTTCATCTTTTCTAAATAATTATAATAATAATATTCATAATTAGAGTTTATTAGATATACCATTGTTTAAATTTTCAAAAGGTGTAAAAATAAATTTAATGGTAATAACGAGACCCCCCCCCTTTTTTTTCTTTTTTTTATTAAAGTAAATTTTGTTTTGCACAAAATTTGTATATTTCTTTTATTTTCGGAAAATGCTAATTTTATTTAAAATGTCTGAAAGAAGTAGAATTTACGACTTGAATACAAATTATAAAAATATTCTAAAGCAAGAAATGCATAGATGACTAAACTCTGAAGACTCTTTCTACGTGCTCATTAAAAGGTGCAGATTTAACTGTAATAGAATTTTTTTATTTTGAAACCACAGAAGTGTTTCGAATAATCCTGGTCGGTAAAAAAATAAATAAATAAATAAATTTCCTCCCAGCAAACTAAATATGTAAAGTGTATAAATTTAATATTCCTAATTCTAATTATATTATCCAAATGCTAGATAAAATTGAAATCATGAAAAAGTATACATTCACTATCTTAGATATCAAATTGATAAAATATAGCCTGAAAATTTAGTTTTATAATGATTGTATCGTGCACTTTATTTATTATGCCCCCCCCCCACCTCTCCCCTTTAGTGAGAGAATTTACCATTTTCTATCCACTAATATATTTTATTCCTTATGCCATGTAACTCGCGACTGTTTAAAATGTTTCTCTTCATTTTCAAAGATTTTTGAAGTTCATATTTTTGTCACACTGTGACTTACAATATGGTGGTTTTTTTGTCACCTATGTGACGTGACGTACGTTACGTAGCAGTGACATAACAGTGACCTCACAATTTTTTTTAATTGCCAGGAAAACATAATTTTACAGTAAATAACATGTTTTAAAGAATTTTCGTAATTTTTTAAAGTTTTCTAAGAAGTTCACATCTCAGTCACAATGTGACATCACTGAGGGGTGGCATTTTGGTCACAGATGTTACGTGACCACAGTGACTTACAGTGACGTCACAACGACGTCACCGTGACCATGCATGCTATGAGGGTTGTAGATATCATTTTTAGAATACAGTCAACATCGCAAGTTGTTTTCTTCGGATGGCCAATTTGAGGCTTATTTTCGATGTATTTCTGTTTATTAAAAACTTTATTCCATGTATTAACAAGTTGCCAAGACCCGTTAAAAGAACGAGCTAATTCTGCTTGCAGTCTACCTTTCTTAAGTGCATTTACAGCGGCTTTTCTAGAATCACTTCAATATTTTTTACATTTCGGCATTTAAAAATAATCACAATAAGTCGATATAAACACTAATCGAAGCTATAGCGCTACTGACACCTTCAACAATTAAATGCAAACTAATTGTCAAAATACTTTTGAGCTAAGAAGGAGTCATATTTCTTCGGTGGCTCCGAATGTAAACAAACAAGTTGAAACTTGATACATTTGAATAACAGCAGTCATAGTGTTCTCAATTATAGGGTATATATTTTGTTTTACATTTTTATATTAAATAAAATAAGAGAGAATATAACGTTGTCAAAATACTTTTGAGTGCTACTGTATATTTTCATGTATGTTTTGAGTTCTACACGAACATTTCCACTACTGTAGATAAAGATTTTTTTTTTTTTTTTTTTTTTTTTTTTTTTTTTTTTTTTTTTTTGCTAGGATAAATTTTCTTGTCCAAGTTCAATTTTGGACGGAAGAAGTTACTCTGAATGCAAACGAAATTAGTCAACAATTAGTTAAAAACTCAGGTACTTAAAACGTTATTTTATCTGCCTATAAATAATGTTTCTTTTTAAACATTTCAAAACTATAAATATTATGAAGAAAGCGAGACATTGATAGTATTTTCTAATGTCCTGAAATTTCCCAAATCGGATTCAAAACGTCTAAAAATCTTAATAGAAAATAAAATATATAAGTTAACATTAAGTCGTTTCTTTTGATATCTTCTTTTCATGATTTAAAATTTGAGATTTTATTTTACAACATTTTGATTTGCTGAAGGTACATAATTAATCAGTAATTAACGTAAACTGTTTATGCACATACGTATTTATTAATATGCAGTACTAAAATAAATATTAACAAGAAACATTATTCTCACATATTCCTCGATACCAAGCAGATTAAAAAACTATATAACTTTTTTTTATATTCATAAATAGTAAATTTTATTTCAATTTTCTTTAGGTTTAGGAAAGAAATTCAACTAGCTGTTGGGAAATGAAACAGCTAAATCGAATAAAACATATAAATATTGAAATAAAACATTTTGTTTACATAGGGGACCATACTGAAATATTTGTAATAAACAGTTAAACCAAAAATTCCATTTTGTTCTTCGTAATTTGTATAGTATCCAAAAAGTTTCATTAAAACTCAAACTTTTATTATAAACACAAATAAAGAGATAAATGTAAAGAAAGTAGTACAATATAAGAAGTATATGTATATTGCAGTTTTTTTTTTTTTTTTTTTTTGCATTACTTAATTAATCTCAACATGCAAATTATTTTCTTGTGCTATTCAATAATTGATTGACACGAGGACGTGAAATTCATATATACAGGTTCAGTATTAAATAAAGCAAGAGTCTGCAAAAAAGAGAATCTGAGTAAAAAGTGGACGATTGTCGCCTTTAGGTTCTTTGTATATCTAAATTTACACATATATAGATTTAATAATTGGTACAAAAGAACATCTTCAAGATATATGCTTAATATTGTACTATATTCCATATATGTATCTGTTCATTTGTGTTCGTAATAAAAACTGGAAAATTTAAAAATACTTTTGGGGCATCCTGTATTTCATTATGAAATTCAAATCTTTCGCAAATGCCTATTTTAAAGCTTAAATTATTTTAATCGGAATAAATTCCAACATAATATTTTACAAAGTAAACTTCAAAAAACAGTTTAAAAAAATTATTTAACCCATGTGTGATGTCGACATAGAAGCTTCACAGACCTCCTTAGAATGTAAAATTAATTGTAACCCATTTACTAATGAAGGCACTGAGCCTACGTAATGTGAGTAATTGAGATGTCATTAGTTTTACATTAGCACAACTTAGATTTGTTGCCATTTGTTTTACACTGTGCGATCTCGTATGGAAACGCACAACAATGTTGCACTAGCTGACTGGCAGTTTCGTTATCTGTGTTATCTAATCTGTTATAGTAATATGTATATATATTTTTTTGCAAAATTATCAATGCTAAAACTGTATGCAAATAATAGGACGCTGTCACCTGAGCTGTAAAATTTATTAAAACTTTAAATTCATATAACTCATAACCTATGTATTTTTTAAGAATAACTATATTCCTATAAATATATCTACATTTCTATGAAATATGAATTTATTTGACATCAAAAAATTATTTTCAGTAATAAACCTGTTAAAAATTCGTGAGGCATTTTTTGTTGAAAACACTTTAGAAAATATGTTTATCGTACTAAAATATATTCATAAAAATCATATTTTCCTTCCAAAAGTTATTAGTTCTTTTTAAATAATATGTTAGTAATTCGGAAAACCAATTTTTAATTATACTTTTCCATATTTAAAATGAAAAAGAAACTTGAAAATCGTCATTCAAACAGAAAATAGATAATTTATAATTATATTTTTTTTAATAAAAAAAATATATTTTAAAGATTTTTTTACACAAAAAGTGTCAGGAATATGTAAGTATATATATATATCAGAAAATAATGAATGTATTTTTATATGTACGCATGTATGTATATGTATACATTGGAAAAGGGAAAGAACAAGAAATAATTATATATAACAAAATATGTTCAAACATTAAAGAGAATTCAATAATTATAAATGTGCAAAGTATGATAAAAGCAATGATAAATGTTTTCCTTCTTATTCCATCTCCAGAGTTCGTCATAATGATGGTTATAAATTTCAAACTGTAATAAGAAGAAAGTAGTGTAATTTATCGTTTTAACAGAATTCTTTTAGTTACTAAACTTTAATTTAAAATATTTTAAAGCGATTTGTTATGTTGAGAATTATTTCAATTTCCAGGTATAAAATAATGGTCATTAGCATAAACATACGACTTTTTTGAAAGCCATTTCATTCAAAAATGTGTGAGTACAATGTATATTAATATAATTTATACATTTAATCTTTCGATAAAATATAACCTTCTTATCGTATTGCAGCATTTTTGCCCGTTTGTGTAACTTTGTTGTAGTAAGTTATATTTTTTACTATTTTTTAATCTTCATCACAATCTAACTTATGGAACAAATCCTTCCAATCAGTTATACCCTATGAAGGACATGCGATGCATCAAATAAATGTTGGTGTCTTATTTTGTCATACGAAAGCGTCTTTGTAACAATAATTATCTCTACCCGCTTCCGCTTCTTTAATAGTGATTGATGATGATGAAAGAACTCTAGATATTTGCCTTTTAAGTGATATCACTTAAAATGAAAATATTTACGCAAATCCCCATTAATATCGATTAATCTTAATAATACATGATATGTCTGACACACATAAAATGACACAAATATTTTAGATCTAACTTTTATTGACTTCAAACAGAAAATCTTTCACAGAATGTAGCGATCCATAACTACCCATACTGAGCAAATAAACCTGTTTGATACAGATTTACTTGGTGAGATAAGACAAATACGGACAAAAAATTAAATTCCATTGTATTAATCAGAATTAGTAGTTATAGTTGAAAGCAAATTCGTATGCATTTCTGAAATATATGAATCGCACAACGTGCAATTTGATTATACAGGGCGTTCCAAATTTCGACCGACAAATTAAGAGGGTTGATAGAAGGCATCAAGAGGAAGAAAAATTACCATAGAATATGGAGTCGCAAATCACGTATGTAATCAAAAATACAGGGTGTTCTACCTTAATTCAATTTGTGTTGAAGGCAATAACTTTTCGAAAACTGAAGTATATTATAATTAAATTTTAATATATGTTCTCGTCTTTGTTGTAAATGTGGTAATATCAAAAAAAGTGGTGGGAATTTCCCTTATTCGCGCAGCAGTATGCACGTGCCGCTCCGCATTTTAGAGTGCGATTGCCAGTTCATACACTATCGTCGACTGCATTATCAGCCTGTTTTTCTAGAACATTTCCTGGTATTATAACATTTCGCACAAAATAAAGTACAGTCGTAGAAAAAAAAGTAATCACCCCCTAATGACTCCTCAACAAATTATTGTAGATTAAAGGCACTGGTACCGAACGAATGGAAATAAAGTCTACTTTTAAATGACGTATATAACATTTGCTTAGGGGGGCATCTACATATTAAAACGAATCCAAACTTCCTTTTTTTTTTTTCAATGGCAATACACAATTTTAACGAGATTTTGCAATTCTTTGGTTCAAACTATGCCTAGACACCAAGTTTCAAGTCATTTGAATGATAAGTTTTTGAATTATAAACATTCAAAATTTAGTGATTCTAATGTTAAATTACATTTTCATATATTTATTTATAACTCCTTAAAATATGCTCCTAATGTGCTAATTTTTTGTGTAGCAATAATACTAATATACCCAAACATAAATACGTTGAATTTGCAATTTTTATAATTTTATGATATGAATTATGAAAATAATATTCGAAAAAATTATGAAATTCAACCTGCAATTTTTTTGATGGATTCAGATTTATTAAGTCCTACTTTACGGAAATCCAAAATTTCACATTTTTCTTCCAAGTAGATTTCAAATTATGCTTAAAAACGACAAAATGATGGTTTAAGAGGCCGTCTATGATAGAAGTGACAAGATATTTTGAAATTTCTTATAGTCCAGGCAATAGGGAATTTTACCTAGAAAAATTAATGGTAGTACTGGAAATCGGCTTTCTATATGTTTTTTGGGTCGCTGAATCCGAATTTGCAACTTCCCACCAAAATTTCCCCCGGCAACACCCCCAAATTGTGGTAAAAAGCCCCAAAAAAGGTTTTTAATAAAAAGTTCCCCTTTTTTATTGTTTTAGGGGAAAAGTATCTAGAAATTCAAAAGGTAGACAAAATTTCTAACAAATTAGATATATGATTTTATGACTTAGGATGAAGGGGAATGGGGGATCTGCCTCGGAACATGCGCGCGGTGCTGCGTAAACTAAGTTGCGCAATTCCACTTAACCACTCACACATTTACATTCACCCTCCCATCTCCCCTCCGAACCTTCTCTATAAGGTTTACTTTAAGATTTTTGGATATATATACATACATATACATATATTACACACATATATATATATATATATATATATATATATATATATATATATATATATATATATGTATATGTATATGTATATGTATATATATATATATATATATATATATGATATACATATATATATATGATATATATATATATGTATATATATATATATATATATATATATATGTATATGTATATGTATATGTATATATATATATATATATATATATGATATACATATATATATATGATATATATATATATGTATATATATATATATCAAACACGTAAAGACCAGCATATAATCCTTATAATTTATAAAGCATTTTTTCTTATTAAACAATCTTTCCATTTAGTGTAAAAACATGAAATAGTCTGAATTATATACTTCCCAAATCAATTAAAATTTCGGTTACTTTCGTCTTTTATCGTGGGACGGACTTACGGAATGACTAACACACACTCTTAAAAATCAAAACTAATTATTGTTTTTTTTTTTTTATATACAATTCTTCATGTTATTTATTTTAACCACTTGTGAAAACAAAAATAAAAAAGAATTCACATCTTACTTATTATTAACAAAAGTTCATTTGTAGTGTTATTCATTTATTTATTCGAAGTAATTCCGTTATCAATTTGAAGAAAATTTAAAATGCCAGATAAATAAATATGTTTTCAAGCAATTTAGGCAAATAAAGTTTCGTGTAATCGTATTTTTGACGCTCTTTTTTGACAATTTTGATTTGAAAATCCCCTTTTATAAAACGAAGAAAATCTAATTGAGGATAAGAACATTATTAAAAAGTTCAAAAATAAATAAAACTATTATTTTTGATAGTATAAACCATTTTACGTCTTCGCACTTTAATAAAATATTTTCGTTTTAAGATGAATTGTGAGAGATGAATCCATTAAAGAACTTGAAACCATTAAAGAAGGGAAAATAGTATTACATATGATTAGCTTGAATGTTATTTGAAAGTCTGAGATTTTAAACCCCGAGGATAAGAAAAAAATTAAGTATTTTAAAAATTCTCACATAATAACGTCTTATGTAAAGTACGATTTAAATGTTTTCTTTGAAATAATTTACATTCTATGGTATACTAATGGATTTATCTATTAAAAGTATCAATTATATTTAGAAAAGAAAAAAAAACTTTTTCTAGCTAATAAGCCAAAGTTTTATGTTTAGTTCTATCATATTACATATACTTTTTTCGCATTTATAAACAATAATATTTATAATACACTGCAAAGAGATGCATTTTGTGTCTATATACATTTACACTGTAAAAAGAAAAAAACTGTAATTCTACGGATGTAAAGGTAAAGAAATGTGTATGTTTACTGAAATTTTATCTGTACACTGTACAAAAAGAGATGTAAATCTACAAAACTAGTTTTTGTAAAGCTAAAGAAGCCTGTAGCTTTACAAAAGAATCTACTAAAATTGAAGTAATTTTACTAAAATTTTATCTGTAGCCTGGGTGGCAGTTAAATAAAAAGTTCTAGGCATCCCATTTCGTAAAAGAATATTAGTAACCTTACAGATTTTTTTATTTACGCTGCAAAGGTGTCTGTTACATGCATTTTTATTGTTTCCGTTACATAAAAAGTTCTAGGAATCCCAGTGTTTCCTTGAAAAAGATTAACAACTTTAAAGTTTTTTTTTTTTTTTTTTTTTTTTTTTTTTTTTTTTTTTTTTTTAAATACAGTGTACATATTCATATATGCATATTCCATTTTCTCTCTCCATATATATCCACACATCAACTATCACATGTTTAGGATACACACACAGGGAACTAGACGGTAATTTGTTTTAGAAAAATGCAGACACCCCGCTTCCAAGCATTCATCCACATATGTCTTGACGACAATGACAATTCATTCGGAGATTATGGAATAACCCAAGAGTGATTTTTTAGAACGCTACTGGTCGCGTTCGGTCTTTTTTCCACAAGTTCTTGCTGGCGGAAAAAAAGAAAATATCACACTGTTGTCATTAATTGCTCAATTATTGCTTTCAATGAAATTATAAAGTTCCATTTTACTGAAATTACTCAGTTTACTCATGTTCTATGAAATGCTTGAAAAATGTGTAGGGGAGATGGGTGCATATGAACAGGGGGCAGATGTGGACATCGCAATTTTTCAATAGTTATTATAAGTGTTTTTATTTGAAAAAAAAAAAAAAAAAACTTAAGATGACAGCACCTGTAGACATATGGTAAAAATGTTTCGAAGCTTTTTGACATTTTGTTTGTCCTCTGTAGCCAAAACATTGTTTTTAGAAAAGTAAAAAAAGTTCTCAAAAGTAAAATCTTTATTCCAAGTTGATAAGCGTATAACTTTATTTATTTATTCAGTTATTTGAATTTGAGTGTTTTAACATATACTATGAATACTAATAAATATTTTTGATAAAGTTTTTGTCTTCTAAAATTGAGAAATGTTAATGATTTTTTAATTTAACAGAAGCAACAATGTAGGGCACTTTTGAACAGACACGTTGGGGCAGACATGAACAGTACATAAGTGGCCCAGTAATTATTCTGTGATTCTGTTACTTTCTGTTAACTTAATGATAAATAATGTCAGTTCCATTATCTATAATTTTCCTGAAATAGAAGACATTTTTCTCACAAAAAGTTGATTTTGTATTGAAACTTCATCAAACACATCTTTCAGCAAATACATAAAGAGCAACAAGCTCGTTTACATTCAATTGTACGTTAAATAAATTTAATATTTTCTAAAATGCAATAAGTGTTATATATTATTTTACTAAGTAGTTTACAACACAATTTTTTATGCAGTTTTAATACAAAAGTATTACCTTGAATAAATTAGCAAATTTTTCTATTAGATTTGTTCTAAACTTGCAATGAGGGCTTACTTCCATATCTAAAACAGTTATGTATATGATTCTTTGAATGGGGATAGATATGAGTAATATTTTAAGAAAGTAAAAATTTTAAACTGATAATTACCGTAAAATCCCTACTGTAACCCCTCCCTCTTTCAAAAGCAAAAAAAGTTAGGGGAGGGGGGGGAGGGTTGTAGTCGAGACTTTTTTTCAAAACATTAAAAAACCCTTCTTTATCTATAATTTACAACTAAATAAGGCAAATACAGCAATGGGAATCTTTCGTATTTCGATAGATTCGAGATAAATAGTATGTAAACGCCTCTCCCTAAAATTTTCCCCAAACAAAAACCCCTAAGCAAAATTTAAAAGTTTTAATTTCTTTTTTAAAATTGCTTCTTTATTTTTTTATTTTATTTCAGCAATACTTAATAAATCATCTAAGCCTCCACTCCCAAAATCAACTTATTTTCATTTTATAATATTTTGCTTAAACATATCACCCAGAAACTAGAGAAATATAAACATATATATATATGGTAAATTTAACAGTTGATATAACTAATGATTACGATGAAAAATGAATAACAGAATAAAAAGCATGTCAAAGGATATTTTTTCCTCGTGTTCACATGTGCCCCACTTGTGTTCACAACTACCCCGCTGATGGAGCACATGTGAACAATTTTTCGAATTTATAAAACTATTAAAAAATGTAAGAAATTACCATGTATGAAAGAAAGTTCTATTTACTATATTGAGTAGGTTTTGTTTATAGAAATTAATCCGGTCACGAGAAAAAGTTATATTTATGCGAACTGTTCACATGTGCCCCCATCTCCCCTACATGACTTGACAATTGTATTTATGTATTGGTCTTTTCCGCGAAATTCTACTTTTCCTATCAGTATATACAGGAAAATATGGTAGAATGTGATGCTACGTAACTATCTTAATGCAGAAACATTTAAGGTCAGCTACATAAAATTTCATTCTTGTATTTATAGGTTGACATGGCTTAAAGGACGATAATTAATATGCACGGCAAAAAGACCAGAACGCGCTTTCTGCTGACATAAATAAAGTACATACAAGCTGGGTAAAATATGGTTTACATTTAAAAATATGTAGTAAAATAACTTTTTGTCACAACATTTGTATTTACTTTAAAGAGAAAAAATTTTTCAGATTAAATTTGATTCCGATTTGTAGTTTTAATTTGTTCGATTGTAATAAAACTTTTCATTTTTATATTTTCTAGTGAAATGTTACGGTTCAAAAGTTTATAGCATAAAGATTTAATATATAGAAATAAAAAAAATATCTTTGATATATTCACGTCTTTCAAAAATAAATAAAATGCATGGAAATCATTCAGGTAAAAATAAATTCTTCCAAAATTTTGACAAACGTCAAGCAAAAGTTTTAATATATATCTTTTCTTCTGTGATTTTTTTTTCAAATCTCCCGAATATAGTATATTTATGAAAATACACATATTTCTTTATTTTATATAAAATAAATGTGTTAAATAGAAAAAAAAAAGTAAAAATTAATAAATACCTTGATATGTAATTTGAAATATTTTTCATAGTGTTTCGTTAATAAATATAACAATTGAAGACAAAATAGTACACACACTGATATATGTACAGTCGTGGAAAAAAAAAAGTAAACACCCCCCACTAACTCCCCAACAAATTATCGTAGAAGAAAGTTACTGGTACCGTACGATTGGAAATAAAGTCTACTTTTAAATGATATAGACGGCCCCTTAAACCATCATTTTGCCGTTTTTTAAGCATAATTTGAAAACTACTTGGAAGAAAAATGTGAAATTTTGGATTTACATAAAGTGGGACTTAATAAATCTAAATACATAAAAAAAATTGTAGATTGCAATTCATAATTTTTTTCTAATATTAATTTCATAATTCATAATTCATATCATAAAATTGTAAAAATTGCAAATTCGGCGTATTTATGTTTGGGTATATTAGTATTATTGCTACAAAAAAATTAGCACATTAGGAGCATAGTTTCTGGAGATATTAATAAAAATATGAAAATGTAATTTAACATTAGAAGCACTAAATTTTGAATGTTTATAATTTAAAAACTTATCATTCTAATGACTCGAAGTTCGGTATCTAGGCTTAATTTGAACCGAAGATTTGAAAAATCTTGTTAAAATTGGGTATTGTCATTGAAAAAAATGAAGTTTGGATTCGTTTTAATAAGTAGATGGCCCCCTAAGCAAATTTTGTATACATCATTTAAACGTAGACTTTATTTCCAATCTATCGGTACCAGTAACTTTCTTCTACGATAATTTGTTGAGGAGTTAGTAGGGGGTGTTTACTTTTTTTTTTTCCTCGACTGTACGTGCATTTAAATTATGCTAAAACTCAGCGCAGCCGAACTAAAATTCTGCCCTATCACTTTTTAGATTGTTTTCTGATAGGTTTACCATAAAATTTTAATTAAATGTAATTTTTAATCAAAATAATCTAACGAAATTCGAATTTATTTTATAAAAAATATTTTAGCAAGGAACAGGAACGAGTTGCTCGAAGGAGAAGAAAAAAAAGCATCATGAGACATTAAAACAGGACATTGAAGAAACAAACAGCATAAATAATGATAAAAAATAAGCTTTGTAAACAAAATTCATCTCAAAAATATTTGAAACGCTCTTACAACAGCGTAAAAACGTGGTTACACCCACCCTAAAAAAAAAGATACTCGATAAATTCTAGTCACTCGACCTGTTGCAGGACTACTTTTTAATATTTTTATTCGATTCAGCGATAATTATAAATTAAAAATAAGATTACCACGAACGCACTTATTAAAAATATCGGAATATTTCAACCAATTCGGTTAGTTTCGCGTAATTTATGATATTTTCCCACGATCGCTTGATGAAATTAACGTTTTTTCAACGCTCCATTTACAAAATTTTATGTTTTTCTTTTAAAGATCGATTGACGAAATAGATTTTTTTTCGTGAACAATCTACAAAATTAGCAAATTTTTCCGTTAGCAACTGACAATATTTGCTATTTTTTTCTGCGATATTTTGAAGAAACACGCAAAATTTTTCATTGATCGTTTATTTTTTCCTCAACCGATTGACAATATTTGAGATTTTTTTGCGCGATCATTTGACTGAATTCTCGACGCTCAACCAATCTTTGTGAAACCAATTATCAAAATTTTCAATTTTCTTCAGCGACCAATAGAAGAAAATGGCTACATTTTTTTATAAGAACTTTGAAGAAATTCATGATATTTCGATTATCATGCATCGATTAAAGAAATTTACGAAATGATTTTGCGAAATTCTACAAAAGAAGAATATCGCGCGCTTTCTCAAAAATTAAAAGAAAAAAAAATCTTGTCTGAATCATATTATCCTGAAAGAAATAAAGAGCTTAAAATATCATACAGCATTTTTTTTTTACCTCGAGGGATGTTACTATTTTAGCTCGATTCGCACAGTCCCGCACGCTATTGCAAACCTGCCCTCAATGAAATCTCCGTCCCACTGAAAAGAAAGAAAAAAAAAAAAAAAAAAAAAAAACCTCTATAAATGGCACTCCTGCATCTAAGGATGAGAATTTGTGATGTAAATATTCGCAGAAATACGCTTTTCTCGTAGTTAATATCCATTATGATGTTTTATTTTAAGAAAAAAAAAATAGGATTTTTTTATGTTCGAATTTTCGGACGGATGATCGATTTTTTTAATGTTCTGAACTGAATGTTTTAAGTTTGCGGAAATTTCGCAAAAGAATTATCCTTGCTCTTGTAAAATCGGCGCGGTGCGTCAGATAATTAAAAACATAGCATGAAATAAAACCTGAAAATTAGCAATTCGTGAATAAAAAATAGCACGGTTCGCCTATAAAAGAGCACAGGTACTTAAAAATTTGAACGGTGCCGCGTACCAAACAGGCCTAGGTTAATCTCTAGAAATGTAAACATACTATTATGAAACACTACCAATATGTCATTAAAGAATATATCATAAGATATCTCATTCATCATTGTGCGTTTTGAATGTTCGTAGAAAAGGGCTGTTGACACGAGAAATAGTATGATTATATGCTTTGACGTAGCTTTGGATATACCACATATGTAAAGAAATGGTTAACATCTTCAGAAATCTAGTAGACATGATATAAATGAACATATGTTATTATATGTCTTTTAAATTGTTTCTCTACGTTATAAAGTGTTCTTTAAAACACGTTTAAAACGCATTCAATTCGAAACTTAGAAATTGTTTTGATTGTTACGAACTGTCATAAAAAAAATATCCCCCCCCCCCCCATCCATTACGAACTGTGGTGCTAGTCATCGTATAGAAATATGACTGACCAATTGATTAGTAATGAAGTTTGCTAATAAATGCTGTACATAAATTTTGTTTAGGGCTCTTCTGTATATTGCAATTATAAAAAGATTTTTAATACTAACAAGTAATTTTATTATTACGTTTAAATTCTACTGTAAATTTTATTTTCTCATTCCAAACGGGAAATCATTCAGTTAAGTAGAATTGGAGTAATGCGCGTTAAAAAGGTGGAAATTTGTATAAGACCTCTTTTTTTATTTTGAAAATTATTCGGCTGCGTTTTACATTTACACGAGCACGTTTTGTCCGCTACTCTTGTCGGTTTTTGTATATGAACCTTGAATCTAAAAAATAGGTAAATTTGGCATTGTATTTAAAGCAATATGGACCCTTATCTGGATTGTCTTTCTCATTTCCGAAAACGACGAGTACGCCATTCCGCAATTATATATTCTAATATAATGCACAAAATTTGTTCTATAAAGAATAAACTCTTTTAGTTGAACATTTTTATAGTAGTGTTTAGTATTGAAATAAAGCCATTATGTGAACAGAAAAGGATATGTTCTCTAGTCGCTTCAATACTGAAATCAAGAGTATTACAATGATTGCAGCGGTTCTCCATATAACATAAATAATATTGGTGTGATTCATTCTTGTTTGTCAGTTTTTTAACTCTGATCTCTCAGCTTGCCGGAATGTGTGGTTCTGATAGTTTAAATTATATCTCAAATACGTTCTGTTGTATTTCATAAAACACATTCAATTATAGCACGTTTACCACGGTTTTCTAACTTTGAATGAAAATAGAAAAAATGCAGTTAAACTGTAATCTAACAAAAATATGACTGTGAAAAAAAGGAGCCAAGTTCCGAAAGAAAAAATCTGCCAAGAAAAGAAGTGATATCAAACATTAAAATTATTGGTAGCATATTAATAATAAATCTAAAATTTTGCAAGTTTTTACCTACGAGTCACTTATTTTTATTAATGACATTATTATATCAAAACTTGTTATTTCATGTTTGGAAGCCTTAATTTGAGTTGTTTGAGGCTCCTTAAAGAAGTGCAGTCTCTAGAATGGTGAACAACCGTAAGTGTGTCTGTCTCTTCGTCTGATTGCACTGAGATTTCCGGGGAGGGGTTGGGTCGCTAGTGTGATAACCAAAGACGAGAGGCAGTGTATCTGTGTCTTTATTTGTTTATCAAATCTCTAACATGAGTCATTTGTTTATAATATTAACTATATTAAAAAATTATAACGACATTGTTATTAATATTAACAGCATCATTTTATTAAGACATGAAAATGATAGGAATAACATTTATCAAAAACTTGACAAGTTCTAGATTAATTATTAATATGCTATCAATAATTTTAATTTTTAAACAATTTAAACAATGCTATAATACTTCAGTAGGTGAGTTTGAGTGAATTCTATTTGAACTTGGTACCTTGTTAGATGTCACTCCTTTTCTTGGCAGATTTTTTTTTCCGGAACTTGGCTCCTTTTTTTCACTATCATGTTTTTGTTAGATATCATTATTTTTTGTACAGTTACTATATTCTTAGACACTTTATTTAATGGTTTTTAATATGTTTACAAGCGATTTTCAAAGCGGTTTATTCACCAGGCAACATTTAATTTGATAATTGTGTATATTATTATATATCGTAGATCGATGTAATAGTAGAATCTATTCATCGTTGTCCGGTCATCCAAGGCTGGTGACTTTCCCAGCATGGTTTACTAGTGAAATATTGCAGACCCAGGTATCGGCCGGAGTATTCAGTGGTTAGAGCAACAGCCTGGTACATTGTGGTCCCGGGTTCAATTCCTGAACCCGATTTTAGCGGTTGCCTCGTAGGTTTACCATTATGCTTTCTCCACCTAAAAGTATGAAAACATGTAGGACTGGAAACAGTAAAACACAATGGTACACCTACGAGTCAACCTCTAAAATCGGGTTTTTAGATGCTTTGCACCAAGATATGACTTGGCAGGCCGATTGAGTTTTAATATGCGAATCGAGTTTTAACTAATTCTGGAGTTTCAGCCGTGAACTCGATGAGGTGATGGTCTGTGGCCGAATTTCGTGTACCGGCACCCGTTCCATTAGCTTTATACTCAGCGGCAATCGGTAGAGTACCTTTATACTTAGCGGGAATCGAGATACTACCTTTATACTCAGTGGCGATCTATAAAGTACCTGTAACACTGACATTAAGAGTCCGAGACACTGCAAGGTTGTCCACAGCTAGACTGCCTAGACCCATGTTAGCCACACATCCATGACCAATATTTATTTGAATCATAAGAATGACTCTCCTTTTGTTTACATTTTTAATTCAAGGATTAGATTAATTTCAACTACAGATGTCTCGAAATATATGCATATTTCGACATATGTAATATCTCAAGATGTTTTTGTTTTTCCACAATGTGTATAAAAAGGTAAATTTTATTCAGTATTATTTAAAAAAATTAATCCTCTGAAATTAACGGAAAATGGCTGATATTCAGGTGATTTTGCTGCATGGTAGGCCGGATTCAACATTTGGCGCTTTTATTGGCGAATTAAAATTTTGCCTAACAGACATAATGTTAAAGTAAAAATGGACACCTCGAGGTGGGTAATTAATCGATTTTCACATTTTTTTAATCGATTCCTTAATTTTATAGTGTAAACGAACTTCGCACCAAATTTGAAGTTTGTAGGTGCCGTAGATATATACGATCTTTTTGATGAGTGAATCTCTCAAAAAATTATCTGTCAATAAAATTATCGATTTTTAGACATTTTCAGATGTCATTATCTCGGAAACTAATTATGCTTTATTTATAAAATTTTGGATTCTGGCTATTTAGGGGGGCCTTACGACGTACTCCTTATTACAAGTACGTAGGTCAAATATATTTTCAGTAGTAGAGTGTCGAAATTTGGAAAAAAAAACAGCTCGAACTGGTTCGTGTAATATAACACACTAGTGTGCTAGGTGAACTTAGCTGACAAAATGCCGTGTGTCTAGATAGTAGTAAATTAGACTGTTTAAAAAAAATTAAACATTACCAATTTTTTTGTACGAAAAACTCAATGAAAATAAAACAGCAATAATGAACAGCTCTGAGATTTCCAAGAAATTTTAATTTCAGGTTTTATCATTAGATGAAGTACAACATACTGTTTAACACCTCACAAATAGGTAGAATAGGAGAAAAAAACCCTATTTTTATTCATTTTACAACTATTGTACCAGACATTTTTATACTTTGTTCACGTGAATAACAGGAGAAATATTTACTACCGTTGTACTAATGTAAAACGTTCAGATGGGTCTAGTAATTTTCTTTGAGTTGATTGAAACACGATGTAGTAATTAAATTATCAACATGTAGTAAAGAATTTAAAGAATGAAAAATTATATATATATTTTTTTTCTAGTTAAGTATGAAAACCTGACTTTCATTTTTAGGTGCGTTCGTAATTATATAAATACGTAGCACCTATAGTCGTCGTTCAGTCCGTCCGTCTGTCCGTCCGTCTGTCTGTCCGCATGTAACAGAGCAAAAACTACCCAACCGAATGGTCTGAAATTTCAAATATATGATTGCTGCAAAATTTTGTCGAGCCATTTCAAATTTTATGAAAATCGGATGTATAGTTTAATTACAGGGACAGTCAAAAGTTTTTCTTTACATTACGGCCAATGGGAAAAATTATTGCAAGTGCATTTTAATGATATTAGAGCCTTCCGAATGATCTGAAATTTTAAAGATATAATTGTTGCAAAATTTTGTCGAGCCATTTCAAATTTTAGGAAAATCGGATGTATAGTTTAATTACAGGGACAGTCAAAAGTTTTTCTTTACATTACGGCCAATGGGAAAAATTATTGCAAGTGCATTTTAATGATATTACAGCCTTCCGAATGGTCTGAAATTTTAAAGATATAGTTGTTGCAAAATTTTGTCGAGCCATTTCAAATTTTAGGAAAATCGGATGTATAGTTTAATTACAGGGACAGTCAAAAGTTTTTCTTTACATTACGGCCAATGGGAAAAATTATTGCAAGTGCATTTTAATGATATTACAGCCTTCCGAATGGTCTGAAATTTTAAAGATATAGTTGTTGCAAAATTTTGTCGAGCCATTTCAAATTTTAGGAAAATCGGATGTATAGTTTAACCCTCCGACTGTCTTGGAAAAGGGCAAAATTGTAATGTTGTTTTCTCTGCATTTTTATTTAAATGTTAAAAAAAATGATTCTTTGAACATTTTATAAAAAAAAAAAACTTAATAACGAATATGAATGCAATCCTTGGAAATATTAATCATTGGTCAATGTATTAAAAATACATTAAATCAATAGAATTATATTACTTTAAATATTGCTTGTATTGCAGTGAAACCTGGAGCTTAGTGAACGTATTAACACGGGCTTGTCAGTGAGGGGGTTAATTACAGGGACAGTCAAAAGTTTTTCTTTACATTACGGCCAATGGGAAAAATTATTGCAAGTGCATTTTAATGATATTACAGCCTTCCGAATGGTCTGAAATTTTAAAGATATAATTGTTGCAAAATTTTGTCGAGCCATTTCAAATTTTAGGAAAATCGGATGTATAGTTTAATTACAGGGACAGTCAAAAGTTTTTCTTTACATTACGGCCAATGGGAAAAATTATTGCAAGTGCATTTTAATGATATTAGAGCCTTCCGAATGATCTGAAATTTTAAAGATATAATTGTTGCAAAATTTTGTCGAGCCATTTCAAATTTTAGGAAAATCGGATGTATAGTTTAATTACAGGGACAGTCAAAAGTTTTTCTTTACATTACGGCCAATGGGAAAAATTATTGCAAGTGCATTTTAATGATATTAGAGCCTTCCGAATGATCTGAAATTTTAAAGATATAATTGTTGCAAAATTTTGTCGAGCCATTTCAAATTTTAGGAAAATCGGATGTATAGTTTAATTACAGGGACAGTCAAAAGTTTTTCTTTACATTACGGCCAATGGGAAAAATTATTGCAAGTGCATTTTAATGATATTACAGCCTTCCGAATGGTCTGAAATTTTAAAGATATAGCTGTTGCAAAATTTTGTTGAGCTATTTCAAATTTTAGGAAAATCGGATGTATAGTTTAATTACAGGGACAGTCAAAAGTGTTCCGTTACATTACGGGAATGGGAAAAAATTATTGGAAGTGCATTTTAATGATGTATCAGACTATGCACTTTATGAAGTGCAAAAAATTATACATTCAGTACAATATGGGGTGCAAAAAATAATTATAAAACTAGTTATAGTACGAACGCACCTCATTTGCCACGTTTGACGAGCAATTTCCAACTTGTTTTTTTTTTTTTTTTTTTTTTTTTTTTTTTTTTTTTTTTTTGTGCATGTGCGTACATACGACCCCAAAGTTTATATTTTGAAAATTATTCGGCTTCGTTGATTAAATAATAAATTTAAATATTTACTTTTATAATGGCAATCCAATTAATTTATGAATTTTATATTTTTTATCGTTTTCTGTAAGTAAAGTCACATCTTTTCGTTTGTACAATTTTCGTCGCTAAAATTTCAGATAAATAAAAATATCAAATCTAAGTAACTCTAAGTCATAAAATAATTTGTGCTTCGTAACTAATATGGCAATATTATATATATATCACATAAAAAAGGGAGGGACTAAAAAATATAAAATATATTATTTTAATACTTGTGCAGAACTTTGTAAAATAATTGTATTAATAATTTTTTATAAACGAACTAAGAAGCAGTTAATGTGAAGATATGAAGTAATTGAATGCATATGCGTTTCCAAAAATTACTGTTTTCGAACTAACTGTTCAATAACTGTTTGGAACTGTTCAATAGAAACAACTGGTATGTGTAAATTTTCACAATATGTATGTAAATGAAGAGGCACGGCAAATGAAAACATATATAAAAAACACTTTAAATTAAGTTTATGTATGTTTTTAAATTACACTTAGACATAATAATCACTATAGTGATATTTACAAACATGCAGAACGGAAAATTAGTTACATTTTAATCAGACATTGCTTCCGAAAATTCCCGTATTTACTAATTAGTTTTATATACAATACAAATATTTCCTATTAATTTAAGTTAATTAACAAAGAATCAATCGAAAGTACACTCTGATTAGCAAGATATTTGTGTAGAATAATCTTTAATATTAAAAATTAGTGAAAAGTTTTCGCTTTCATACGAAAGTGTTTTGCAACTTTGCAATTTTAAATGAAATTAGTTTAATTGGATTTAACAACAGTCGCATACAACATTAAATATCTGATGCATCGGCAAACTGAATTAAATGATAACTTTATATATTACGATGATTGATTACTGTAAAATTGAGATCAAATATCAGTTAATCAATATTTCCTTTCACATTTTAATATGTAATACATTGAATAACGAATAAATTATGATCAATTCATTGGTGTATAACGCCATTTTAAATGTAATTACAGGTTAATTCAGTTATGAAAATTTCTGTAGGAATTAATAAGCATATTCTTTCTCTATAAATATAGGTCATCTATGTTAGTCTTATATTCTTTACCTTACAAAAATGTCTATTTAGGATTATGAATTGATTTATAGACTTAAGGCCTTAACTACACGTAAAAAGATGTTTGGGATTTAGAAAAAAATTTGTAGTGGTTTATTGCAAATCTTTATTTTTATTTTCCTTATGTAAAAAAACAATATTAATTGTAATTATTGTTTTAAACATCATTATAAATAATGATCGTTTATGAAAAAGCATCTTTTATAGGTCTCCGACAAGAGACAGAGGCTTCAGTGACTTCAGTTTGTAGATTAAGAATTGCCGTGATACAGGATTTCGTCAAGAAAAACGGAATAAACATTGTTGAAAATATCAACAATAGAAGGTGCTTGCTACATATAAATGGAGAAAGAAAAAGATGGAGAATTAAGTGAAAGAAAATTTCTGAAATCATGCATCAGTGTAATAAAATACGTTCTTATCTAAGACCTTTTTTTATGCCATTATAGATAGCATGTTTTTTTATAATATTTAATATCCCGTTTATGACAACATGAGCATAAAAACAAAATTTAAAATTATTTCATCATCGATTTTAATGTACTGCCTTTATCTAAAAACAAATTTAACTTTTTAAAAAATAAAATGGCGATATTATTTATTTAATAAATATGCAATATCATTTATTTAAGAAATATGCAATATTATTTTTAATGAGCTTTTTATCTCTTTGTTATTTGAATTTAAAATAATTTATGAACTGATAATGATCTAAGTGACTATGCTTTTTTTATTATAATTACATTATCTTGTACCTAAATCAATTTATTTTCGAACATCCATTATTAGTTAGGAAGAAAATGTAATCAGAGGAAACATACTTTATAAGGTTTTTGTTATTTAATTAATATACTGCATAAAAATAAGCATAAAAATTTGAAGTTATGCTTAGAATAAGTTTTTAAAACGAAAAAAAAATGAGCTTAAAAACACTTTCATCATCTTTTTTTTTTTTTTTTTTTTTTTTTTTTTTTTTTTTTTTGGAGAAATATGTAAAAAATTAGATAACCTACCCAATTACATATACACTATTTAAATTTAAATGTTTCTGATGAACTAAAATGAATAAATTTGGAAATTAATTAATTTTGTTGAACATTATCACTTTATGTACTGAATTATGCATTTATGAAAATTTTATCTTATAAAGCATTTTTCGTGATTTGTTTAAACTAAGACAATCATTACAAGATTTGAACAATGATTTAATAAAATGTAGAAGAATTTTAGAAGGATTGAAGGATTTAAAAGGATTAATTAAATTTGAATTTGTACGGATTTTGTGCAATATTTAAAACACCACTAAATAATTTCCTTAGTATTTTGTAGAATTAGAAAATGTACAAATATAATGCTCATACAATAGAAATATAGAAATGTTTCCAAATTGAACCCCCCCCCCCCCCAACTCCAAGAAAGCTGAATAGGTGCAAAGGCAAAAGAAATCACCCTTTTAACAATATTTTTGTTTTGTGTAACCAATAACGCTTTTGGAGCAAGATAAAGAAATGTATCTATAACTCATTCTAAACTGTATTACAACTAATCGATGTACTCAATAAATTTTATAACAAGTTATTTTAATGGTAGTTATAAGTACCATTACTATATAAAGGGTTAAGCAATTTAGAAACAAATTATGCAAGTAAATGTTTAATGTGCTTCAACATTTGTAAAAATGCCTGTATAATTAGCACTATTCTAATAATAAAATTTTAAATAATTTGCATTTTTTTTAGATAACCTCACTGTTATAAACAATTTAAGCTTACTGTGTTTTAAGCATATTTGAAAAAAAATTAAAAAATTATTTATGGTTGAAGGTTTTATTTAAATGAAAAGTCAAGTAACTCAAGGTTAAGGTCAAGTAACACTGAAACAAAGACTTGGGGGAAAAATAGCAACCGCTAAATATAATATACACTATATAAAAATATTAATAAAAACCATAAAACGAAAGAATTAACAAACAGACAAAATAGCGAATAAAATATATGAATACATTAAAACGCTACATTCAATGAAAAAAAAGTAATTAAATGAACAGAATACCGGGGGAAAATTAGGAACACCCTATTTAAAATAATAATCTATATAATAAAGGCCGAAGTCATGTGACTGTCATCAATAGTTCCGGGCTGACCGCTCCACTTTTTATATGCCAAACGGCCATTAGTCGGGCGCAGGTGATAAATCGCCAAATATTCTTCCATCGCCATCATTTCATTAAAATATAAATGTATCACTCATTTCATTTAAAACACATAACTTTTATTTAAAATACACATCTTTCATTTACCACACTTAAAATGCAATAAATAAATAAATAAATAAATATTTTTCCAGCTAGGTTTTTGACGAGGAAAAAAATTGGCATCGTATTTTCCGGCAATCTAAATCCTATTTCATATACATAAGCAATTTTTTCCTTATGTATACAATTTATTTAATCTAAAGAAGCCAATAATCTATTTTTATATAAAAATAGAAGTAATTTGTATCTAAACAAATATTGTATATATATGTGTGTAAATAAATTGTTTATATGCAAATAAATACATATAAATAAAAATAAATATTCGCCAGTTTTTTTCTCATAGCTATTTATATATTTTATCAACGTATTTTACGTTATGAAGCCCGAATTGCACCAAGCTTAAAAAAAAGAAAAGAAAAAGGAGCCAAAGCCCCAGTAATAGAAAAGTACCTAAATAAGCAATTAATCGTAATAATAATAACATAAACTAAAATATTTCATTTTAACATCAAAGTATTGTTTCTAATTTGCATTCAAATAAATATATATTCCAAGATAATTTCAATTGAAATTAAGTTGACAGCTTTCTATTTCACTTCATAAAGTTAACAAACATAAGAGATTCATTCATTATAAATGGTAGAAAATATTAGGCCATGAAGGTAATCATTCGCAAAGCAGGCTCTCCAATAATGAATGGACAATACTCTTATGACGTCATAGTATGTAAATTGGTGGCGCTAACGTTTGTTAACGGCTTGCATTCACGAGGGGTTTATCTTGCCATTTCTCTTAGTTACGTTACTTTAATGTCATATTTATGAACTCAGAAATCAAATCTATAAAAACAAAAATATATATATTGCTTATTTAGTTATTAAGAAGTGAAAAAAAAATTATAAATGCATGATTTTCAAAATTTAAATAAATTTATTAATACTAAAAAATAACATTGAAGTAACGGCATGTTTAAGTAAAATAAGTTTCATTTAGATAATTTATGAACAAATCTCAGTTCAAACATTTGAAATTTCACTCATTTTTACAGCTACGGAAATTAAGAGGTATTCATCAAAAAAGACGAAATAAGCATAATAACAAAAAAAAAAATGTATGAAATGTTATCAAGTGCGCAAATAATTCTTGATTTCTCACTCGCGGGGAAGGATCGAGCAAGTGAGTTAGTTTAAGAATGAAAGCAACATGATGCAATGCTTAGCATATATTTAAAGGAGATCAAACTGGTCGCCAGAGGCGGCTAGTATTATTAATAATAATGCCTGTTAAATATAAACATAAACAATGATGTTATATTTTAAGGTATCAGAAAGGTTCGAAACTTGGAATAAAATGCAATTTTTATTATTCATAAAAAATCAATTAAAATATTATAAAATTAACAAGAATATATTTTGAACTCGTGTATAGAAATAGGTGGAAAATGTCTTTCAGGCAGCTATCCAGTTCATCTGAATTAATGTGGATTGGACTTGCGCTTGTACACTGATGTCCAAAATTGAGGACAAGTCACAAAATGCTAATTTTTAAGTAAGCGAATACTCAAAAGGAAATAATGCAATTCAAATAATTACTATCCCTACAACACAGCTAGCCCATATATCATCTCATATAGGATACATAATAGGTCACATATGTCACAGTCACTACGGTGAAACAAAAAATAGGAAATTTCACACGTCACATTATGAGTCTCAAATGATCACTATATGTGACTCCACTGAGACGTCAATGTGACTGCTGCATTGTCACGAGTCACCAGGTGACTTTACAATGTAGTTACATTGTAATTCTAATGTGACTGTCATTTTTAGACTTGATTTCAAAGTCATCATGAACGTTGCATTAGGGTAAGTCACCAAATAATATCCCATTATAGTCACATGGTGACTTTTCACAAAAGGGCACAATGGTTGCTTCACAGTACTCTCTCTGTCACGTGAAAGTCATCATGTGACTTTACTGTGATATTATTGGATATCTTATCACAATGCAGGGTTCACGATGACTTTGAAATTGAGTTTACAGATGACAGTCACATGACAATCACAATGTAACTACATTGTAAAGTCATATGGAGACTCAACATAAAGCAGAAGTCACAGTGACGACTCAGTGGAGTCACATATAGTGATCATTTGATATTCATAATGAGATGTATGGAATTTCCTATTTTTTTTTTTTTTTTTTTGCTTCATCGTAGTGACTGTGACTCTTGTAACGGTGTGTGACATGAGTGAGATATTATATGGACTAGCTGTGCTGTAGATATAGTAATTATATTATTTCCTTTTGAGTATTTGCGTACTTGAAAATTAGCATTTTGTGATTGGTCCTTAATTTTGGACACCAGTGCAGTTAGACATATTTTCAGGAAAGATTTTAATATATACCAGATTATCCAGTGTTGCTTGGCTACAGATTCATGTGCGAAAGTTTTATACCTAGTTAGATGAAACCGATTATGAATTATTCATTTTAAAAAAAGATTCTGTTGAATGGACTTCGATGAAACTCACAATGTTACAAAATGTTAGAATATAACATATCGCTCTACGTTCCTTAATTACCGAGATATGTATGCAAATTCTATGATTTTGCCAGCGATATTATGAAAGATAAGTTCATTTTGAACGTTGTTACTCACCTTATATTAAACGTATTTTTATTTGTCTGTTTTAGTAAATTAGGTAATTGTTAGGTAAATGTTTTAGTGTATACTGCTTTGTTCTATGTAGCTTAGTTACAAAGTTACCGGAGAAAGTTCTATCTATTGATACATAAAATGTAAATAGGAATTTTATTCTGAACTTTTATATCTCACGATCTACTAAAAGGATATTTGTTTTACTTGAATTGTAAGTTAGGTAATTATTGGGGAAGACTTTTAGTGTATAAAATACCAATACACGTTGTTTAGTAATTATGCTTTCAAGGGAAGTTGCATATTAAAGACAAACTGGTTATGAATGGGAATTTCATGCGGAGGGTTTATCACTTTCATTCTACTAAACGGATTTTCGTGTGACTTATATTGTAAGTTAGGTAATATGTGTGGAAAATAGTTAGCGTATAACACATCATTCTGTGTTGCTTAGTGATAGAGTACAGAAGAAAACTCTTCAAATAGTTCAACACGATTTTGAAAGATTAGCTAAACGGATAATTGATACAAGTGTCATTATTATCTTACATAAATTATACAATACAATATTAAAATTTGTAAGTAGAATTAGCATTCCAAATTGCATAACTTAAATTCTATGCAAACGGACAAAAGCTAGTTAAATATACACAGTAGAAACACAATTTTCGTACGCCGCATATGTCTAAAAATGATATTTTCGAACAAGAAATTATATAAAAATTTAATCAGGTTCTCTAATAGGAAATCGAATTTCGACCAATTTGGGTGTCAATTCAAGTAATGACAAATTTTTTAAAAAGTAGCAAAAGCCACTGAATTCATGTATTTTTATTTTGTTGTTAATTCTGTTTACACGTTCACAAAGAGAGTATACAGAACAATAAAAAAATTAAGAATTTTTCTTCCAAATCATTGTGTAAGAAGAAAAAATATTCTATTATTTCTAAATAAGTCAGAACTTATGCTAAATGGGGAAATGAAGAGGGATGATTTCGCTGTCTCGATTACTTTTGATCACTCTGATTTAGAGATTGCTACATTCTTGAAACTCGCCCCGTCAATCGTCTTTAAAGTAATGATCGAACTGAACACGGCCAGATTTTGTGTGGCTACCGTTTTATATAGGAAATGGCATTGTCGGCGATATAACATTAATAGTACGCTTCAATTCGTCAGTCTTGTCGATTAAAATCCTAAGGAGTTTACGAGGACCCTCGCTTTAAGCTGCGGTTGTTGAGGCAACCATCTGCTGTGGGATTCATGAGACCATCCTTTAGAAATCGTCACGTTATGAGTATATGTACACTATTCTTGTCCGTCAGAACCAGGATAACCTCCTTACCAGAACCAAGTACCTCGAGAAACAAGCTGAAATATCAAGAGGAGCCAGAAAAGCTGTGGTTTAGCTTCGATGAGTAAACTTTTTACAGGTCCAAAAAGGAACAGGAAAAAGATCGATGGCTATGCATAATCCCGCTAGAGACTCCGACCGTCATACTCAGAAAATGTTTAGCGTCCCTAATGATTCTGGGATTCGTGAGCAGCGAGGGGACATGCCTCCTCATTTCTTTCCTCAAGGTGCCAGAGTCAACGCCGATGCATAAACCGAGGTGTTAATGATCTGTATTACTTCTGTAGCACGTAGGAGGCCTTGATCCTTTTCAACAAGAATTTGCAACATCCCATACAGCCTAATAAGGGATGGCCGAAAACATTCATAAACATGTCATTTTGCACTTGCCGTCCTTCAGATCCCCAGATATTTACCCGATGGACTAGTACGTATTGGATGTTGTTGAGAGGGACTCTAATAGGCATCCACTCAACTCTGTTGCGGCTCTCACGACGTTCGTTGTGTGTGCAATGGCAAACATTCCCAACACCCATCTCCTTATTGATTGCAGTCGTTTCGACAGTTTGCAAAGGCTGTTATTTCGGCTGTCGATTGTTTCAATCAATTTTGTATGTGGTTAAATCCAATGAACTTTAAATTGTAAAAAAATACTCTGTCTCCAGTGTCTGTTCCTGTTTGAAAGAGGTCACGATTTTGTTCTCAAACTAGGGGGCTCTGCACCCTACGAGCTAAGCTCGCCAACCCCCGTTCAGGCACACCAAAATCCAAAAAACACGCTAATTGCACGCATTTGATCGGCTTTAAAAATATTTAATTAAAATAAAAAATAAAAAACAGTAGCGATCTCTCTGTAAACGGGTTTCCATTCGTTTTTCTTGGATTGGGGATTTTTAAGACCAAATCTGTTGCTGTTAAGAGATACAATGGCTGTTTTCGTGTTTAATTAAACACATTAGTTATTTGAAAATAAGCTAATGTAAAATGAATTAAGTAGACAGTGTCATTGTCTCCCGGTATTTTTTAGCAGCGCTATAAGATAGTTCTTTTAAATAATTCATTTTAAATGTATCGTTTCAAATCTGACGTAATTTACACCAAACTTTTATTTCTCTTATTAATATTCACGTAAAAATACTTTTGTTGTTAGAAGGAAATATTATTTGCGCTGTCTTCGAATTCACGATAATAGTTGAAAAGATTATCTCAAAATATCTCGCGCAAATACATTTTTCAATTTAAATTGTTTTACCATATTTTTGGGGCATTTTAAATATGACGTAAAATTCAAGTGTAAATATGGTTCTTATGACGTAATTTTCCTGCTTTTAACATGTAATCATTTAATTCTAATTTTAAAGTTTTTTTTTTTTCTGTTTGTAATAGTCACGTGTAAATAAATTTTTAATTTGAAGAAATATTTGATATGATAATTTGTTTCGCTGTTTATACAATTGGCAGCAGTTTAAATTAATGACATTTTCTAAAATTTGTAAAAAACATCTCTCGAAATGCTGAAAATTTGAATTAAAAATAGAAATAAAACCTCAAAAAGTGCGTCAAATAAGAAAAATAAATGCAATCTGCGCATTGGGAACTTATAACGTATAAAATGATCTAAAAATAATTAAATTCTCATGCATAGATTTTGCTCAAATAAAACTTTTTTAATGGAACGACTTTGTCCAACTTTAGCATTAAATATCTCTTAAAATAATTCTTCGATTTGAAAACTGTCTGCATCAGCGTGTTTATCAAACATTTTTCTATAATACCACCGATTTTCATATTTTTGTATGCAACAGTTTTATTAATATTAACGATGAAAGGCCATGCTTAAGCATTCAAATTGGATGCGGATCAACCCGGAATATCTACGCAGATGTTCATTGGTCCATTTCCAAATCAAAACTTTTTTTTATATATAGAAGGATACCTGCTGCACCGTGTACATCGTTGCCGAGCCAATTAAGGCAAACTTCGTAACACAATACAAGGGTTTGTATTCCATAATAAAAGAAGATTGCCACTAGTATAGATTTTATGATTACGTGGCATCTTTCACTTTCTACTAGTCACTAGCAAAACCTTGAAAGAATAAAGAATGGTTTCAAATAGAAGAAAAAATGAATATCACTTTTTAACAAACTAGACAAAGGGTACTACTTTAATGATTTTTTCCACCCGACGACACACTTGAAAGTATATATATTAGGGACATACTTTATTGTATAATTATACTCCCCCGGTGCACTTGAATGAGGATGGTAAAATAAATACACTGCTCAAAAAATTAGGGGATCAAGCAAACATGTGAAGAGAATAGTGCAGGATAGATATGTACGGGCATAAAATGGATAGTACACATGTATCATGCTCAATACAGAAAAAAAGACGCAAAAAAATGTAAGGGAGTTTTATCCTTTGAAAAGATGGAAAGAAAAGGAAAAGATGGTTTAGGGCAACAATTTGGTTTCATGTAAATGATAAAAAAAAAGTATTGTTTAGAAATGATGCAAGAATTTTAATATGGCGTGTGGTCTCCTCGATCAGCTAAGACTGCTGCAGACCTGTTTTCCATGGATGCGATGAGGTTATGGATAAGAATTTGGAGAATACTGTTCCACTGTTCAAAAATTGCAATCTCCAACTCCCGGACAGTAAAAGGAGGTCTTGGTCTCAAAGCATTGCATCTCCTGAGTATGTCCCAAACATGATTGATCGGATTTAGGTCAGGAGAGTATGCTGGTCATTCCATACGCTGTATTGTTTTAGCTTCAAGCATGTTTTCTACGAGATGAACTGCATAGTGTCTGGCTTTATCATGCATGGAAAAAAAATAATCACTAATTTCTGCAACATAAAATACGACATGAGGTCTCAGTATCTCGTCTGTATAACTTCGGAATGTCAAAGTGCCATTCCGAATGACATGCAGGCACGTATGTCCACCCATGCTGATTCCAGCCCGTAGCATCAACCCACATCGTCTATAATATGAACTTTCACGAACGAATGTCGGATTAATTTGAGTGCCTCTTTCTCTCCATGCCAAAACATATCAGATGTCACATTGAGACTGAATCGCGACTCGTCCGTAAACAGAATGAGACTCCAATAACATTGCCTCCAAACTCGATGTTCAGTTGCCCGTTGCCCACCTTCTTTGGGCCGCACAGGTGCTGGGGATCAACGGAATACAGACCATTGGCTTACGTGCATAGACACCTCCCTGATGAAGCCTATTTTGGACAGTTTGGCTGGACACCCTTCGTCCTGTGGCCAAGAACAACTGTGTTTGCCGCAGAGTAGTATTGCCCGTTCCGTCTCGACGAGCTGTTAACAGGATATATCGGTCATTAGTTTCTGTGGTAGCACATGGCCGACCTTGCTTTTGTCGACGTCTACGATTCCAAGTGTCTTGGAATGGATTCCACAGCCTTGCATTGACACTTCTTAAGACTCCAGCAACGTCTGCTACACTTCCTTATGTTTACCCAAATTCAGCAGTTCCGATAACATGCCAAGCCATGGATTCCCGTAATTCGCTTTACTGTGACATTTTCAAGTTACCTTTTCTCAAAACACAAGCTGAGCAATTGATTTTTAGATCTGAGACAGTGAAACAGACGTTTCTGCAAAATCCCGATTTCTGCACGTATCTCCTTTTTCTAGTTTTCGACGTCATAAACATTAATTTGCATGTGAAGTTTTATTTATCTGTTTTCTACTACGTATTAAATTATGGATGTTTTATTTTACGTCACTTATCGATCTAAATATTTGCGTAATTCCGTTAGAACCATGTGCTCCCCTAATTGTTTTGAGCAGTGTATATATGAAAGTTGTTTATGACTTTAAATTAGAGTATAAACACAAACAAAATGCACTAACATAGCTACAAAAACATTATATTTTACCGTGAATTTTATTTTTAAAAGACAGATTCTTAAAAAAAACACTATATATTTTTTCGTTTTGTAAGATATTTTATGTAAGAAGATATTTGAAATAGATAAATTTAAAACTATATTATAGAATGTTAAGATAGGTGTACTCCTACCAAGTTATAATCCGGATTTAGAGCACCATTTGTGTCTTAATGTGTTGTTCAGCTGTTTTTAAATCATTATTTTTGAGTGCTTTGACAATAGAAAAATTAGTTGAACAAAGACTAAGCTTCCTCGTACTTGGGTGAATGTTAGAAAATATGTACATATTTATTTTCGAAAAACACGTTTTTTTTTTGTTTTTTTTTTTTTTAGTTTCCTTAACAATATCCCAAAACAGCTAATTCTATAAAAACATTGTCAGTACAAATGTTGTAGAGCTTAAAATTCTGAATAAAATGAGTACCATCATTAATATTTTTGTTCAACATTAAGGTCGCAATTTTATTTCAAAAGTTTGCCTTAATCGCTAAGCAATAGCTTGAAGCCAGGAGAGACCAAGTTAACTTAACAATGTCTCAAAATAAGTAACTCTATCAAAAACATTTTTAGTACAAAAGTTATAGAACCTAAAATTCTGAGTAAAATGAGTACCTACACTTAATATTTTCGTTCAATATTAAGGCCGCAATTTGAGATATTGTTAAGTTAACTTGGTCTCTCCTGACTTCAAGCTCTTGATTTGAAAAAAATTGAAATAGAATTGCGACCTTAATTTTGAATAAAAATATTAATGATGGTACTCATTTCATTCAGAATTTTAAGATCTACAACATTTGTATTGATAATGTATTTTATAGAGTAGCTGTTTTGGGACATTGTTAAGGAAACTAAAAAAAACGTGTTTTTCGAAAATAAATATGTACATATTTTATAGTATTCACCCAAGTACTAGGAAGAAAACATAGTACGTTCATTTTAGACCTAAACTGAAGGTATTAAAACATTTTCCAGTTTTTCCTAATTAATTCTGAAGTCATCCACCTGAAGATGGGTCTAAAACTTTGAAGTAGAATTGTGACCTTAATATTCAACATAAGTATTGAGTGTAGGTACTCATTTTACTTAGAATTTTAAGCTCTACAACATTTGCACTGACAACGTTTTTGGCAGAGTTAGCTGTTTTGAGATATTGTTAGGGTATGTAAAAAAACATGTTTTTTTACTATAATTCTATACATATTTCCTAACGCTCACCTAGTACTAGGGGGAAAACAGAGCATATTCATTCTAGACCTAAACAGAAGGGATTAAAACAATTTCCAGCTTTCCCCTAATTAATTCCGAATTCAACCCCCTAACCACTGGGCTAAACTTATTACTTGATAAATTATTACGTACATATTACTTGACCATTTCTAATGACATAGTTATGGAAATCGTGTGCGTAGCCATCGCCAAAAAAATTTGTAACAATGTCTGCGATAAATTTGTAATATAAATAAAAACATATGGTTATCACTTCACACAGGTGATCCGTCTCTCCTAGAAAGTTAGTTTTGCCAGAATTGAAAAATCAAATCCGTCTTCTGACTATTTCACCATTCACAAACGTATCCCCGAACACCTTTCAAGTAAGTTCTGCATGGCTTCTGATTAACATATACGCATTCAAAAAATAAGTTATAAAACTAATTTAATATTATCGAGCGGCGAAGATTCTATAATCTTAATCATCAATTGCTGATGAATACATACGGCAGATTTTAACCACACAAACTATGCTATTATGACGAACTCTTCTTTTATTAATGAATCGATAGGGCGTGGTTAGAGCAGAATAGCACCTTCCTTGCGATGACGCAATTAGAACGTTCCGCGACTTAGTTTTTATATAACCCTGAAAGAGGGGATAAAATATTCTAAATACAGAAGATTTGTATTATGCGTTATCATATAAAGCTAGATCTGTACAAGTTATGAGGGGAAGGAAATATTAAAATACTTTTATAAGTTTAATTTAACAACACATATCTTTTAAATTTTGACAAAGCAAAATGGCCAAATAAATGGTCTATTCGTTTAATGTATCGAAGAAAAAATGACCAATTGAATTATTTTACCTAACAGAAGCATTTGCCATATTCAACGATCAAAAACGTTCAATTAACAATTTGTAAAAAACTGCATGGAATCTATTTATATAAAATCCAAGTCTCTGTGTGTCCCTCACTATTCCGGTAGGACCGCCTCATTGAAATGAGTAATTGTTGAAAAATATTAATGCAGGGTTACCACAGTAGTGCCAAATGTTAGCCAACTTGGCGATAGCTGGCTAATTTGGCGACATTCCCAATTAAAACCATTAATCTTTCATAATGGAGGTCACCGAAATTTAATTTAAACTCCACTCTTTTAAGATATTTTTTCGAAATCTATGGGTGAGAATTTAAAGTACATCTTTACATCTTCCTCCCGATGCTACTAATAAAATAACCGCCAACAGACAACGGTGTACTGTGTGAGCTCCTAACTGCGCGATTTTAATGTGCTTTAGGTACTTTTCCAGTATAGGTGCCTTGGCGAAAAAGGAAATTTGGTAACATATTTTCCGGGAACCTATTCACTGTTTCATTTTATATACACATGCATTTTTTTCGATATTTATACGATTTACTTAACATAAAAAAGCCGTTTCTCTAATTTTATACAGAAACAGATGTAATTTGTACATAAAAACATCAATAATATACATATAAAACAAACAAAAACGCTCATCAAATTTGTTTTCATAGCTGTTTATATGATTTGACAACAAATCTCGATATTTTACCGTTATACGGACACCATGCCAAAATGTATGCTAATGCGCCAATTATTTCAAAATGCTAAAAGATATTTGTAATTTTATGTCAGCAGTTTAATATGAGTTTTATTTTATTGCTTTATTTTATAGCAGTTATTTGTTCGCTTATTTTAAGTATATATTTATGATTTGATGAAATATTCGTAAAAGTCTGGAATTTTCAAATGTTATATTTTTTAAATGCTCACTTTAGTATTGACAATGGTTTTTCTTTTATTTTTCAAATGCTTCAATTCACGATTTTGCGCCAACTATTACGCTTGGCGACAATGGTGTCCGCATAACGAAAAAGTACCCAAATCTCACTTTCTGATGTCCAAATTACACCAAGCTTTTTTTAAAAAATGCCAAAGCCCCTACAGTGGAAAAGTACCAAACTGTCTATTATTTTGCGCTATCCGTGTTATAATTTGTACTATATGCAAGGGGAGGGCACAGATGTCATATACGCCCCATACAGGTTCGATTTTTTCTGACGCCAATGTCATATACACGACGGGTACTTAACTGGCACCAAAGTGTCGTAATTTTGCTTGATATGGTAATCTGGATGTTGTTGTTTATGCTGTTGATGTTTTCGCCAAATTGGCGTCGGAAAAAAATCGCGCCAATATATGATAACGTATATGACAACTGTGCCAAAGTTTCTGTAAAGCAGTATAAGACTAAAAAATTAAGAATAAAATAAATGCAAAATAAGACTAAAGAAGAAAGAAAAATCATGCGTTAAGCATAGAATATGAAACACTTTCCAACACATCCTGAATGCTTTAACAAAACTTCGTTATTTAGGGAAATAAGGTAAATAAGATAACGTTACTTCTTAGATATCCCGTCGACCAATTTCGCCAAATTATATAAATCGCCAAATAAATAGTAAAACATTAATAAAAATACAAATAAAACGTCGAATTAATGGTTTTATTGACCATTATTGGCATTTAATTAATTAATTAATGGCAACCATTATTGGCAATTAATCTTACAATTTGGCGACAGTAATTTGGTCGACGGGATAACTAAGAAGTACCAAGATAACTAAGTAAACATTTTAGAAAACGTATAAAAAAACTTAAAAATTGATTTCAGCAGTTACCGTCCATAGCCAATAGTACCGTTATTACATGCCACTATTTAGCTAAAATTTAATTTAAACTACTCTTAAAACTACTGAAATCACATTTCCAGATATTATCATCCATAGACGGTTATGTATCCAATTCTTTGCGTGACCATGTATATCATTTTATCTATATTCCAGAAACATTTCTTAGGAAAATAAATGCAGTTCAGCGTAAAAATGCATAAATCCTTCAAAACCCACCTTTAAGCAATTTACTCTCATACTCACTAACCCTTACGAATTCTTTTGTGTAGCCCTGCATATGAACTGTAGCATTTATACACACAGTATAGTATGCATAAATATAGTGAAACATAAAAGCGCATATCATAATTAAAAATGCATTTCTAGCAATCATTGCTTATGTACAATACTTCGGAGAAATGTTTCTTGGCGAGAAAGAAGTTTCCCAACGTATTTTCTGGCAACCTATTTACTGCTTCATACTCACAAGCAATTTTTTCCATATGTATACAATTTGGCACAGATGTCATATATTGGCGCGATTTATTTCCGACGCCAATTTGGCGAAAACATCAACGGCATAAACAACATTCGGGTTACCATTACAAGCAAAATAACGACACTTTGGCGCCACTTAAGTACCCGGTGCGTATATGACATCGGCGTCAAAAAAAAAAAAATTCGCGCCAATATGGGCGTATATGACATCTGTGCCGACAATTTAATATAAAAAAAGCTATTTACGCTTTTTTATAAAGAAACAGAAGTAATTTTTGCGCAGATGTCATATACGCATGGGGGTTGGCGTGATTTTTCTATGGCGCCAATTTGGCAGAAATCTCGCTTTCGAATACCAGTTACTTATATATTTTTTCAATTATTTGCTATCATTTTGAAAAGGAAATAACTATAAAAAATCTCGCTTTCGAATACCAGTTACTTATATATTTTTCAATTATTTGCTATCATTTTTAAAAGGAAATAACTATAAATAAATAAAAGTTTGAATAATAACTATAGAACAAAGCAGTTTATATAATTAAAAAACAGAAAATAAAAGTAAATAAACAATTTATTAATAAATAAAAAACAGTAGTCGGGTTACCATAGCAGGCAAAATAACACCATTTTGGCGCCAGTTAGGTAACCCGGTTCATATCTGAAATCTGTGCCGTAATTTGTATATAAAAAAAATTATATATATATATAGAAACGATTTTTTATGCATATAAGTGCATATATAAACAAAGATTAAAGTTCATTAGATTTGTTTTCATAGCTGTTTATATATTTTCGCAACATATCTCACTTTCTGATGCTCGAATCGCGCCAAGCTTTTCTTAAAAATACGCTATAATGGAAAAGTACTTAAATAAATAATTAACAGAAATAACTGATTATACAAACTAAAACTTTTGGAACAGATGTCATATTCGCCCCATATTGGCGCGATTTTTTTCTGACGCCAAATCATATAGGCAAAGGGTACGTAACTTGCGCCAAGGTGTCGTCATTTTGCTTGATGTGGTAACCCGAATTATGTTGTTTAGGCTGTTGATGTTTTCGAGAAATTGGCAACCGAAAAAAATCGCGCCAATATGGGGCGAATATGACATCTGTACCAAACTTTTTATCTCGAGATCAAAGCATTGCTTTTAATTTCGATTAAAAATACATATATCCTTGGATTACTTCAATTGAAATTAGTTTCACAGCTTAATATCTCATTTCATAAACCTAAACAAACACAAGTGATTCATTCATCGTGAAACGTCAAAAATATTAAATCATTGAGGTAATCATTCACAAAGTAAGGTCTCCAACAATCAATGGGCAATATTCTAATGACGTCATAGTAGGTAAAATGGTGGCGGTATCGTTTGTTTATGGTTTGTAATCACAAAGATTTAATTTTGCACTGTCTCTTAGTTACATTATTTTATTGTCATTTTTATGAGCTCAGAACAAAAGCCTATTTTTTCATTATTTAGATATTAATGACGGAAAAAAATCATAAATGCATGATTTTAAAATTTTAAATAATTTTCTTTCTTAATACTAAAAAATAACATCGGGAAGTAACAGCGAATTTAAGTTAAATAAGTTTAACTGTTTAATTCTGTTGTAATGTTCAAAATAACTGTATTTATTAGATTTCAGTACTCAACATCAGGACCCGATTAAACTTTGAAGTTAGAGGAATTACAATGTCATTTCAGGACCTTTCTTTTGGAGAAGCTTTTCTAAATTCCATATATACATGGAAAATCTTCAGTGTTAGAAATATTATTCCTAGGACTGACATAACACGAGAACGGCCTGCAATTTTACACGCAATTTTACACAAGTTTTTGAAAGCTACTTTATATCAGAAATTTTACTAAAAACTGGTTACTTTTTTGTTATAGCGGCCCCCACTATTAGGATTATGACAAGTTGCAGCCAATTTCGCGAACTTCGTAACCAAGATCGTGAAACACACACACACATAATACCATATAATACCATTTCATGAAATCGTATACGATAATTTAATAGTTTTTAACCTTACTTCAAGTGTGTTATTTATTTATTTTTAAGGCTCAACAATCTAAATTGTCCAATATATGAATTTAAAAAAAATGTAAACAAAGATTGAATAGACATGACCGTAAAAAGCCTCAAATCTGCATAACACTTGGAACCAAACTGTGCAGATTAGTGGTCTTCTAATGTACTCAGTTTTTCATAAATGTGTTTCGTTCTTAAAATGTGTTATTTTCATCTATCACTGCGGAACAAGCGAGAAAACTCATATTCTTGCACATGAGTTGTATATATCTTTATATCTAAATTTCCGTCATTTTTGACGGGCTACCTTTCTAGTGAAGTAATAATACCTATGAAATTTAATAAATAAAAACATTGAAGGAATCATCTTTTAAAATTTTTATTTTATTATCGTAAGGATACTGGACGCATGGTCCCAGGATTTTATGTTTAAACGTAAATACTTCAAGAAAAAAATTAAATATTTCCAATACTGAGGTTGTGTGTATAATAGCCATCGCCAACGTGGATATAATTTATAATCATACCGCGATATTATATTATATTTCGAAATAATTCTAAAAAAAAAGTTCATTGTTTTCATATATTTTAATATAGCGAAAATAGAGTTAAAAACGATGGTGTTGATAAAATTAAAAGTATTAAAATTTTCTTTACTAAATCTACGTCTTAGGTCTTCTATAACACAATATAAATAATCTTTTAAAATACGTTAATTTAACTGGTAGTAAATATAAATTATAGAATATATTAAACTAATCAAAACATCTTGGGAAACTGAATAAAGACTCCACTGTGGATCAAAAAATCATTCATATATACATATGTTTTACTAATTAATTTGTTAATGTTTCTGCTACACAGACATTTTCTAAAAACGCATTCTGCAATGATCAATTTTATTCCAGTTATATGTTAATACTTATGTGTAATCAATCACATTTTAATTTAATTTTTTTACACACCAACACTACAAACTGTTATGAAAATTAGTAGTAAATGTAGTAAAACGATGTAAACATTTAAAAACTAAAATTGCTTTCTGTTTGTAAAAAGCAATTATTTTTAAAAAGACGTTATAGTTAATAAGCGTCAAATATAAAATTACATAAGTAAAATTCAAACTCTAAAAAATTATTATTATTGTATATCTGACACATTTTATTCTGTAACATAAATGATTTATTTACGAGCACTGGTTTAAATCTGTACTGCACATACACACGCATCCGTGCATGAATAATTTAATGAACTGAATTACATGAGTTATCTACCCAACAAAAACATATCTTTTGCGCAAGTTATCGTTAGTATTATTATTAAAAGAAATCGTTGCTAAAAGAATAATAAGACTTTGTAAAAAACTATACAACGTAGGATTAGGTATAGCTGTATATACAGTCGGACCTCGTTATCCCGACACCCGATTTTCACGTCACTCCTCTTATCACGTCACTTTTTCAAAGTCCCGATTTTTTGTATATGATTTTAATGTAAATAAACTCCGGATTTTACGTCGTTCAATAATTTTCAACTCCGGATATCCCGACGATTTACGGAAATTGTCCATTTTTCATAATCCATCTTATAAGCACGGAAATTAATCGGTAAGAAATATCTTAGCTAAACTCTTCACAAAAGTGTCTAAAATACCTATTGAGATAAGTGAGAATTTTTTCTTCAATCTTTTATCTGAATAAATAAACCCACACACGATGAATAACACACTTAAGATCCAGATAGACGTACCAGTCTACTCGTGGTCTTATTGATCTTGTCAGGCAGCGCGGCGCTTTCTTGTGGTTACACGGCGTTTTTTCATCCGACTGAAAATAAAACATTGTATTGCATTGGAACGATCTGGAATTATCTAACATCTATTTCTGAAACAACGAGCATTGATTACAATTCATTGTATAATACTGAAAAAAGAATTGTAGGACGAACATCTAGGGATAAGCAAACCTTAATTCTTTCATATTTCATATAACAATAAAAAAACAAGTCATCATAAATCTGATTTTTATTCTTTTTAATTTTGTTTTTGTGTTTATTTTGTTTAATAATAATGTTTTATTGCTTAAAACTGGAAGAACAGTTATGACTTTATAATTGTCTTAAATTAATTAAAACTACAGCTTTTTAAAAACGTATTTTTCTTCAACTCTGGATACCGCGACACTCCGCTTATGACGACAATTTTCTCGTGATTAGAGTGTCGGGATAACGAGGTTCGACTGTACTAGAAAAGTATGAATGGGTATACAATAAAAGTTCAAAGATATATAAAGCCTAAATAATATCAAATATTGCTATTCTGTATAAGTCTATAAAAATATTTTTAAAAAATACTTACATTTGAAACTTTTAATAATAAATTAAACATACAAAAATTTAAAAGTGAGTTTCAAAAATAAAATACTGCTTAAATTCAAAAGAAAAATAATTACTGACTATTAGAATTTTTTCATGGATCACCTTTAAAAAGGAAATGAAATGAAATAACAAAAAACTTTTGCAAGAAACATGAAATTTCAAGTGAACAATATTAAATTACATTCTTTTAAATTTTATAATCTACGAAAATGTTGGAAAAAAAAATTACATCTATAAGTGTGTTTCATTTTACTGAAAACGTATCACATTTGTCACAAAAATTGGCTTATTTCCGAAAATGCTCTCAAAAGCATTAGATAAATGAGAGTAATTTTGATAGTAAATTGGCAAGAGCAGAGCCCTCAACACGAAATATACTTTACTTTTTACTATGCAATTCATTTCAAATTTATTTTACGTTTCAAATATATGTAAGGCATTATTTTATGCAGCTTTCAAGAACATTATATGCGTTTTCGCATTGACATATTAAGTTTGAATAAGTGTTATATGAGTTTTTACATTGTAAGTTGAAATGTATTTCATCACATAAAACTATGTTAGAATATTAGTACAGTACTACGATTCGGGATCTAGTTCGGTTTTTCGTGCCAGAAATTCTGGCATATCAAATGCGAAATCATGGCATTTTCGGGTATATAAAAGATACCAGAAAAAATTCAAATGAAGAAAATTGACTAGAAATTTGGACGTAGAAATTTGGAAGTGGTGCATTTAGAACTATGGCGTTGCCTATGTATTGTTTGGTTAATTTATTTTAATATTAATATCTTTCTAAATTAAATTATTACATGATAAATTATTTTACAGGTTATTCATTCGTATATTTAGATTTAATCTATCATTCTACTGACTTAAATGATAACTTTTATCTACATTTATCCTCTCTAAAACTGAAGTAATTGGTACGTAACAGTAGATATTTGCGTAGGCTTGTGGTTTTTAACAGCTGCATTTTAATCGCACAAAGGTCTCATACTTTGTTTAAAATTACAACAAAAAGGGTAATGCATGCCTTATCCCAATATCTGCTCTGTCTTAAATTAACAGTAAAGTATACAATGAGAGGATATGTAAACCGCAAATATTACTCTTCCCCAGCTCAAATTGCAGTTATCTTTAGTTTTGCTTTTTCATTTCATCTATTTTAAGTTGCCAATTATGGTATGCCTTGGCGTGTTTGTCGTTTAGAAGTTTTAATTTGTTTCTCCCTAACCGCTTGTTTACTAAATGATCGCCTTGGCTGGGACAGCATTTTGTGTTGGCAAAATTTTGATGAGAAAATCAAGCAGATCACCTCTGTCACTCAGCTAGTAAGGATCTAGAAAAACGCACAAGTCCACTATGGGGAATCTTTCACCTTTTTCTCAGGCTACCAAAAGAAACTTTATTTTCCATGGAAGACGGTGTGATCTTTGTGTTTGAATTTAGCATTTCGGGATGAGAGCCAGCTGATTTTACTACCTTTTTAATGCAATGTACTTTAAAAAGGCTGCACAATAATATTAACCTTTCTCTGCGATAATTTTACGAAACTAAACACTCTGTACCAAAGTTCGATTAGGACCTGTGTAATTTAATTAGATTATTATTTCGTTTTCCAGTTATATATTTATGTATTAACGAAATTTAAAAGAAAGTTTGTTAAATTGTGATGAAAATACAAAAATGTTTTAATAATGTATGAAAAATTAATCATAAAAAATTAGTTTGGGCACGGTTTTAAAATCAAGATTCCATTTTGCAGTCGTTATTTCTTCTTCGTACTGCTTTTGCTTTCTCGATTATACCTGAAAAATAAAAATATTGTTAAAAAATAAAAAAATAAATTCAATAGAAAATTAAACATTTCTAATAACTTATCATATTTTTCTGTTATAACTTGAAAAAAAGAAGTTTTGCTTCTTTTACCGGAATAATTTGTACCTAATTTAATTATCTTATATAAAATAAAAACACATATGCATGTTAGACAGCCTACGAGAGACAGCTCAGGGCATTCTAGGCCTGCCCCTTACAGCTTAACATCTCTCTCGGTATGTCCCCCAACACGTTGGGGCTATTAGATGAGTTCAGTCCTCTCCGGCCGAATGCAGACGCACATACACAAGAGGCGCACCAGGCGGCACCCACCCGCCAAGGGCAGCCACGCACCACGCACCACCGACCACAGAACCCAGAATTTATTCGAAAAAACATAGTGAAGTTTAAAAAAAGATGAATGCCTGCTAGCCAGAAAAACTCCTACTCGCGACTGAGAGCGGGGGTATAAGAATATTTTAGATTAAAACAAAATAATATTAGTGCTCCAGGCCACCAGGGGACGAACCTCTCTCGCGACAGGTGGCGGCAGGAAGGGAAAAGAATGATTTGCGTGGCACAAGTAAGATGGCACGATCAGATACTGGTTGCAGTGAGACTGGATAAGCAGAACCAAAACTTATGTTACGTTTATTAGATAAGTAAGGAAATTATGAATGTGTTTTAATTTGTTGAGTAGGAGGGTGAGTGAAAGAACATTTTGGAGCCGATTGACTAGAAGTATGTCTGGACGTCTCAAGTCCCAGCTTTGCATAAGAGTACAGCTATAGTACGGGGACTTGCAGTGCCACGTTCACCGCATTTGCAAGTGGCAGCGGATCTTATCTTGAAGCGGCCCATATATGCCATGAAAGGGCCTTGCCCAGTTAAGAAGCTGGTGGTGTAGGGCGTTTGGTTATATAGTGTGATAGAAACTTTAGGAATTACCTTATATGTATGTCTGCCCTTGACTGAGGTGTCCCAGTGTTCCTGCCATCGCGTCAGTATCCTAAGGACCCTTTTCACGCATGACTGGGGCACTAGCAAGTGTGTGTTTATTGTTTCTTTCTGTGTGATCTTCTTAGCTAGGTCTTCTGCTAGTTCATTGCCAAAGATACATTTGTGAGCCGAGACGTGTCCTTGCGAGATGCAACATAAGAGATTCTTTAGTTTTAGTTTGATTTGTAGTACTAGAGGATGTTTTGTTCTGTGTGCCTATATTGTCTGCAGGCCAGAGAGGCAGTCGCTGTAGATGGTAATACTATTGCTAGGCCGGGATTCCTCTTACTCTAACGCGTTTAGTATTGCGAGCAACTCCGCTAGGAATACGGAGTTATTATCATCTATCCTTGCAGACCACTGATGGACCACCATCGTGCTTTCTTTGGCGCAGAAGGCTGCGCTCACGCCGGTCTCTGTGCCTGATCCATCAGTAAAGAGTGTGGTGCTAAGGGCAAGTTTGTAGCTGTTGCTTGTTGTGTTTACTTGAAAGTGTGAAGTCCCCTCAACAGGGTGAAGCTGCCAGCTCCAGAGTTTGTATTGCAATGTTGTGTTTGGAAAAACAGAATGTATTATTGTGTCACATTTTAGCTGTAGGATTGAGGATTTGGCGTGTTCGTATTCTATCTGAAGTGTAATGTGTGGAATACCTGTGAGTATGTAGTGCATCTGTGGAGATTGTGCGGTAGCTTGATATTTGTAGGAGAAACGTGCATTGGATTGAACTTGGTTTAGGTTTTACTATGGATGATAATTTACCCCTTCCCCCAAATACAGGCCCAGTAAAGTATTATTCTTTCGATTATTTTTATGTACCAGATCTTTAGTGTTTTTTACCTACCCCTTTCCTCCATTTTAGATGTTAGTCTTAATGAGTTGTTATGAAATGCTGTCAGTTTAAGTCTTAGATCGTTAATGACATATGCATGTTAGCTTGTAAAAAGATTATAGTATAAAATGCGTTATAAAGCAATCTTTTGAGATAATGACATTTAACAATTTACCTTCGCATGTATCGCCGGACAAGACTGCACAATGGTTACGGATCGTATGATCTTATTTTAGGAATTTTTTTTTCGGTATAAATGTACATATATACGACGATAACGATAGATAAAAATTATAAGAATAAATAATTCCTTCGTCGTTTCAAACCTTTCTGCTAATGAAGTGTATTATATTTAACTTAATGTAAAAAAAAAATATATCATATTTTTCACGCAGCTATTCATGAAAACTATGTAGAAAATCCTGTTTGAAGGGTTTTTTTAATGCAATATTTGGTGTTTGCTACACTTTTAGATGTAAAAATATATAATTTTATCACGTATTTGGCAATCATACTATATAGTATTTTGTTGTTTGTTTAGACTGTGGTAGCATTATTATAGATCCATTATCGCATCATTCGATAAATGAAATGATTATGAAGTTAGTAATTTCAATGTGTCTTAAAAAATATTAATACAAAATTATATAAATAGCATGAAATACCTTTCTTTTAACCCCCTCACTGACAAGCCCATGTTAATACGTTCACTAACCTCCAGTTTTCACTGCAATACAAGCAATATTTAAAGTTATATAATTCTATTGATTTAATGTATTTTTAATACATTGAACGATGATTAATACTTCCAAGGATTACATTCATATTCGTTAAGTTTTTTTTATAAAATGTTCAAAAAATCATTTTTTTTTTTTTAGCATTTAAAGCAAAATGCAGAAAAAACAACATTACAATTTTGCCCTTTTCCAAGACAGTCGGAGGGTTAATGCACGTTTTACATTTCGAAATAATTGTTTTTAACAAGAAGTAATTAGTTAGGTTACAGGCTATTTTAATTCAGCGCAGGTGTCTAAAATGTACTATTTTTTATTTCATAATCATTTTGAAAATTCAAAGGTTTCTTTCTGTTTTAGAAACATTTGTGAATTGTAATTTTTTTGTATTTTATTTAGAGACCACAATAACATAAAAAACGGATAATACTTATACCAATGTTTGTTACACATTGCGTTTTAGCGATAATAGACAGCTATTTATAAATTTATAAATCTATGAACAGAGAGTAAAAAATCTTGAATTTTTTAAAGTCCCACTAGCATTTAAACGGGAACATGGAGAAATAATATCGTTAAAAAAATATCAAATTTGTGCTTCAATTCCAATGTGATGTGCAAGAATACATTGAATTACATTTTGTACATTGAATTTTGAAATTATGATTTTTTTTTTTTATAATCAATGATATGTAAAGCCTCCTTAATTCAATAAATACCAGAAAAATATTTTTATTATATATTCTTATTTCATTCCATGCAAAGAAATTGATAATTGCTCTGAAGAATCGCATAACAGAAGACAACTCACGGATTTATATGACTCTTAAAATCCCGAACAATGTAATCAAAATAATATAGTTGCAATTAAATTGATACTTAAATTTAAGTATTAGTAAAATGCGTTTAATATGCTAATATAAAAAAGCAGCTATATAATAATACTTATCTAGAGGTTCAAATTTAATAAAAGTCTAATGAACAAAACACGGAAAAAAAAATTGATTACTGAATTGCGAAGGGAATTACCTAAACATGTTGAAATTAAATTAATTAATTCTCCTTTAGCTGCTGAAGTAACGATAGGTAATTTAATAACTTGTTTTATACACATAAAGTTGTATACATTGTATTACATTGTAAGAAAGAAAAGGTAGACTTTTTTTTTGTTTTTATTCCCACTATATCCACGATTATAGGTAGCTGTACATGTTCATATGCATTTACATGTTTTGAATACGTTTTGTTTTTTTTTATAGCATATAAAAGTAAAAATATTTTAAAAAATCCTTAAAAGTTCATAGTTTTGTTAGATTTTTATTAAAAATGAGCTTAAATAAAACATTAGTATTTAAATAAATGTTTAACAAAGAAAGAGGAAGAAACAACATCTTTGGAATTCTGTATTTTTTATATTTACAAAATAAAAATGTTTATAATAAAACCTACCTAAGAATGTTTATTTTAAATTTTAATCAATAAACAGCATTAAGCATTTCTCACTAATGAAAAAACAAACATTATGTAATTATATAAATTTAAAAGGCAACGTTAAAAACGCCAGAATAAGCAAAAATTCCGCAGACTAATTTCGGTAGCGTTTAGCGTACCGTCCTCAGTGCAAAGAATAATGGAAACTTGCTCATTTATATAGAGGAGAAGCGGGTTCAACTGAGAAGTCCATTATTTATCGGGGAAACAGGAATTTTCTGGTGGCATTACCTTTACTATTCTCCCATCGGATGGTACACAGGTTTTCCTGTTTCCCCATTGGTTAATGAACTTCTCAGTTGAATCCGCTTCTCCTCTATATAAATGAGCAAGTTTCCTTTATTCTTTGCTCTGAGAACGGTACGCTAAACGCTACTGAAACTATTCTGCGGAATTTTTGCGTACTCTGGCGTTTTTAACGTTGCTTTTGAAATTTATATCATTCTGCGCCAAGTAGCATCTTAATAATTATTATGTAATTATACCATTAAAACATATACATTTGAAATAAATCCCTCCTTTCTTAATCGATTTAGAATGAGTTTAGTCATAATAATAATTAATTTTGACACCAAGTAGAAAATTAAAAAAATAGTTTACTTGTGTTTTTTTCCAGTTCATGTGACATTGATTTCATTCTCTTTCAGTTACGGAATATCTATTATACTTTGCACCCCTAATAAAGGTTGAAAATGTATTATTCCATTTCAGGCGACTAAATGTCTCCAGTTACTTTCTTTGGCTTTATTACAACATTTTAAAGCATTTGAAAGCAGTTTATTCCTGGGAGATAGTTTGTACTTTCAGAAATTAATTTTTTCGGAATTATATACCGCGAAAAAGTTCTCATTCCCTAAGAAATTGGAAATCTTTTGAGACAATTATCCTAAAATGAATCGGATGTTTTTGACCTTTCGGACGTAATTTATTACTTCGGACTTAGTAATTTATTTCCTTATTTGGGGAAAAATGAATCTCGACCGGGTGGTAAACGATAACGGAATTTGTAGTTCTAAAACTAATGGAACCATATAAAAATATAGGTCATAATGTGGCAGTTGATATTTTTTTTTTTATCTTCACTGGAACTAGCAAAACATCTGATAAAATTTAAAAGAAGTGTAGTAGAAAGTGGGAATCGAGCTGGAAGAGAATTTCCAGATTGCCTGAAAAATAAAAAAATAAAAGATAGTCTTTATTCCACGAATATATAAAAACTTGAAACTACTGGTACCATACTTACTGTATATGAAGGAAAATAAACTAAAGAAAATCATTATACTGAGCACACTTCAACTGCACGTAATGAGAAGAAAACACCAGAAACTAACATTCTACAATCAAAGCAAATAGGGTGTGGACATTTTAGATCATATGGCTAGACAATCTGTAAAATCCACATCATGGGATGACCTGTAGATGCACTTTACAACATTGTAGACATTGCAGTTATAAATGCCTGTCTTATTTACAAATTTATGTCAGGTTGTCAAGCCATTACATTTCAAGGAAATGTTACACTGAATAGTTAGCAAATGAATTGCGTTCAAACTGTGCAAAGGATAAAAAATGTTCCACTAATCAAAATTATATACTAGAATTAAACAAAACCATTTCTCTTAAACGTAGAAATGTAAAATTAAAATGCGCAACGATAACGCAACAGACAAAATATTCTTTTCGTGCATGGTGATGGCAGGTTTAAAATGTACCAAAATAATAGCCTATTACTGGAAAATTTGTATATAAGGTATTATCTGATATAAAATATTTTACATAATGTTAACTTGCTTAAGTATTATATTGTGAAGAAAATTAACAGATTTATTTATCTCTTTTTTAAATATTTTTGTTTCCTTTTCTATATAAGTGTGAAATGTAATACGATTTAATGTATTTTTCTATAAAATAAATCATTGTTCTTCTGTGCAAATTTAACTATAAATTCATAGTTAAAGTACATTGATCCAATATAGTGTTAAAATAGAATTTGTAGCATCTGTTTTGCATAATTTAATTAGTGGTGTCGAATTGCCACCAGCGACTGTTTTAGGATGTCGTAAATGTCGGACGTTCAAGTGTTAAAGTTCATTCACAATTAAGCAGACAATATTTTTAATATGTGTTAGAGAATTCCAAACGAGTAAAGTCAAAGCATTTTTTTTCTAAAAAGTTGATTTTTGTTAAATTCTCAGATGTAGCATGATGTTTCAATTTTGCTTTTAAATCATAGAAGTTTTATGTAACTTTCGAATTATCTTGATTAAGCTTAATTCTCAGTAAATGTAACTAAAAAAATTCCTTGTTAAAATAAAATCAAAACTATTTCTATTTTTATTTTAAAAGACTTTAATAATTAAAAAAATTACATTTTAGGTTAAATCATATCAATATATATCGAACTATTCATCTAAATTCTTGCCTATCAGTTGATATTACTCTTTGTATGAAACTGAAACTCCAGCTATAAGTACAGGATGTAATGCAAAGTAACATAACTGATATATTTAATGCTTTGATATAAATAGGTAACTTTAGCTGTGCCTTAAAAGTCTTTAATATTCCTTTACATATTAAAGTAACTTTTTGATTCCAATTTTGAAAGCTTGATAATGCGAAAAGTCAGAATACGCTGATCAAATTATTGCCTACCGATACAAAGCACTAAGCCAGAAATTTAAAATGCCTTTCAGAATGGTAATGAGAAGTATTCTAACTTAAACATTTTGAAATAGACTCAAGGCTGAAATAATATATAATTAAATCTGCTTTTCGTAATAACCTCAATTTCAAACTAAAATGTGTCATATTTATGTAAATATGTTTTTTATTATCCATTCAAAACTATTTTTACTTAGATATTATGAAATTCTCATTTGTAATTAAAAGCTACAATTAAATAGAGAGAGATTTATTCCGTTAAATACCTGCATATTATGACGTATAACACTTTATATGACATTGAATTTCGAAGAATAACTTTTATTTTAATAAACAATGTTGCAAAGATGAGATATTTAATTCTGCTATACATTGTTGTAGCTATCATTTCTACAAAAATCTAATTTAAAAGTGTTCTAAAAGTAAGAACATTAGATTGTTTTGAAAACCTTTTGCGTACATCCGCGTTTTAAAATGACTCTTCGATTCATATTTTGAAAGTATAGTTGCGTGAAAATTCTGATTAAATTTATTACATTAACGAGAATCTGGACAGAGATGTAAATGGAAAAATTAAAATGCTTTCGAAATATCAGTGATGAATGTCAGTTTCGAAATGTAGTCTACCTTAAAGATTTTTAAATTTTCTCAAGGATTAAATTGTATTCATTTTCAAATAATAATTTTTAGACTACATTAATGTTACGATATGGGAAAACAGGCTTTCTTTTAACGTTAGGATTTACATAAAGTGCAATTTTATTATATATTTTCAATGCATTTTTTCAATGCAATTTCACACGCATCTATTACTAACACTTTTTATAAAATGATATTATAGTAAACATTTATTATTTTTTTAAACTAGATGGCTCTGACCCCTGATAGCTAGGCTCGCCAGCACCCGACAGAAATTTTTTACCCCGAATATATCTTGTTTAAAAAATACCATCCGATTACTGATAATTCCTTGATGACGAACAGGGACTATTTTGTGAAATTGGTTGAACTGCTTTGCTGTTTGAATGGGGCATTTTTCACTTATCATGGAAAGATTCACCGGTGTCGTGACATCTTACAGATTTTTGGGGGATATTTGAATAAGATCAATTGCACATTTGGAAATTAGCTTGTATAAAATGGTTAGGGTAAAAATGTCGCTTCCTCTCGGTCTTAAATAACGAAACTATGCACACTATTCCTCCTTTGTGTTCAAGGTTATAAATGCCCATCTCCTTGGGAATAACATTTAGAACCACGTAAATGAACATCACTATGTTTTGACATTTTACTCTTATATTTTATGTTTCGATCGAGATTTATATATTTTCAGGATGTGGTACAGTTTATGTTTGAACTCTTTTCTCTATTGTAATGCACCGTCATGCATATTTTATGTTATGTTTAAAACGAAAATTGTTTATTTTTTATGTATATACAGAATATCTAATATTATTTATCGAACAGTAACTCGTACCATATAAACTGAAAGTATTTTGCGTATGCATCTTCTTGCATGTAAGGTGCATCAAAGTGATGAAATATATAAACAAATTTGCTAGCTGCATTATTTTTATACCATATGATTATCAATGTGACGTCACATGAATATTGTCCAAAAAAAAATTTTTTTAAATGCATTGGTTTAATATATGACGTAATTTTCACAATTAAAAGCGTTTCGCGTGCATAATTTTAATCTTTTAAAGTTTTTTCCCCCTTTTCAAATGTTCACGTGTCATATTATTCAATTTAAAAGTGTTCGGGAAAAGTATTATTTGAAATATTTAAATATAAAATAAATTTCACCATAAAAAGTTTTTCGCAAGTAATATGTTAATTATTTTAGACATTTTAGATTCAAGATATTTAATATTTGGGCATTTTATATATGACGTAATTGTCACCATGAAATGCGTTTCGCTTGTAATTGTTTAATTAGTTCAATATCTTCTTACTTTTTAAATATTCACCTGTAAATAAAATTTTTCTGGCATAATTTTCCCTATTTCCTAGTTTTAAAACGTGATCATTTAAGTATTATTTTAAACTTTCATTTCTGTTTTTAATATCGACGTGTACATGCATTTTCTATTTAAGAAGAAATATTATCATTTGCACTGTTTTAAAAAATGACATCAATATAAAAAATATGAGTTTTTCGAAATATTAATAAGATCTACATATTAAGAAAATCCTGATAATTTGAATACAAAATTGAGAAGAAATATCTAAATATTTAGCCAAAACTAAAAATAAGTGCAGTCTGCGCACCCCAAGTTTATGAAGTATAGTCCTAGATAAAAATAATTATATTGCTATGTATAGTTTTTGTTCCTATATTTTTTTATGAAAATATTTTGACAGATTTTAATTCTTAACAGCTCTTAAAATAATTCTTCGATTTTAAAACGGCCTGCTTAATCGTGTTTATTAAACATTTGTATCAAACAATACCACCAATTTTCATACAAACAGTAGTTTTTATATTATTAGCGAAGGAAGCACTACGATCATAAAAAATTCATTTACTACTACGGTGACAGGTTTAGTTACTTTTTTTTTTTTTAGAATAGATTGATTAGTTTTTTAAGTATAGAAGTTTAAAGAAGTATATCAAGAAAATTAATTAAATATTGTATAAATCGTATATAATTAATTATTTAACCCTTTGTACTCGAGAGGTGACTCTCATTCACCATTAGTGTTGCCAGGTGTTACGCGTAAATCAGGACTCCAAATTCTGTGGACACCACTTATTTCTTATAGTTTATTTCGTGGTATTTAATCGCAAACGATTCTGCATAAGACTAAGAAAAATTCTGTAAAGTAATTATGTCCAGAGCATTTGGAGATCGAATTTACGCAAGACAATTGGCAGAAATAGTAGTGATTGAGAATCAACTCTCGAGTGCAAAGCGTTAAAATATATTGTTGACAGTTAATATGCTACATCAAAACATATTACACAATATGAATTTTATTTATTTTTTAATTACATATTCAAATTTAAAAGTAAATTAATCTGCACAAGTCTTTATTGCTGTTCAAGAAAGACTGAAATTTAATTTATATGTTATAGTTTAAAACACCTATTAATCATTTTAATATTAGTTAAGAGGGTAGGCTAAGTTTAGTTAAGAGGGTAGTTCAGAGGGTATAGTTAAGAGGGTAGGCTTTAAACCTACAAAAATTCGAAAAAATTTTAATACATATTTTGATTCCGCACACTGTAAAAAAAAAAAAAAAATAAATAAATAAGGCCAGTTTTCCGGTAGGAATAGGAAAAATAGTTCTCCTTATCGTACCGGAATAATTTCCAACCCAGCTCGGAATAAAATCCGTAAAATACCGTTTTACTGGCTATTTCCTTATTTTTATTGATTTTATTCCGAGCTGGGTCGGAAATTATCCCGGTACGATAAGGGGAACTATTTTTCCGATTCCCTACCGGAAAACTGGCAGTATTTTTTTACAGTGTAATCATTTCTGAACAATATGCAAAAAACCGCATTAAAAAATTCCCATTAGTTTACTAATTATGGCAGTTTTATTAAGACTATATATTAAGACTACATTGGATAATTAAACTTTGTGTTGCGTTTATTCAAAACGATGAATATCGATACTGCGCGCAATGTTATTAAAAAACTATGCATGGTAATCAAAAGAAATTTTCAAAACATATTCATTTCTGTATTATCAATAACTTAAAACCAAAAAAAACGTATTTTTTTGTTTTTTTACTACGAAAATATTTTTTTTAAGTGAATTTTCTTTTTCTGTTAATTTTTTAATTTAGTCAATATATATATATATATATATATATTCAAATATTCTGGTTTTAGTATAAAACTAACACTATTATATATTTATTTTCACCAAAATTTCCTCTTTAAATGCATATTTTTAGATTTTATCATGAGTGCAAGATTTTTTTCTCTTATTATCATATATTTTTCAAATCATTCCAATATTTAATTATGAATTTACAAGTATATATCTATATTTTGTTAAATATAAATATAAATATGAGCTTATTATTTAAATGAAGTTTTATTTTTATTTTTGACTTATTACACAAGATTTGAAGCTTGGAACAAGTGATATTTTTTAGTTTTCCGACGTGTTCAAAGGTATCCTACCCCCTTAACCCACATAAAAAGAAAAGGACATTTTACACAAAAAAAATTTTGTTCTTCAAATATCGAACACAAAATCCGCTTTTTGTAATTTTTTTTTCGTATAATGCAATAATAGGTTACATTAATTTTTTTTATTTTAATGATAGCATAGTCAGTTAATTTCGGTGAGTTTGTTACTGGTTATTAACTGCATTAGTTTATTTTTTTATGGTTTGCGAACATTTACATTTAAAACACATAGTAAAATAGATATGAAATAAATATTCCCTATGTAAATACGTTTTTCATTACTCATGTTTATATATTCGATTCCACTAAAGTTTTTTTTTTTTTTATTTCAAGCATATATTTCCTTCAATTCGCTTATGTTGTTCTCCTGTTCTTCTTAGATTAATTTACACATCACTTTTGAAATCATATCCTTCGAAAAAAATTTCTAGCATGTATGTTTATTAAAGTTTCAATAGCCTTGAATTATTACTACAAAATATCCAGAATCACTGTATAAACGGAAGAGAACTAAATAGAAATTAAGTCAGAAATTGTACATCAAATGTGGCACACGAGGTGCGTTCATACTATAACTAGTTTTTATAAATATTCAGGTCTTGGTGTAATAGCTATTGCATTCTTATACAAGAATACGTGAATATAAATTTTCTTGGATAATATACGTTAAATTTAGTAATATGACTTAATAGGATCATAAATAGGACGTAATCACCATGGCAACCTAGAATCACAATTTATTATGGTGTATCATTGAATTGATTACGTATGGTAGGATTTATTAGAATGAAGAAAACTTTTATTAATATTTTTTTAAAATTTTGATTTGATTTTCATAAAACTTGTAATGACTCTACAAAATTCTACAACGGTTATATATATTAATTTTCAAAAAGTTTGGTTGGGTAGTTTTTTGCGCTGTTACATCCGGACAAACTGACACACAAACGGTCGGGCCAGATGACGACTATAGGTGCTACGTATTTATACAATTTAGAACGCACCTAAAAACAACATTTAAGTGTACTAACAGTAAATATTCTTTCAATAAATGTTTTCGGAATTAAAAAATACCATGTTTTTCAGCATATTTCTGTGAAAACTATAGAGGAAAAGGTCCAAATACCGGCTACCACATTTGTTTTCAATCTAGATCATACAATTTTCAAAATTAATAAAATAAAAAGTGACAGCAGGGTACCTTGACACGTCTTACACCTGTTTAGAGAAAAAAAAAATAGTTTAAAAAGCGTTTTCTGTTTATAAGAAGCAAAATTCCAAAAATCTTCAAACTTTGAGTTTTTAAAATGGGGTCTAAATAATGGGCTACCTAAGTTTTTTTTTTTTCCAAAAGATCACACAAATAGAGCTAATGACAATTATTAAGCAATAAGAATATTATTTTAATAAATTGTATTGATTAATAACGTTTCTTATGCACAGAAAAAATACGCAATTTTTAATAAATATGTATTTCTGTCTAATTTCTAAAATTCCTTTCGACTATCTCTCATAGTCTTCGTCCTATTATGTTTCTAATTTTTTTTTTTTAACGTGTAAAAAAACTTGCTGATTGAAATGAGAATTATTTTATCTGAAAAAATCAAAAGCATAATATCACTCTCTGCGTCGGTATAGTCCCTATCAACCCACATATCGCATTCTTAACATTGAACCCAGAATCCGCTCCCATTCTTGTCCACAGGGAAAGCATCCATGCAGAAGACACAAATTTATCTTCTTCCTCTGTTGGATATATTCCTTTTTCACTTTTTTAGCCCTCTCGCTGCGTAATTGTTTTATCAAAATAGCTTCAAAAATTGCGTATTTAACCCCTTCGCGACGAGAGTCTTTTAAGAATTTTTATTCTTTTGTCACCGGTTTTTCAAAAGAAAAGTTTTTGTCTAATTTAACAGGGAAAATGCTCCGATTAAATAAGGCATAATTTACAATAAAAAAATAACTGGTGAGAATAATCAAGGAGGGTTAATTAGACAGAGAAAATGCATCCCCGAGGAAATCTCGGGTTGCGCAAATTTTGCTATTTTTACGATGATCAAAGAAATCTCGGGTTGCGCAGCGAAAGGATTAAAATCAAATTTCTGCCTCTTTCGCCTGGTTTGCTCCGTCATTTTTTTCTTTCTCTTCACATTTATTACAGGCAATTTTGTAGTGCCCAGCAGCTCTTTTTTGGAAAGTAATCCGGTAACCAGTGTCGGTCCTGAAGAATTACGGCCATGGTTGCTTTTTTCATATTGCGAAATGGGACGGGGACTATTTCTGAACCATTTAAATTAATTTATTAATTCTGGAACTATTTAAATTAATTTATTTTCCTCCCCTTCAAGCAGAGCAACCGAGAGAGGTCCAAATACCGGCTAGCCTGTATTTAGACCACTCTAGGTAGCCGGTATTCGGACCACTGCTATGTTTAAGTTAAAACCGGTATTACTCATTCATATAATAAAATACCAATACTGTGCGCGTGGCAATTGAGAGCTAAAAATGTCTAGAAAATAACTTAATCAACAATTCAAGTCAATATACGATCAATATATTAAAAAAAAAATGAGAATCACATATCTGAAAAACTTTTGGTGTACCAGATGACGTAGATTCGACACTTTTGCATTTATTATTTGTAAATGACCCAGACTTCAGCGACGTACTTTTCGTAACTTTCTTCTCTCAATTAAAGTTACAAACTCTGTCTATCAACGCTAGGCTGCTTTTCGCTCAGTTCTCAGAACACCTAGTAGCCGGTATTTGGACCCTAGCCGGTATTTGGACCTTCTCCTCTATACAGCTTTTATCTTTACTTTTTGAAAAAATTCAATTTATAATTATTTTTTTTGCGGGTCTTTTGTATCACCTGGTACTTTTGGAACAATAAGTGAGACTTTAAATAAAATGCTTTTGAACGTCTGTATAAGTTATTTTAAAATTGTACATGATAAAAAAAATGATGTTAAAGCCAGTCTATTTTAATTTTTTTTTAAACCTAGAATGTTTAAGGAAGTGAAAATCACACAGTTGTTGTTGTAAATGTTTACAGTTGCAAGCATTTTACTGGTAACATGTTTCACAGTTATTTATATATATATACATACATTTCTTGTTAAATGTCTTTATGTTTTGAAGATTATTTGTGAGCCACTATTGTCACAATGCCAACCACTTTCCTATTTTTAATAAAACTCCTATTGAATTTTAACTGTAACTTTTACGATCATTTACATAAAAGTATTTTAATCTGCTTAGAATTGATATCATTAGAAATACACACTATTACATGTACTTTTGACGACAGATGTGTTTTGTTTAGTTACGCTGTTAAAAAATTTAAGTTGCTCCATATGAGTACTGAAACATGATAAGATAGAAAAGCAGTTTAACACACCACATCATGCCCTTTTTTAATATTTAGAAGTACAAAAACATATATAGAAATAAACGTTTAAATTTGGAAAGTTCTATTTACAACCTCTTAAGATGTCCATTTCTTTACACAATAAACTGAAAATAGAGACAATACACCACTTATACCGTACTAAAATAATTGCCTAATATAATCGAAATATGTCTGCCATTAAGTGTAGTGAATATTACAGTTTAAAATTAGTGATATTGATAAACTTTTAGAAACGAAACAACCAAACTCATCTAGAACGTACGTTGCACCGCAGTGTTCGTATATTGAAGACTGTTTATAATCCAAGAACAATACAAGCTAATTTTCTGTCGAAATTCAAGATCATCAGTGGGAGAACTTTTCTTCGTGATTGGCATATTTTATTCTTGGTACAGCCTATTTCACGACGGAAAGTTTTTACTCTGGTGTTGATCAATTTGAATAAGACACGAAATTTGAATTTGACACGATTAAAATTTTGCTGATTCTATTTTTTACACATATTTACAGTCTATTTACAACGAAACATTTTCGCATTCACACTTGTATAACTTTAATTGTTCATCTCTGGGAACTCAAGTTAATACTTTCCTAAATCATGAAATTAATTTTCTTCCATTTTGGAAGATTAATTAAAAAAACTGCAGCCTGCTTGCTGCGATCGAATTTACATCATCAAAAACAATTAAACAACAAATATTTAATATCAACTATCCAGTAGAGCACGTGACCCGTGGCGACTCCTGCCTAGATAAAAGAGAACTGCGAAAGGCAGATGCGAAAATATTCCACATCGCACGGCTCCTCGAATATTCAGACTCGGAAATTCCTCTGAACCAATATTTTATTATAAAAAAATCTCTCCTTAAATAAGGGAAATGTTCACGTATTTAGCATAGATTTATTTTTCTATAAAAAATACCGATATTTCTCCTGGAAACTTTCCTGAAACGTACGAACCCTGGTACGGGAATAACTGTTAAATTATTAATGGTAAAACAATAAGATTATTTCCAAAATCACATCAACCATGCTTTAATGGAAGGGTACAACGATAAAAAATTTTCTTATTTTTTAAGAATGTCTATCATAAAAAAGCTACCTATCATGTCTAATATTTTTTTGTAATATTTTATGTCACAAAGAACTATCATAAAGTACTTTTTTGTGCTGCTAGTAATTTTGATTGCTACTTTGTAAATAATTCTAACTTTGCGAAGAATATTTTCATACCTTCGAATGATTCCTTTGCATTATCGTATATTTTGAATACCTTCCAATTTTGTGAGTTTTGACGCAATAATAAAACAAAATGCCAATTATTTTTCGTTTTAATATGTAAAACCAAATATTATCTAAGAGTAACATATACAGTGTGTCCACGTATAACCTGACCGACCTTTATTTTCGCAACCGTTGGTCCTAGATGCACACTTCCAATTACAAAAATGGTTTAAATAATGCAAAGAATTATTTTTAAAGCGATTTGGGTCAATAAACACATTTATTAAAAAATTACGAAATTGAAATTTTTATACGGTGCCCCGGTCCTATAAGTGGTATTTAGTAAAAAATTACTGTGACACTAACAAGTAAGACAGAAAAAGTCCCATTCACCTAACATTAAAATTGACCAAGTTATAAAACTTTGAAACGTATGACTTATATAACTTTTTTGCATAACAAAACAAATGATTTCGACCGTGCTTTCAGGGGTCGTATATGAAGTACTTAAACTTATTTCAAGCTGTCTGAGGTTTGAAAGATCGTACCACTATTACGATTGAGTTAACTTTATTAGTTAAGTTTCAGATTAGTTAAAATAATTGTATTTTAACATATGTTGTATTTTGTAAGGATTTGAGGCTATGATTTCTTTTAACTAAAATTATGTTATTTTTATAAGGTTTTATTTAACTTGCAACGATCGTCTTTCCAGTTTAAAATTTGTACTCGTACTTTAACTGACTTTCAAATGTCCGATCGAAGTTAAAATTTTACATACTGACTTAAATTGGATTACAATGCAATATTATTATGATTTTTGATGCTTAGCGTCTTATAAATAATTATAATCGAGGATAACACAAAAAAAATCGGATAGATTACCGTCAACAAGTTCAAGAAATGGTTTTAGATTAGATAACATAAACCTGCGATGGTTGTGTTTTTTAACTTTTAGAATTAAGTTTTATGTTTTTTTAACGCTAAATTAAAAAAAAAAAAATTACCTTCACTTTTAACTATTATGTCAGGGTTTTTCGCAAATCGTAAGTTTCAATGGTAAAAAATAGCGAAAAATATGATACTATAAAATAGATGTAAGACTTTTTTATTCAGTTTAATTTTATTTAATTCAATAATTTATTCAATTTTGTGGCTTATACTGAGTTTCTTACAGCTAAACAGCTCAGGGGTCCGATGCGATTTGGAAGGGAAGGGGGATCAATTTTAACTTTGAGCTTTTTAACTTTGAAATTTGCGATTTGAGAAAAATCCTGACGTGATGGTTTAAAATGAATGTCATTTTCGGATTCAAAGCTAAAAAATACACGTGAATCAATTTTCAAAAGCTAAAAAACATGGCACAACCCAAAATTTGAAAAACGGTGTAATCTAACAGCATTTTAAAATATGTATCATTTTTGTAAAGAATTGAGGCTGTTGTTTTTCATACTTTTATTTAACAAAAATTCTGTTATTTTTATCCTCTTATATGTTCAGTACTTTGCAGTAATATATCACAATGATTAAAGATTTCAAATTTATATTGCATTGCTAATTTTACTCCCAACCATTTCTTTAATATATCTGACGAAATTATATTTCTACTAAATTTGTGAATGACCCCTAAATTTCAGCAAAAAATATGCCCCAACTTTAATCAGCTATTACTCGGTCAATTTTAATCGTAAAATAACAGGATTTTTTTTTGCCTTACTTGTCAGTGTAACAGTTAAATTTTACTAAATATAAGTTATAGGACCGGGGGACCGTATAAAAATTTAGATTCTGTAATTCTTCGTTAAATTGTTTTTTCGCTTCAAACTTTTTTTAATCTTAACTCTGCACCTAATTTTGACCACTTTTGTAATTGGAAGTATGCATCTAGGACCAACGGTTGCGAAAATAAAGGTCGGTCAGGTTATACGTGGACACACTGTATAAATTACACTATTACAGAAATCAATTTTTAACAAGAAATGAAGAAATTTGCGTGAAGCATAGATTGTGAAACACTTTCCAAGACATTCAGAAAAACGTAAAAAAACTTCACTCTTTAATAAATTAAACTCTAATTCAATCATATGGAAAGGCATAACACATTTGAAAACCCGCTGTTTCAGCTTTTCCCAACTTCAATCGAAAAAATATCCGAAAATTTTGAGCAGTACTGCATATGATATATAGATTTGTATCTATTAATTATATGCATGCAAAAATTTTATTCAGTTAGGAAATACATATCTTAGGTGAAAATTCTCCTTCAGCAATTTCCCCTAATAAGGAGAATCGTACTTGAATGATCTTGTGCAGCGCTGTATACGAGGTGTAAAATTTATATACAACGAGTATCATGCAAAAAATAGTTAAATTTAAAAGGGCATATAGAAACTGAAAACGCACTTCCAGCAATTATTGCTCAAAGACAGTTCTGTAACCGATATATTTTGTGTAAATAAACTCTTTCCGGTAAATGAACGACAAATGCTACGGATGCCATATTCTACAGTAATCATCTTACCGTGAAATTCAGTGATTTATATCAGTTTCAATACACTTGAAATAGTGTAATGTCATAAGAATTCTCTGCAAACACCTTTCTACTATATACCATAATGTAATGGAATTCTTTCGAGCGCCCTTATGAATGAGCTATTAATACTACACACCTCATATACAATACGGAACATGCCATGGTAAGCATCATTACCGTATTTCAATTGCATGAAAATCCGAGTATATTCACGCAAATTAGAGCGTGGACAGACGGACAGACTGACAGACAAACAGAATTCCTAAACACTTTTCAACTTTGTTGGAAAGTGTTAAAATGATATATTTAATTAATCTATTTTAATTAATATATCCTTGCTAGAGGGTCCGAAATCGAAGAAACCAGTTATAATTCGGCGAAAAGAGTTATATTTAATAATGTCAATGACATTCCGGTAATTTTCGTGTCGTATTTTAGAAGGATAAACAAAATATACATTTTGTTAAAAATTTGCTTCTGTAAGGGAATAGAATTGGACAAAAATCTTCACCACATCTCTAAATTGATTTTTCTTTTTTTTTAAATCAGAAAAAAGTTTATTATTAACTTCAAACTAATAATTCGACTTTCATAAACATGATTAAACTACATTTCTAATATTCATTCAATATCTATTATATGTTTCTTTCCGGAATAATGCACGAGTAAGATTACGTAGTCTAAGGAAGAAATCATTCATTTGTAAAGGTTTCATATTTCCAAATGAATTATTGATCATGTGCCCAGCAAATAAGACAGTTTCACATGATCCTTGCAGTGACTCTTATTTATAGATGCAATATTATAATATCAAATACATTATCATATGCTGATAAAAAAGTAGTCTTTTCTATTCTCCAAAGAGCATACTTGTTTATTATCCTATTGCCCTGGAAAGTGGCAATTTCGAATTAATATCTTAACGGCAAATAATGCATTTGAAAAGGAAAAAAGTACAGCATTTTGTATCATGTAAATTTCGGAAACTGTAATTTTTGTTTATAAGTAAATCTTTTTAAAAATGAATATCGCTATAAACTTCTTTCAATAGAAACACATTTTGAGGAATAAATGCAATATTATAAGATGAAATATCTTATCACATGCTCATTCTTTTTTTATTCTCCTTAAGGATACCCGTGGAACGTGGCAATTACGAATTAATATGTTTGATGCAAGGAATTAATTTCAAAATTAACGAATTAAAGTCGTTTTTTCCATGTAAATTTCAAAAATTGTAATTTTCGTTTTTAAGTAAACTTGTTTGTTTCATGGACATCGCTACAAAATTCCTTAAATTGAAGCACGTTTTGGGAAAATATCTATTAATAGATAGAAACTCATATTTTTAACCCTGTCATATCCCAATCGAACAATAGTTGAGATTTGCGTTAATAGATGGCAGCACTATACAATCTGTTTGTAAGGTATCGCATGTTGCCAGAGTATTCCACGCAGTTGTAAGAAATGACTTGTTCTGAGAGCTGCGTTTAGCAGCCGTTTGTAAATATGTAAAATAAACTATAAGTAACCTTATAGTTATGCCTTCTTCCTTAGTTAAGAGTAATTAGTTAAGAGTTATAATAAGAGTGTGGCGATATAAAAGTGGCGACGAAAATGGGATTTAAGCCAAATTGAAATTTTGTGAAAAATATTTTTTTTTTCGAAAGAGAAAAAGAAAAAGTGGCACGAAAAATGATCGATAAAGAAATCTTCTCTGGGACGCTTAGAAGAATATAATGCGAATGTTCCTTGGACTATTTACGTCGAGAAAATTGATTTGTTTTCTCAGCGAATAGCATAAAAATGATGATATGAAGAAGAATATTTTACTAACTTCTGTTGGAACAACAACGTTTGCTATTTTACGAGATATTATTGTTCCGAATAAGCTGAAAGAAATCAGTTACGTGGATCTTTTAAAGAATGCAAAAGGTCATTTTTCACCACGCCTTTCCTATATTATCCTAGTGAAATTGTGGAACGATTTAAGTTCCAGAAACGACTAAGGAAGCAAGGAGAGAATATAGCCGATTTCATAAGAGAGTTACGTCGTTTATCCGAGCATTGCAACTTCGGAAATATGCTTAATGACTGCCTCCGTGATCAGTTGGTATTTGGGATCCAGGATGAGAAAATGCAGCAAAAACTACTGGATTCTAAGACTTAACGTTCCAAACAGTGATAGAAATAGCTGAGTCATTTGAGATAGCTGAGGCTGGAGTGAAGTCCCTACACATCGGAGATAGTACGACTGTCAATCAAGCGCGTGTTTCGAAAGGAGTGAAATTGAAAGTGAAGTTCGCTCATACACCTAAGCCTAAAGAAGATAAATTCGTTCCTGAGAAACCGTGTTACAGATGTTCTAAAAATCATAATCCAAAATTGTGCCCTTTTAAATCTGCAGAATGTCATTTCTGCCATCGATTGGATCATTTAAAAATTTGTTGTGGAAATAGAAAATTTGGAATGAAAAGTGAGAAATCTTTTAAGAACAGAAAAATTAAAACTGTTCAGGATGAATATTGTTTAAATTTCATGGACGACAACTCCAATAACGTATCATGGGTAAAATCTGTTAAAATAAATGGTGTAAATATACAATTTGAAATCGATAGTGGTGCGGCTCATACTATTGTAAGTAAAAATGTTGCTCATAAATTGTTCTCAGGTAAGCTGCCTTTAAATAAATCTAATAAAAAGCTACAAACTTATACTAAAGATTTTTTAACTGTTTTGGGGGAATTAAAAGTAAATGCTGTTGTTAATGATTATTGTATTCCTGATTTAAGAATGTTAGTTATTAAAGAGGAAGGTCCGAGTCTAATCGGAAAAACTTGGTTAAAAGCATCAAAATTATTTTGGCCTAATGTAAATATGATTAAAAGCGTTTCGAAAGATGATTTAATTAGAAATTTTCCTAATGTTTTTGCTGACGGGATAGAAAAATCAAGGGTCCTCCCGCGTCAATAAAATTGAAAAAAGATGCAAAACCAGTTTTTCTTAAGTCTCGGCCTGTTCCTTTTGCTTTAAGAAAATCTACTGATGTAGAATTGGAACGATTAACTAATGAGGGTATTTTAAAAGCGGTTGATCATTCAGAATGGGCTAGTCCTATAGTAACTGTTCCTAAGCCTAATGGTTCTGTTAGAATATGTGGTGATTATAGAGCAACAGTTAATGGTAATACTGAAAATGATAATTATCCTCTTCCTAGAATGGAAGAATTATTTTCTAAATTATCAGGTGGTAAATTTTTTACTGTTTTTGATTTAAAAGATGCTTATTTACAACAACCTGTAGATAACGTAAGTAGTATTATTTTGACTATAAATACACATAAAGGTTTATTTAATGTGTTACGATTAGCATTTGGGGTAAAATATGCTCCTGGAATGTTCCAACGAAAAATTGAACATATTTTCAAAAAAATTGAATATGTAGGTGTATTTTTAGATGACGTTATCATTAGTGCTAGTAATGAATCAGAACATTCTGAAAGAGTTGAAAATGTTCTGAAATGCTTTTCTGAGCATGGTATAAGATTAAATAAGGAAAAATTAAAATTTATGGTTTCGGAAGTTTCTTATTTAGGTCATAAAATATCTCAGGAAGGAATTAGACCTATTCCAGAAAACGTTAATGCTATTTTGAATGCTCCTATTCCAAATAATGTGTCACAATTGCGTTCATTTTTAGGCTTAATTTCTTATTATAGAAACTTCCTGCCTAATATTTCAGATGTTTTAGAACCCTTACTTAGATTATTAGATAATAATGTAAAGTGGACATGGTCAGAAAAGCGTGAAAAAGCGTTTCAAAAAGTTAAACAATTATTATGTACATCTCCTGTTTTAGAATTATATGATGTAAAGAAAGATATAGTTTTAAACTGTGATGCTTCTGAATATGGTATAGGGTCAGTTTTAAGCCACATTGTTGAGGGTAAAGAGAAACCTATTGCTTATGCTTCGAGAACTTTAAATAAAACTGAAAGAAATTATGCAATGATTGATAAAGAAGCTTTATCTGTAATGTTCGGTGTCACTAAATTTCACCAATTTTTAGCTGGAAAAAAATTTAAAATTATAACAGATCATAAACCTTTAATTAGATTATTTGATCCTGTTAAAAGGGTACCTGATGCATTATCACCTTGAATGCTGAGATGGTCGTTAATGTTAGCTGGATATGATAATACAATTGGGCATCGCGAGGGTAAAAATAATAAAAATGCTGACGCATTAAGTAGATTACCTCTCCCAGGAACTGTAAATATAGTAAGTAATCCTGTGGAAATAATGTTCGTTTTAAATAATGATAATTGGCCTATTACGTCTAAAACTATTGCAAAGTGGACAACTGAAAAACCTGTAAATAAACAAATTTTAGAGTGGATGTTACATGGGTGGCCGCGGAAGGTTAAACAAGAAGAATATCAACAATATTTTCGTAGAAGAGAGGATATTTCCTGTCTAGAAAATTGTCTATTGTGGGGACATAGAGTGATCATACCAGAGGAAGGCCGTGAATATATATTAAAATTACTGCATTCTGCTCATCAAGGTATATCGAGCATGAAAGCGAAATTAAGGGGGTAGTTTGGTGGCCAAATATGGATAAAGAAATTGAATAAATGGTAAATTCTTGTAATAGATGTCAGATGTTTGCAAGGGATTGTCCCAAAACGGAACCCTTGAAATGGAAATCTGAACTGCCCTGGGATAGGATGCATATAGATCATGCTGGTTCTTTCGAAGGTAAAATGTTTTTAATAGTAGTCGATTCTTATACTAAATGGTTGGAGGTAGAGGTAGCACCCAGGTCTGATAGTAAAACTACAATTAAGGTATTAAGGAGAATTTTTGCTACAGTTGGATTACCTGTTGAATTGGTCAGTGATAATGGTCCCGCGTTTACAAGTGATGAATTTGAGGAATTTCTTAAAAATAATGGAATTAAGCATACGCCTGTTTCACCTTATCATCCGTCTTCGATCGGACAAGCGGAAAGATATGTGAAAACTGTAAAAAATTGTCTTAAAAAGCTAGATAAAAATGACATAACATTGTCAGTTTCACGATTTTTGTTAGAAAATCATTCCACTCCTCATTCGGTGACTGGTAAAACTCCTGTTGAATTAATGTTTAGAAGGCCAGTTCGAACAGCCCTTCACTTGGTATTACCATCAAAACCTAAAATACAACAACCCCTTCACAAATATAAGCTTCATGATTTAGTTTTTGTTAAAAATTTTGGAAAAGAGGAGAAATGGGTAAAAGGAAAAATTATGAAATTATTGGGGAGTAGATGGGTTTTAGTAAATAGATGTGACGGAATAATGTGTAAGCGTCACGTTGATCAGTTGAGACGAAATAAAGATACAAGTGATGAAATACCAGAGAGAGTTATAGAGATGAATAGAAATGATAAACTAATGACAGACAAAATTGAAAATATGGGACATAGTGGTAAAAATTACAGTAATTATGATAGGTATGAAAGGGTTAACCAAAACCGTTTTTCTGGAAATAATGGAGAAATAAAAGAACAGCTTAAAAATGATGATACTATAGAACCAAGCCAATCTCAGCCTCCGCTTGATATTGTGGCAGGTACAGTTGTGAGTAATAAAAATGATGGTACGACAAAAAAAACTGCGAAAGACAATTTGACTGAAACTTATGACGAGGACTGTAAGAAAAGTGCTCCAGTTCGAAGAAGTCATAGAACAAGATTGCCTGTAGTTCGTTTGAACTATGAGGGGAGAGGTGTCATATCCCAATCCAACAATAGTTGAGATCTGCATTAATAGATGGCAGCACTACACAATCTGTTTGTAAAGTATCGCATGTTACCAGAATATTCCACGCAGTTGTAAGAAATGACTTGTTCTGAGAGCTGCGATTAGCAGCCGTTTGTAAATATGTAAAATAAACTATAAGTAATCTTATAGTTATGCCTTCTTCCTTAGTTAAGAGTAATTAGTTAAGAGTTGTAATAAGAGTGTGGCGAGATATAAAAAACCCTTTCATGACGGGTGATGCATATAGGGGAGACTAGGGACGGTTGACCATACGGGAGGCTTGACCCACCCATCAGTTTTCATATTTAAAAGAATTTCAGAGTTTTGTCATTAGGTGTCAACAAAGCCACCGGAATGCTCAAACAACAGTCTTTGTTTCATACAAATAATCAAAATAGCTGTGGAAAAAATCACTTGTGAGGGATTTTAACCTAAAAGTTGTGTTCTTTAGAAATATTTTGTAAGCTTTTTTCAGATAAAATATATCATAGAAATTTAAGTAAGTAAGTTTTAAGTAATGCAGAAATATGGAGCTTTCATTCCAGGCATAAAGATTGTACAGTAACTTAGGCTTAACATAACAATGTGCTATTCTTTAAAAAAAGGCTATGTGGGTAGGCTTGACCCAGTCAATGTGAGGGAGGGTTGATCAGATGAAATCTTTTTATTATACACTACGCAACGCATAATGAAAGATTAATGGTTATATATAAAAAAATATATAAAAATTTATTCTGCAAAGCCACGGTAAACTATGGTGATGGAAAAGAAATTGTTTAGATTAAAGAAAGCTGTGAAAAATCGCTACAGTATCCACTGTAAGAAAAAAATTAGTGAGATATAAATGGGAAAGTTGATAGGAACTGTTTCCATTTAAATATTACTAAAATAGGTAAATAGAAACAGTGTAAAAGGCTAGAAAATATGAAAGCAGCAGTCTTGACATTTTCAGGGGCAGTGGCATGCTTCTGAAACCACTTAATTTTAATTCCCAAACACCACATTGGCCCAGAAATTTGCTAAATTTTTTTCCATTTAATATGTATGTGATATATACCCTTTTCTTATTTCCAAATAAATGTCTTCGTAAATTGCGGTGCCAGTCATTTATTTCAACATTTTAGTACTGAAAGTGCTTTGCCACTGAAAGGGATAAAGAAGATAATGATCAGTTAATTACACATACGGTGGTAAAAGAACATAGAATTGATCGAAAAACTTTTGGAAAGTATGTAGTCAAATTTCACCAGCATGAATACAGTGATATGAAGCCAAACAATGTGGCAATTAGAATTGTCAAGTCGAGTGTCACAAAAAGTAGGAAAAGGAGACAAAAAAGAGCGGGACAGTGGCTATAAATTCCGGGCATAATAATCCATGAAAACGGAACCTATCTCTAAAGGAATACTGTCTTAAATGTTAAAATTTCTTTTTCCCTGCTGTATATACCTGATCAGACGAAATTCTGCTTTAAACAAAAATTTTCTCCTCTGATTTGCAATTGCGTCAAAACGGGTTTGTTTAAGAGCCATTATTTTAAAAATCAGAAAAGTGTGATAGTTGTATTTTTTGTTTTGCTTGATTTTTTTTATGTTGAAGTAGATCACATTTAATGAATAATGTGCAATTTTGAAGCCCTGAAAAAATTTTCCCTTATCTGTAGAAGATGTCGAAGTTCAAGGTTGTGACCGTCATTTTTCATGAAAAGTGAAATGCGAGTATGTTTGCAGTGCTAAAGCTTGGGAAAGCAACTCATCCCAAAATTATTTTTGTCATGAAATATTAGTATAACACTACCTGCTTAGTAGACTGTATTCGTTTCCATGGGGCATTGTTATTTTACATTGTTATGTTGCCTCAAAATGCAATGACAATGACGTTTTTGTCCGTTTTCCGCACGTATTTTCTTATTTAAGCAATAGTACCCCAAACTTTTTATTATAGAATATCAATGTGTACTACTAGGACAAGCTAAATAATATAAAACTTTACCTGAATATTGCTGCTGTTAGCAGAAATAGTCTGTTAAATATTCAAAAATTTCAAAATAAGCAGCATTTCAATTGGTCTTTTCTCAAAACAGCATCACGGTTCAATAAAACAAAATTTATCACGTAGTAGTTGGAAGTATGTACAAACACATGGAAAAGAAAAAAAAAAAGTGGGTCTCGTCATATTTTTATAAAAAAAAAATGTCAAAAGTCACAAAAAAGACTGTCATTTATCATACGTTTTCCCTATCAGAAAACGAAACATCCCGTTTCTCTTTCCGCTAGCTATGTTTTTTCCCTATGAGAAAATAGAATATCCCCTTTTCTTTCTCCTTCCTTGTTCTAAATGGAAAAAAGGGAAATTTAAACGGGATATTTTGACGGTGAATTTTTGTAAATTTTGTTATTATTATTTTTTTAAATATGAGGAGGCCCCACTTTTTTTTTCTTTCCCATGTGTTTGTACATACTTCCAACTACTACGTGATATATTTTGTTTTATTGAACCGTGATGCTGTTTTGAGAAAAGACTAATTGAAATGCTGCCTATTTTGAAATTTTTGAATATGTAACAGGCTATTCCTGCTAACAGCAGCAATATTCCGGTAAAGTTTTATATTATTTAGCTTGTCCTAGTAGTACACTTTGATATTCTATAAGAAAAAGTTTGGGGGTACTATTGCTTAAATAAGAAAATACGTGTCGAAAACGGACAAAAACGTCATTTTCATTGCATTTTGTGGTAACATAACAATATAAAATAACAATGCCCCATGGAAACGAATACGGTCTAGTAAGCAGGTAGTGTTATACTAATATTTCATCACAAAATAATTTTTGGATGTCGTTGCTTTCCCAAGCTTTAGCACTGCAAACATACTCGCATTTCACTTTTCATGAAAAATGACGGTCACAACCTTGAACTTTGACATTTTCTACAGGGAAGGGGAAATTTTTTCAGGGCTTCAAAATTGCACATTATTCATTAAATGTGATCTACTTCAACATAAAAAAAACAAGCAAAACAAAAAATACAACAATCACACTTGTCTGATTTTCAAAATAATGACTCTTAAGCATCATATTTTCAAAAATCTTTTTTATAATAACTAAAGCATGCAGCATAACGTTTTATTACCTTTTTTTTTAAACAGACTTTATTTTTCTTCACAAATATTTCAATATGAAACAAAGTGGGTCAAGCCTCCCATATAGTGGGTCAACCCTCCCATATGTGGGGAGCCTTGACCCAATTTTTTCTCATGGTTAAAATCGATCATTTTTCAAATTTCTTACATATTACACTTATGTAGCAATTTTATCTTGATAACTGATCGTATAACGAATAAAATGATATATAAAACTTTATTCTACAATCAATATTTAAAAAATTAAAAATATTTTTGTAAAAAGTGGGTCAACCCTCCCTAGTCTTCCCTATGTATCGTAAAAAGGTGCGTGTGGAATTTCTTTTTGCCACCATAAATAAATGAATGTAATCTTGTTCGTTTTTATTTAGAACATTTTTTGTATTGTTACAAGTAAAGGGAACTTTAAAAAAATGGTGTCAGCAAATAAAAGTTGCATAAGGTATGCCGTCTCGAAAGGATTAAAAGAAGTAACTTTGTTATTTGACATAAATTATTTCCCTGGAATAGTAATTGTAATGTTTTGTGCCCATTCTAAGCATTTTAGATTAGTAATCTGTTATTTCTTTTACACGTAATTTTCAAAAACTGCAATTTTTGTTTGTAAATAAGTTTGTTCATTTTTCATTTGCGTATACATAATTACTTATTTTTTAAAAGGGTATGTTAATATATACTAGTATTATAAAGAAGTAAAGTGTGTTTGTTTGTTTCTATGTTCGAGTTAATCTCTGGAACTACCGAACAAATTTCAAACGCAATAGTATCAAAATGATTGTGTTCCTACATACACTGTAAGTAAATTGGGGAAAAAACAGCAGAATGTGACGTCAACAGTTCTTTTTTGTGCGAAAATTGAATTTTACAGTCATGCTGTAATTTTCAGACGCAGTTGTTGAAGTGCCATCTGCCGATCGCAACGCTCATGGTTATTCCGTGATGCCGTTCGCCGCCATATTTATTATATTCATCATTGCTTTCCTGCAGTAGTGTTATCTTTTTTTCTTAATTTGTTTCTTAATAATTATTTAGGATATTCCCGTTTTAAATGAATGAAGCTATTTTGGGCTAAAGGTAAGTTTTATCTTTATATTTAATCATTTTTTTGCCTTAATAACATCGTATTTATCTTTATTGTCTTGTAAATATCGAAGTCACATTTTTCAGTCACGTGTAATAATGTGGTTGTTAACTTTTATTGGAAGATCGCTTATAAATGTTGTAAACTATACTTCAACTACGTCATATTAAGTTTCTCTGATTTATATTTAAAATAAATATCGTAACGAAACTAACATTCTGTGTTCGGGGGAGCCTCCTGATTGATCAAGGCTAACCCGCCATAAATATAGCGAAACTGACATTCTCTGCCCTGTGAATCCGTGGACCCGATGTCGAGCAGTTGCCTGCAGAACAGCCGATAATGAGATCAATGTACCGTTGGATGCAAGTTTCCTAAAATTCGTTTTGTTTAAAACGCAAATCTAAAAACGCAATGTTTTGCATTATATAGAATCCTTAAAACTTGATCTTGTGAACATGGTGAAATATGTCTGGAATATATAAATACCAACGTAAACATAATAATATATAAAATACTGTTAAAGTAATTTAAAAATAATGATGGTTTTAAAATATAAAAACATGCTATTTAATAATAATTAAATATTAGTCAGATGAAAAAAATATTAAATCACCACCACTAAACTTAACATTCCTTAAAATATTGTCAATATCAGCATGCTTTAGCAATTATAATCTTTTATAAATTAATTTTCTCTGAATATATTGTTTGCTGATCTTGTTTGCAATTTATATCAGATAGTGTATTATTGCTATCACAGTATTCACTTCACACTTTAAAAATTATTTTGTCACAATGAAGTTTTTTTTTCATTTAAAGAGTAATATCTGAAGTTTAGTCTGCTAGAGAGTAATTGTTTAATTTTTCAACAGAGAATGTAGGAGATTTTTAACTATGAATTTCACTGTTTACATTCCAAGAGCATTATATGGAGATATATAGAGCATTATATAGAACTTCTACTGTATATAAAATCTAAAACTCACAGCTAGGTGCAATTACATCTGAATCGTAAATGAGTTCAAACATAGTGTTAAATGCATTAAATTTCTAAAGTTAAGATTCATATAACTAGATGAATTTTGATCATAAGGATTTTTTTTTCTCTCCAATGTCAGAGCATGAAGGTTGTTTAACTAAATATAACAAGTTTATTTTGAGAATAATCAATATAAAAAAATGAGTATAATATTAAAAAATGCATGATTCAAAAAATTTAAATCAGCTATTCTTTTTTTTCCATGATGGGAAAAAATATAATTACCTAATTATTTTTGTAATTACCTAAATTTTATACAAACATTAGCATTAACAATGGACCCTAAAAATATACTAATCGAAAAATCTACATCTATATGAAATCCAATGTAATGTGCAACCTGATGACATCCCCTTGGAGTGAATTTTGGCCTTCTGATTAAAAAAAAAAAAAAAAAAAAAAAAAGGTTCCCCACCTCTGGTTAGAGTAAAAGGTTAAAATTTCCAGAGTGACTAAATGTAAAAAGTGACTTATAAAAATTTTAATAGTTCAAATTAAGCATACAAATTACAGACAATGTCTTTTTACTCAATATAGCCCCCCCCCCCCCCCCCATCAAGTTTCGACATTTCCTATACTGTTTGTAAATGTTAAAAAATATTTTAAATAATTTTTGCAGCTGCATTAAGTAGTATCTTGAATGAATTTAAATTAAAACAAAATTATTAACACTTTCTTATATAAATTTCAGTGACCGAGAGTAGGCGATAAAAATTAGGTGGCATATAACACCCACTGTAGATACCTTACATGCCAAAAATAATTTCTTGTTGCAATTTCTAAAATTATTTTACTTTTAGAAAATCATTTATAATTAAATTTAAATTTAAATTCTTATTCTACATAATTCTGGTAATTAAAGCAGCTATATAAAAATTTAAATGATTTCAATTTTGTAAATATATATGGTAGGACAGCTGTTGAACATTTTTGAGTAGGTATTTGAGGCACCCTGAAAATTTGTGCAACACTTCTTTTGTAATGCCTGAATACAAAATTGAATGTCTGGCTGAAGGATCGTGGCCCAAAAACTGTGCCAGACAAAAAATGGCACTTGACACGCGTCTGGCACAGTTTTTGTGCCGACTAAAGTGTCTGTCATATTCAAAATATTTTTTTCTAAGCATAAATATTATTCTGTCTCAATCTCAGCGTGCCTCAAATATCTTTTTTGGGTAGTCAAAAAATGGCACTTGACACGTGTCTGGCACAGTTTTGGGCCGACTAAAGTGTCTGTCGTTTTCAAAATATTTTTTTCAAAGTATAAATATTATTCTGTTTCAATCTCAGCGTGCCTCAAATACCTTTTTTGGGTAGTCAAAAAAAAAATGGCACTTGACACGTGCCTGGCACAGTTTTTGGGCCACGATCCTTCAGCCAGACATTCGATTTTGTATTCAGCCATTACAAAAGAAGTGTTGCACAAATTTTCAGGGTGCTTCAAATACCTTCCCTAAAATGTTTAACAGCTCTTGGACTAATAGAGATAAGATAGTAAAACAAAAACTAATTGCCACATTTGGTGACCCAGTAGTATTTTGTACAGTATACTTTCAATATCTCAAAGTCCAAGGGACGCTAAAAACGTTTCGAGATAGCGAGTTTTCGAGATAACAAGGTCATTTTGAAGAATGTGTATTATCAAGGGGGGGGGGGGAGGTTCGACATATTGAGGTTTTCGAGGTAGCAAGAAGTTGTAAAATGTAACAATTTAGTTGCATTTGATGCCTATTGACTTATTTTCGAACACTGGTAATTTTATAATGGTACAGTTGGCATCATATCCGATGACCCTGTCATAACCTTACTGATAAAAGCTCAGTTTTTCACCTAGAATATTACACAAGAAAAGAACAAATCAAATTTTTAAAATGTATGTGTGTGTCTAATTGCAATTTCAAAAATGTGTAAATATTATAAGTAAAAAAGATGTGTTAAATAGATAAATTTGACACTTATATAATACAAAATATATATATATATATATATATCAGATTATATTCCCCTTTATCTGGTTTACTGAGTTCAACATTAGTTTGGATATGAGGGTACGTAATGTATGTGAATAGGGCTGACTCTAGAGTAATTTAGTAGTGTGCACTCCTAGCGGTCCTTTTCAATCTTTTGCGACACAAATCAAATTTTGTCAATCATGAATGTGTGTATATTTCTATAGTTTTATTAATAAAACCATTCAAAGTTGGGATATTCATTTGTAATGACCTGTAACATATTTTTTAAATACTGATGTTTTATTTTTAAAAGTCAAATTTGTATTATACTTTGTCTCTTTTTCTTCGGTAGGTAGAACAATATTTGATTCTGAATGTTTCGTGCTTCTCATTGATAGTTCAATTGTAATTAAAAATTCTTTGGATGTTTTTTTTTATGTTTATGGCAGCATATTATGCATTTAATATAAAGTATCCTGACACTATTGCTGAAACACTAGAATAATATATTAAAGTAACATTTTGAAAAACAATATACAGTAATCTCTCACATCACCTCATTTATGCGTTTCTCTCAGTTATATGTACATTTAAGAATGCCTTTTGCATAGACATGTAATGTTATTTCAATTTAAAAGTCTCATTTGTCGTTTTTTGGTTAGTACCTTGCACTGATATATGAGTGAGAAATTATATTAGATATTCTAAAAATCAGTAAGATGGTTAAACAGATATTAATTTATCCTTTGTAGTTGTTTCTTTAGAGGCGATTGTTTTCAGGTTATATACTGGGATTCTGGTTTTTTTCCTGTTCCATTTCAGCATTATATATATATATATATATATATATATAATAAATTTGAAATCACTATATATATATATATATATATATATATATATTCCCCATATATAATGCTGAAATGAAACAGGAAAAAAAAAAAACAGAATCTCAGTATATAACCTGAAAACAATCACCTCTAAAGAAATAACTACAAAGGATAAATTAATATCTGTTTAACCATCTTACTGATTTTTAGAATATCTAACATAATTTCTCACTCATATATCAGTGCAAGGTACTAACCAAAAAACGACAAATGAGACATTTAAATTGAAATAACATTACATTTCTATAGAAAAGGCATTCTAAAATGAACATATAACTGAGAGAAACGCATAAATGAGGTGATGTGAGAGATTACTGCATATTGTTTTTTGGGTTATGTATGTATTGGGTTATGTATGTTACAGTATATACATTTATGGGTATTAAGTTTTTAAAATTGAATTCGATCCTGTAAAAAATTAAAGAATTCTAATATTATTGAAAGGTTTATAACTTTAACTTGCTTTCCTGTCTGTCTGTTCATTAACAATTAAGTTTAAAAAAATGTTTTTTGTAATAAGTACAGTGAAATCTGACTAGGACTGAATATTTTCTAAGGCGGAAAATTTTTTGAGTCCTAAATTCTTAAATATCACTAAAGTATCTCTGTTTAAGACAAAATTCCATCATAGACAGTATCACTGTACTTTTTAATATTTTTAAATTGCTTTCAAAACATCTGTTTGACTATGTTCTTTTAGATTTGTATTACCTTTTACTTCCCTAAAAATGTGACATATGTAATATATATATATATGCATAATATATACACATAATATCAGGACTACAAATGTCTAATTTTAAAAGGCGATGCTGGTCTGCTTTTATTACAAACTAATTTTTAAAGGTGTTTTATAAGAAAAAAATCTTTTTGAATTGCATATACAAAGAATTTATTAATGAAAATTATCAAGTCAAAAATAGGGATGTACTTCTAAGACATTTTTTACTAATGCAATGAAGTGTTTCAAAATACTAAGACATTTTAGACTCAACCTAGTTGTTGCAATTACTGTACTACATTTTACTAAAATTTCAAAAATGTATATACATTTAACTATTTTTAGCAAGCTACAGTGTACTTAATGTCACGACTTTATGTGTTCGTCAGATTTATTTATTTCCATGTTCAGAATTCTCAAACTGCAAAATAACCGGAACACAGAAACACAATTACATTTCTTCGTGTTCTGAATTTTAGCTTTATTCTGATAGTTGCATTTTCTTAGTTAAAATTCTCTGTGTTCTCGTGTTCTGTTTTCCCTGTATGTAATTTATAAGTTCAAATCGCATTTTGATGTTCATTTCTTTCCTTTTTAACTAAATTAAATTTGAAAAGTTTCAGAATGGGGGAACTTGCCAAACTAGTTTGAACTGGCTTGAATTTTGAAATTTGTTTTAAAAGGAAATCAATTATTTCGATAATACCTATAAACTGACAAATTTTGGATTTTATCAGTTAGATAATTTATTTTTAATCATATTGTTTACCTACATTTCGATGTAAAACTAGATTTGAATGGATATGAAGTGTGCTTAGCTTTTGTCTTCACCATTCATGTTTCATATTTTTTGCACTCAGTTATTCATTATAAATTAAGTTATAATCTCATAGCATAAAAAAGAGTTTGAATGGAATCAGAAATAGGATGATTTGTTGCACCAAAACACAAAGTTAACTGTCCATCCCCCGCCCCCTTTTTCCTATATCCTGCTAGTATCAGTGTTCAGAGGTTAAAAAAATATATACACCTATTTATTTATAATACAGTTCTAAACATTGTTTCTGTTTTCCTAAAAACTTAAAAGTGAACATATAGACATATAGTATTACCTACATATACTTTTACCTCTGTTCTCCGATCTGCCCAATTGCTTATTTTTATTAAAGTAATTAAATAGAAGGTCCTTAAAACGTTGGTGGCCCTGATGTATGAAATGTAATTTTGTAAGTAAGATGCAAAATCTTAATTTTATATGCTAATTATTTTTCTTTTGTTTTCAGATGCATGTTGAATATAAACCCAAATCAAGGAAATAAACAGAAAAGCAATTGTTAAGGATGGAATATTGCCACGTGTTCTTTCCCCGTTAAATAATATGTCTGCTTTTGAATGGTTGTAATTTATCGTTAATGTGTTACTGACAATTAAATTTTTGAAATTGGAATTATCATTTCTTCCTAATGACACTATCTAAGAAAAAACAGGCCTAATTTACAGCAAAATAATGGATGGAATATTGCCACGTTTTCTTTCCCCGTTAAATAATATGTCTGCTTTTGAATGGTTGTAATTTATCGTTAATGTGTTACTGACAATTAAATTTTTGAAATTGGAATTATCATTTCTTCCTAATGACATTATCTAAGAAAAAACAGGCCTAATTTACAGCAAAATAATGGATGTATGCTTTATTTACATAATTATATTTAATGTGAAAAATGGTAATTTTAAATATTAAAAACGTGAATTATCTATTAAAAATTCAAAAAAAAAAAATTAATTAAAATGGTAATTTTAAATGTGTCTAAAAGTATGACTGAATGACTATTGTTGACAAGTACAAATGGATACTTAAAGTAGTAATAATAAAATCTGTTTTATATATTTAAATGATATTTTAATTCAATTTCATAGAAAAATACATGTTATAAGAAATAATGCATATAATGTTCGACATTCAGGGTTTTGTGTTCTTTTAGATGTTAAAGCACAAACTTCATAAATTCTCTTCGCTTTATTGTTCTTTTTTTGTTTATATGTATTTAAAATTTAATAAATTGAGCTAAAAAATGGCATCGTTCAGTTTTTTAAATACTTCGCAAAACTTAAGATCATGTTAAAATTTGAAAATGCGCTTATTAATTAAGATTCATGATTATAAATTCAATTTTTCAGTGACTAGTGAACGCAAGAAAATATAACATTGTTTGAATAAAGTACTTAATCAAGTAGATACTAGCAAATATAATACATAAATGTGTTTTATTTATATAATATATTTCATAAATTACTATTATTATTATTACAGTATACTCTCTATATCTCAAGGTGAAAGGTACGCTAAAACATTTCGAGATAGCGAGTTTTCAACATAATGAAGTCATTTAGAGAAATAGATAATATCAAAGGGGGAAATATTTTTTCGACATGTTTTCGAGATATCGAGAGTACACTGAAAATCATTCCTATGTCTTCTGAAGCTTTTAACAAACGCAGTCTTTTGACATTATCTTAAATATTGAAACTGTATAATAATCGTTTCAGTTGTTACCCACAATTCCGAAAAGCATTCCTATATTTTTAGAAGCATTCAACTAACACAAACTCTAATATTATATGCAAACAAACAAAAAATTGCATTCACTGTCTTTTTAATACATTTAAAATTGAAGGTTTAAAAAAGTTTTAGAAGGTTTTTAAAACCAGTCAGTTCATTCGGACATAAGCTTGAAGGACTGTATTTTTAATATTAATTTGTTAGCTTGCAAATTTATATGGATTTTAAATAATTCACTTGTAGCATTTCAAAGTAACTAGTGCTTAGAATAAGGTGCAACTCAACTTGTTTTAGGATTTTTAAAGTATTTTTAAGTAATGTATAAATGGTTAGAAAAATAATAAAAATTAAAATTGCTGAAATCAAAAGGGGGAAAATATTTCATGTTTTATTAATTAATGTACAAAAAAAAAAGACGTGATTTTAATAAGTGGTGTCTGAAATTGACAAAAACCCAAACCAGAGTTGATGTAATCATGCCACAGGTCAGAGTTCATATTTCAAAAATAAAAATTATTGAATTTTAAGTTCTGAAGCTATTTTTTCATCTATAATCTCAAACTAGAATGTCTTAAGAATCGAGATTTGCCACTTTAAATATAAGATTTGTTTATTTTTTAAATAGATTTAATTTAAATTGGGTTTTTATAAATTTTAATAATTTAAAAACAAAGCATATCACTAACACACAAATCTTTAATGCACCTTTTATTTAAAGAAATATTAACATATAACAATTTTTAAAATATTTAGAAACTATTAAAAATAAAGAATTATATGCTACAATATATTCGACCAGAACATTTTATTAAAAATAACGAAAAAGCAACAGACATTACTTAAGTAGATATCTTTCGTTAGAAACAGTACGTTCGAAATTTATTTATCGTCTGCCAACGCTCAGTGCGAGCATTTTTGTGTAAGTTTAATTTCTAAAAAATGGCAACGTTGTTTTTTGTTGACATGTAATTTATTCTATTCTAAGAGTGTGAAACCAAGAGGGTTTATAATTAAACGTGTGATACAGTTCACTTTGTTATTTATTAAGTGTTGTGAGTTATTGACGAGTTTGTGTTTATTTAATTTCAACCAGCGCGCTACATAATTTTTGGTTACGTCTACCGGAGATTTGATATTTTTGTTGTTGTTGAATTGAGTGATAGAACGAACGGTAAGAGGAGTTTCGTTTTCAAGTGTAATCATGTCATCGTTCTGAAGTTATGATGCAATAAGTAAATAAAGAAGATGCGTCATTTAAACATCTATACTATTCGGTGAGTCTTTTTTGTTAATATTATCTCATTATGGCAGAATTTAAAGATATTTTAGTTAGAAAACGAGTATTAAAAGCTACTGTAACTAAACTCGAAAATAATATTATTAGTTCGATAGATGATGCTGATTCTAGTCAGCTTGCTTTATTCGAAAATAAAATCGAAAAATTAAATGAGGAATTACATGAAATTTTTAATGCAATTTTTTCACAATGCAAAGAAGAAGACGTAGATAATTTTGTTGATGAGCAACAATCCGTACAGGATAAACTTGACAATCTTTGGTTAAGTGTTAACCGGAAAAACTCAAAATTTACTTTAAATGAATCGAATCAAAATAATAGCCTTTCTAAATCTCAAATACCAGAAGTAAAGCTTCCAAAATTGACGCTTCCTTCGTTTAGTGTTAATTTAGAAGAATGGATATCATTTTATGATTTATTTAAAGCTAGTGTGGATAATAATGAGAGTTTATCAGACTGTCAAAAATTGCAGTATTTGAAATCGGCATGCAAAAACAGCGCATTTAAAATTATTCAGAGTCTTCCAATATCTGATTCAAACTATAAAACAGCTTTAGAATTATTAAAGGAGCGATATTCAAATAAACGTGAGTTAATTAATGCATTAATTAAGAAATTAATTGGAATGCCTTGTATATCGGATAATGCACAGTCTATTTTAGAGAGTGTAGATGTTATAAACGAATGTGTGCGTTCTTTAAGCGTACTTGAACAAGACGTTAGTGGATTTTCGGAAGTAATGATAGTTTATGTAATTACAGATAAATTAGATAAAAATACGAGATATTGGTGGGAAAGAACATTAAAAAAGGAAGAGGTGGGAACTCTTGATAACTTATTATCTTTCTTGAAGGATCACGCTAGAACCCTTCAAAACAGCAAAACCTCACTAAGGGAAATAAAGAAAGGTAAAGTAACGACATTGTTGTCTTCTAATAATAGTTGTTGTGTATGCAAGGAATCACATCCGTTGTATAAATGTCCTAAGTTCTTGCAGTTTAGTGCACATAAAAGAATAGAATTGATTAGAAGAAACAATTTGTGTTACAATTGTCTTTTAGATAAACACCATGCAAAAATCTGTAAGAGTTTAAGTAAATGTAAAGTGTGTCATAAGCCTCACCATACAATTCTACATCGTCCAAGAGACCCGAAATCTTATTCAGATAGTGTAAATGAAACGCCGACTGGCCCTCTGTCTCCGAACGCACCAGAATTTCAGCCGAGACCAACTGAGTCATTAAATCAAACTTCTTGTACTAGCATCTTTGAATTTCCAAACAACTCTGTGTCGGGATTACATTCATTTCAAAATAAGCAAACTCTACTTTGTACAGCAATGATTAAGGTTCGTGACTCACTAGGTAATCTTGTAAACTGTCGCGCTTTGCTGGATAGTGGCAGTGAAGCCTCTTTCATAAGTGAAAATTGTATGCGTAAATTATGTTTGCCAAGGCAATCTACTAAAGTACAGATTACATGTTTAGCTTCTTATAATGCTGAATCTAATGAAGAGGTAAATTTAAATTTTACTCCCCATTTTAATTCTGAAGTGAGATTTGCCACCAGAGCATTTGTGATAAAAAGAATCACATCAAATGTGCCGTATAGTTCTATTCCTTCAAATATTGTGAATAATTTCAATGTTGTAGTTCTAGCAGACCCAATATTCTTTGAATCAAGACCAGTAGATATCTTGTTAGGTGTTAACGTTTTCTTTACATTGCTTAAAGGGGAAGTTATAAAAATAGAAGAAACTCTACCCTTCGCCGTATGTTCTACACTTGGTTGGATAATTACGGAACTACCTCTTTTGATACAAGTCAACGTACATTTTCGGTTAATAATATTCAATTTCAACTAGATGATTTAGTTCAAAAGTTTTGGTCTTTAGATTCCATTCCTGAGCTAGTTCGAATTTCTAAGGAAGAACAAGAATGTGAAGACCATTTTAAGAGCAATTATTTTCGAAATAGTTCTGGAAGATTTGTTGTGAAACTTCCATTTAAAGATTCTCCATCGCAATTAGGTGATACTAAGGAATTAGCCATGCACCGATTTCATTCTTTGGAACGTAAGCTTTCAAAACAACAGTCTATTTATAAAAAACTATTGAGAGTTTATGAAGGAATATTCGGATTTGGGTCATATGGAACGAATATCCAAATCGGAAAGAGTCCCTACATTTGTTTTTTATTTACCTCATCATGCGGTAATTCGTGAATCAAGTACGACGACAAAATTAAGAGTTGTTTTTGATGCCTCTGCTAAATCTACCTCTGGTGTGTCCTTGAATGATATTCTAATGGTCGGACCCCGTATACAACAGGAACTTTTTCCAATTCTTTTAAGATTTAGAGTTTTGCCTATTGTTGTACGAGCAGATATAGAGAAGATGTTTAGACAAATCTTGATTAATCCAGAAGATAGAGATTTTTTAAGAATTTTTTGGAGAGAGAATTCCCAGGATCCGTTAGAGGAATATCGTTTAACAACGGTCACTTATGGTACAGCATCTGCCCCGTTTCTGTCTACAAGAGCTCTTCATCAGCTTGCCTTAGATGAGAAAAACGATTTTCCTTTGGCATCTGCAGCTGTGTTGAAAGATTTTTATGTAGATGATTTTCTCTCTGGCGGGCAGAATGAGGAAGAAGTTGTGGAACTAATTAGTCAATTGAAATTATTAATGAAACGAAGTGGCTTTAATTTACGAAAATGGATTTCAAATGTACCTGGAGTACTGAGGAATATTTCTGAAGAATGTAAGGAAAGTACAGAGTCATTGCTCTTGACTAATGATGGCGGGATAAAAATTTTAGGAATTCAATGGAATTTAACGGGTGATTTCTTCTGTTTCACTGCTTTAGACCATGAGAAAAAGGACAGATATTCTAAAAGAGATATTTTGTCAGAAGTTGCAAAGGTGTTTGATCCGCTAGGCTTGCTTTCCCCCTGTGTTGTTTTCATGAAGATACTGCTGCAAGACTTATGGAAGTTTTCACTTACCTGGGACGAGCCAATTAGTGAAGAACATAGTAAACGGTGGACATCTTTTCGGAATGATTTAAAGGTAATTTCTAAGTTGAAATTTCCTCGATTTGTATTATCTGCAGATAAGATAAACCTTCAAATTCACGCCTTTTGTGATGCGTCTGAAAAAGCATATTGTGCAACAATATATATGCGTTCAGTTTCTCAGAATGAGACAATCACCGTAAATCTTTTGACATCTAAAACTAAGGTCGCACCCATTAAGACTCAGTCAATCCCAAGGCTGGAACTTTGTTCAGCTCTTCTTTTGACAAATTTGCTAAAGGTTGTTTTGGATCACTTAAGTCTCAAGGAGAGTGAAGTGTTTGCGTGGACTGATTCTAAAGTTGCGTTGGCATGGCTTTCTTCAGAGCCTCATAGATGGCAAACCTTTGTAGCAAACCGTGTTGCTAAAATCCAAGAAACACTGCCTAATATTTCGTGGAATCATGTTGGCGGGCTTGAAAATCCAGCTGACTGCGGAACAAGAGGTATGCTACCATCGGAATTAGTGAATTGTGAGCTATGATTTCATGGTCCTAAATGGTTAAGAGAGCCATGGGATAAACCGTCTAATGAATCATTTGAAGGCAAGGATGTACAAGAAATTATCCTAAAGGAAGAAAAGAGGAATTGTGTTGTAAATATTTCTAAACTTAATGATGATCATCTGATTTTCAGATATTCTTCTTGGAATAGACTAGTACGAATCGTCGCGTGGTGCTTAAAATTTGTAGACAATGCAAGAAAGTCGTTATCAAATCGAGTAAATGGTTTTCTCTCAGTCTTATAGCTTTCAAATTCCACAACGAAAATTCTGAAAATAGTTCAAAACGAGTGTTTCCGTGATGAAATATCTGATTTAAGTCATCACAAATATTTAAAATCTTCAAGTAAACTTTTGTCTTTAAACCCATTCCTGGATCATAATTGTATTTTGCGTGTTGGTGGAAGATTGAGACATGCTAATGTCTCAGAAGATCAGAAACACCCAATATTATTGCCTAAGACAATCATATAACTGCATTAATTATCAAACATTATCATATAACTTATTTACATGCTGGTCCACAGCTTCTTTTAGCTGTTCTTCGAAACAATTTCTGGATTTTAAGTGGTCGAGATGCAGTAAGAAAAATAGTGAGGAGTTGCTTAAAATGTTTTCATGCTTCACCATCTGTTGGCACTCCAATAATGGGGGATCTTCCAGCCATACGTGTTAGGCCAAGTCGTCCATTCTCAAAGACTGGAATTGATTATGCCGGCCCATTTATGTGCAAGGAGAGAAATCGTAGAAATATCAAGTCGTTTAAGAGTTATATTGCTATTTTTATTTGTTTTTCAACTCGTGCTATTCATCTTGAATTGGTTTCGGATTTGACAGCTTCCACATTTTTGGCTGCTCTAAAAAGATTTGTTGCCCGTAGAGGTAAACCAGCTGAGTTGGTTAGTGATTGCGCAGGAAATTTCAAGGGTGCAAGTAGGGAACTGCGTGAGTTATACAATTCCGTATCCTCCATTAGTAAGGATCAAACATTACAGAATTATGTGGCTAATGAAGGTATCATCTGGAACTTTAATCCCCCGTCTGCTCCACATTTTGGTGGGCTGTGGGAAGCTAACATAAAATCTGTGAAATATCATCTACGTAGAACAATGGGAAATTCACTATTTACAATTGAAGAATTCTCTACATTATTGTCACAAATTGAAGCCTGTTTGAACTCGAGACCTTTATGTCCTCTGTCAAACGATCCAAGTGATCTACAAGTCCTGACACCAGGTCATTTTTTGACTGGTGCTGCCTTGACGGCTATTCCAGAACTTGACGTTTCTGAAATTCCCCCTAATAGACTTCGCCGTTGGCAATTAACCCAGAAAGTATTTCAGCACTTCTGGAAGCGATGGAGTGGTGAGTATTTGTCTCAACTCCAGCAACGTCCCAAGTGGTTGCGTGTGACAGCAAATTTAAATGTTGGTGACTTAGTGCTAATTAAAAATGAACTTCTTCCCCCTCTTCAGTGGAAGTTAGGAAGAATTATTCAGACATTTCCGGGCCATGACGGTCGTGTGAGAGTCGCCATAGTAAGAACTGCTGCCTGAAATTTTAAACGAGCGGTTCATAAACTCTGTCCTTTGCCCTTTCATTAACATATATAACTATTTTATTTGTACCCCTTGAAGATTTCAAGGCCGGGGGTGTATTTTCGAAATTTATTTATCGTCTGCCAACGCTCAGTGCGAGCATTTTTGTGTAAGTTTAATTTCTAAAAAATGGCAACATTCTTTTTTGTTGACATGTAATTTATTCTATTCTAAGAGTGTGAAACCAAGAGGGTTTATAATTAAACGTGTGATACAGTTCACTTTGTTATTTATTAAGTGTTGTGAGTTATTGACGAGTTTGTGTTTATTTAATTTCAACCAGCGCGCTACACGGTATTGAATATTGAATAATAAAATTCATCCTTTTAACTGTTCATTTGTTTCATTAAGAGCGTTAGTGTTGATGCTTATCAACTCCTAATCTATCCATTGAAATTTTGAATAAATTTCACCAAATGTTGAAGTTGCAAAGACAGTCAATGTTGAATAGAATCTCTGAAGTGGGGGAATTAGATATTTTGTGGAATTATGGCAATATATTCATGTATCACAGTAACAAAATATATAAAAAATGTTCTGTACAAAATTGCTTATTTTTTTTCCTCAGTTCAGAGATTCTATTCATTCAGTTTTATTTTATTTTTGAAGGTTAAAAATAGGGTTCACAAACTAAATTTTACTATGTTTTTATTTATGAACATTTTCCTTTGACAATGTGTATTCATTATTAACATTTTAAAAAGGGTGGAATAAATTATTTTCTGCTTATAAGAGATAAATCTTAAATGCTTTCAATTACAATGTATTCTCAACTAGTATGTTGTGGCCATCACAAAACTTTCTTCTAGATAAATCACGTCAATTAAATCATTTAAATAGTATAAGAAATTACATCAATTTAGAACCAATTCGTATCAAAGTATACCTGAATTCGAAGTTTTATAAAAATCCGTGCATTAGTTCTTGAGATAGAGCTTTTGCGGAAATCCTGAAAAATGCTACATAGCAGCGCCACCTGCAGGGCGATTTACACCAAAAACTAATCAGCACCAATCTATATCAGGGACTACCTGAATATAATTTTTTATAATTTAAATTTTTTATAATTTATATAATTTTTTAGGTATATCGCCTTCAACTCTGAATTCGATAATTTCGAAAACGAAAGAAATTAGTGAGCAGGCTGATAAGTATGGAACTTCTGCAAAAAAAGAGAAAAACTAACAATATGTCTACTTACAGTGATTTGGAAAGACTTATCTTCACTTAGTATGATCAGTCTCGTTCGTCAAATATTCCTGTGGATGGGAATATTCTTCTAGAGAAGGCACTTGAAATAGCTGCATCATATGGCATGGCTACTTTTTCTGCATCAAATGGGTGGATTTCGTTTTAATATTTGCCATGGATTTGTATCCAGGAAATTATGCAGTTAATGTACCGCAGTAGTAAATACTGATGTCATAGAAATGTGGTTCGAAAAGCTTCCAATGTTACTAGAAGGATATAAGGATTGTAGCATCTATAATGCTAACGAAACAGGTCTATTTTATAAATGCTTGCCAGAGAGAATGTGAACGTTCAAGTCTTGTCCTGGGGGTAAACCTTCCAAAGAAAGGCTAACAGTGCTACTATGTACAAATAAGGACAGTTCTGATAAACGAGTTCCCCTCGTTATTGGTAAATCTGCTAGACCTCGATGCTTCAAGAATGTAAAGAAACTACCAGTTCCTACCATTAAAATGCCAAAGCATGGATGAAAATTGATATTTTTACAAAATTTCTTGATGACTTTCACAGATCAATCGGCGCTCAAAAAGAGAAAATCATTCTATTTATTGACAAATGTTCAGCTCATTCTCCAGAAACGTCGTCTATGAAAAATATAAAAGTCAATTTTTCCCACTCAAAAGTACATCTGTTGTATAACCTTTTGATGCTGGAGTAATCAACTGTTTTAAGCAATTTTACAAGAGAATGCTAGTGAAAATATCTTATGTTTCATGGAACAAGCAAAAGAACCTAATCCAAAAATACATCTTCTGTAAGCTATTCATTTTGTACTTTCAGCATGGCATGAACAAACCCCTTTAGCCACCCAGAATTGTTTTGTGAAATGCGGTTTTATGCGAAAAATTTATGAAATGCTCAACATAAGGGTAAGAAATTAATGATGTTGGTGACGATAATGCAGGTGAAGAGTGGTTGCGTGTATCATGTTGTATCAGTTGTGAAATTTAGCGATTATATTTCCATTGATCAAGATGTTGCGACATGTGCTGCACTATAGAAGAAATGTTTGATGATTAAAAAAAAATGAAAATAATGGCGAAGAAGCAAATGATAATGTTCATGCCGATGAAGCTACACCAGTGCCAAGTCTATCTGATACAATTACGGCTTTTGATTGAAACCGTACGAACTTTTATTGATGCACATGAAATTACAGAAAATGATGAGAAAAATGTTGTACATCTTGAAAGTTTGTTGTTTAATTTAAAAAAATAAAGGAAAATCCCAATATAAAATTACTGATTTTTAAAAATAAATATCAATTTTCCACAACTTCGATTTATTTAGTTCACAGTTTGGAAAGTAACAAATTAGTATTTATTAGTACTATATTGTACACATTGCATGTATTAGTAATGCATAAACATTGTTTCTTCGTGTTTTGAAGTTAACCCGCATTCGTCGTTTTCCCGCATTCATCGTTTTTTTTTCACGCACCCCTTGAAAAGCGATTGATTGGGGTTCTACTGTAGTTAAAATAATGGCTCAAATGTGAACTTAGTGGAGCGAGGTATTTCTAAAAAAAAGTTTTTTCAAATTTTTTGTACATATTTTCTTTAAAGTTTATCATTTTAAACTTATTTTATTCGAAAAAGAAATTTTCGAATTGCATAGTACATTTCTTATTAGAAGTACAGAAACTAAGTTAAAATTTAAATTAATGCACATTCATAGACAGAGAAATATTTTCGCCTCCAAATTTCTAAATTTCTCATTTTATAAAGATGCAAAACATAATGCTTAAAAAAAAAAAAAAAAAAAAAAAAAAAAAAAACGCACTTGGATTTTCTAAAGTTTTTCAAATAATATAACTAACGTACGAGAACAGTATATGTTCGAAGTCTTTTTTACATTAAAATAAATAAAACCTAGGTCAGTCTAAAAGTTTTAAAAAATCCCGGAAATTCACAGAAAGAGAAACACAGTATTAAAAAAGCAAAATTTAAAAACAAAGTTTAATCTCTTTTCTGCGTACAAAATCAATAGTTTTCAAAAGATTCAAGTTTTTCAAATATACTATTGCTTTTAAAGGCTTAGTTCTGATATAGACATTGTACCAAGAGCCAAACATGTACACCTGTGTAACGTATTTTGTTTTTCATTTTACAATTTAATTCTTTTAAAAAGTTTCTGGTACGTATCTTCAAAAGATAAAGCATTTTATAGATATATTGTAAACAATAACTAACTAATTTTTTTTTCATTTCTTATAATTCTTAAACGAAATTATGATAACGAAGACATATTAAACATGCTCTTCCCAAGTAATAATATTTTTTTATATTTCAGCATGAAAGATTGTGAGAGATTACAGAAATAAAAATTTGCAGATGTGAATAAAGCAAGAGATATATAATTTTAATCAATATTAAAAGATTTTTTTAAAAATAATGTATTACATCAAATGAATTATTACATTAAAATTATTACATTAATGTATTACATTAAATAATGTATTACATCAAATTAGTGCAATAAGTTCAGAGCAGGGAAAAGTACCACCGGTATCAAAGTATTACAATGCTTCACTGGAATATTCTAAATTAATATCAATGGATAAGATATTGAACTTATTAACTTATTCCCTTGGGGATTAGTGCTTAATTTTAACTAATAAAAAAAGTTTTTCTATTTATTTTTGTCTGACTAGTTTTAAATAAAAAGTTAAACTAGGACGCTGAAAAGAAAATGCATACAACATAAATTTATTTTCACAAGGATGGAATGATACACATTAACATATCAACCAACCTTATGGTTTATGCTGAAATAATAAAAAAAAAAAAATCGGAAATTTTATTAATAAAACCAGTCGATCCTACCCCCTTTGTTAACCGTTAAATGCCGGTTGTTGATTTGCGGCAACGTACCCAATTTAGGCTCTAAAATACTATTAGAATAATATTGAAGCTATATAGCCTAATGTTGCCAATAAAATACATTCTGAAAATATTATTAAATCGATTTTCATAATGTAGATGGCAACACTTGTGCTGTTTAAGAATAAAGATAGATTTATATTTTCAATTGTTGCTGATTGTTCTTTTTGTTTTGTTTGGAAACTTGCGACATACCCTATTTTGTTGTAAACTTTATATCTTATTATAGTTCCTAAAATTCTTGTGTGTTTAATATTGTAGAATTTTATCAAGGAAAATTATTTTTAAAATTAAAGAGCAGTATTGCCGATTAGTAACAAACTGTTTTTTAGCCGTAAACCATACATAAAACAAAATATGATTTTTAAAAGTATTTTTCCCATGATTTATTTTAAAAACGAAAGCCGAAAAACATTATTACTATAACTTTTGAAAAATCAGGCATTTAAGGGTTAAACGTTTGGAGCAAACTGTCCAGTCATTCGACCGTTTTGTTATTCAAAATGGTAACGTAACCATAATTTTACATTATTCTGACCAAAATATGGTCTATAATATGGCCTGATACACTTAATAATATGGTCGCGTAAATGTCATCTTTAAAAATTGTCGAGTGACTGGAGAGTTTGCTGCAAAATTTTAACAATCTGGACTACCCAGGTTAAAGATGTCGAACGTACTGTGCGGTGAACAGAACTGATCTCAAAATTGTTTTTAATTAAAATCAATTATACAGGGTGATTAAAAAACGTTTATAAAATGACATGGTAAAACAGGCATACAACGAGCATAAAAAATCACATAGGAACATAGGAACGCAAACCACTTATTTTGTCACAGATACAGGGTGGTATTTTCATCCTAACACAATTTGGGTTGACGGTCATAACTTTCAGAAAACTGAAGTATATTATAATAAAACATTTAACATACATTCTCACCTCTGTTTTAAATGTGATAACACCAAACAAAAATGGCAGAAGTTTGGATTATACGCGCCAGTAATATACACTTGACGCCCCACATTTTGGACTGTGATTATCAATTCATACGGTACCATCGATTGCTTGAGAAACTTGTTTTTCCAGATCTTTTCGTGATGTTATCACATTTAATAAAAAATAAGGTACATATCGTTGTATTTTCATTACAATGTTTTTATTTTTCTCGGAATTATTACCGTCAACCGGGTTCAGTTAGTATGAAACACCCTGTATTTGTGAATAAATAGGTGGTTTGCGATCCTATGTTCATATGTGATTTTTTATCCTTGTTGTATGCCTGATTTTCTATGTCATTTTATAAACTTTTTTTTTTAATCACACTGCAGATACTGAGCATTCAGTATATTTTCTTAGATTGTCCACCAATTACGAGGGCCATTCAATAATTATTGTCTCTAGTATATATAAGATATTTATACTGAGATGGTTGTTGTGGAATGTCGAAGCCTAATGTCTTAGATGCGTATATGCTCAATTTCAGAACCGTAGCTGCTTTATTTACAGAGTTTTGGAGGGAGGAGTGAAAGGGGGCGAAATCGGGTTGAAAGACTGATTTTTAGGTTATGGGGCTAGATTTGTGACAGTGGATGAGACGTAACTACTGTCGTTTGGACTCGGGATCATAGTGATGTAGCCACATTTCATCCGCTATCCCAAATGTAGCCTCATAAGCTCCAAACTAGCATTTCACATTCACCCCTCCCCCCAACCTTAAAATCTCCTCCCAAAATAGCGCTTTAAAACTTCACCCCTTCCTCCAAAACTATGTTAATATAGCAGCTACGGTTCTGAAATTGAGCGTATAGGCATTTAAGAGATTTGGCTTCGATATCCCACGTCAACCATCGCAGTACAAATATTTTATATACGATAGGGACAATAATTATTGAACCACCGACGTAAAATCGGCCGAAAAAGCATTTTTGATGTTTTCATATTAACCGCATGCAATAGTTAATCGCAATACATATCCCCATTCATAGCAACATTTTTATTTTGATCATTTCAGTGCTTAAAGTGACTCTTTAATCAACCGAATACACTTGTAAACTAATGATAAACCCAAGGGAGAGATCTCTTCAAACCTTTGATTTATTTTAAATATCTTTAAAAGATTGTTTATTTGTATAGGATAGCTGATCTATCTCTAAACGGGTTCCTTTTAACTATGTCGATTTTATTTGATTTTTTATGACACATTGACAGGATGTTTGAAACAAAATTCCTAGTTGAGGAGCAATCTCCCATTCAGATGGCATCTAAGTGACTTCCAGAGACATAAGGGAGCCATTAAGAATTAGGTATAACTGTAGTAAAAAGTACTTAAATGAAAGAAAAATATATTTATATGATTTAAAGTGACTTTAAAATTATACAGGAATCCACTGACTTACGTATTTCTCGACTTACGTAAATTCGCAGTTACGTAATAAATCTCGAAAATTGCATTTGTGAACGTATTAGCGCGTTTGATACGCAGCTGCATACTTTCGATATATATTTTATAAATAAAATAAATAGATATAAATCACAACCGTAATATAGATTATATATTAGATAGAGTTATATTTTTATTGGTATATACAATCAAATCTATAATAAAACAACTTAATCTTTATTGTTAGTTATTCATAGTAGTCATCAAATACATAATAAATACAGTTTATGCTTATCAAGGAATGTTTTATTTTGTGAGTGCTATTCATTTGTCTTGCCATCAGAAATTCATGGAGAATAGGTTAAATTTGTCTTCTATTGTAACTATTTTCTATTTTTATAGTCGTTTGATGTAGATTCATAATTGTTATAAATCAATTCATCAATGCTAGATTTATAAATCCCGTATTCCACAAGATGTTTGAAAAGTGTTCTTTAAGTACATTTTTATATTTTATCATACGTTTATAGTTTATATACGAGTAAATACTGACTGTCGCATGAAACTTTATTTATAAAATAATACGGTGTAAATAATATAGATATTTATACATAATAAATATTGCAGTTTCTTACCCATTGTTACCTAAGCAATTTAACAATTCGACTTACGTAAAATTCGAGTTACATAAAACTTTACGGAACGCATTATTTACGTAAATCGGGGGATGCCTGTAATCTAAAAGAGATGAAACAAATAATATTGATAAGATGAGAATAATTAATAACAGTATGCCTTAACAGTGTTTGCACCTTGGGCGGCTTTCGAGTTGTCAGCAACTTTACGCCCAGTCTATGGATGATTGTCTTATAATGAAAGAGCCATTGGGATATAAAAGTCTAGCTGTAATAAAAACTACCATAAAATTTTAAAAAGTATAAAGATAATAGAGATGAGAAAATTACATTTAAAGAAAAGTGGTATTGTTAAGTTAAATAGTAAGAAATCTTACTGATTAAGAAAAGATAAGATTAAATAGAACAAAAGTAATAAAAATAAGTTTAAAAAAATTATTATAAGCACAGTTAAGAGAGATACGCTAACAAGCTGTCGGGCAAAGCTGGGTAGTCGGCTATGGGTGTGACAGGTGTTAATGTCACGGGAAAACAAAAAAGGTGCTATTCAGAGTCCATACATTTTTTTTTCTTTTTGTTACTAGGTAACAGAATAGTGGTCAAAAGATCGTAATTGCAAAATATAAGCAGTTTTTTTTTCTTTTTTTTTTTTACGTAAAGTTAAGATAGTGAAAAATGAGTTTAAAAAAAGAAATAAAGTGGAATTTAGACAGTGGTGGAGAACTCAAGGTCCCTCAATGTCCATAATAATGGAAAATCTCGGGCGTTTTCTATCATCGGGCTCGTAGGCCTCATAGTCAGGCAGCTCAGCGATTTTTAAGTTTACTGATTATATTATGAATGATGATGGGTTTAACAGTAATGAGGGGGGGGGGGGTGATCGTCAGGGGGATTGGCCAGGAAATTGCGAACAGTTTCTCTGACCCGGGAAAGATGATGCTGGCTAGCGATGTTAGTATGCGGAGAAAATTGATCCGCATAAGATCTGGCAAGTATGTTGGTTTTATCTTCATCAGTATAAGCAGTTTTATTGAAAGTAGTAAGGGCGGGATGGGGGTGAAGTTTCTATTAAATTTACGTTTAATGATCCAAAGAGAATTATCCTCGCTAGAGATATTTTGGAGAAAGTTATTCCAGTTTTTTTTTTTTTTTTTTTCCTTATATGTAGCATTTTTGATTTTATTGTTAAGTCTATTGATGACGGTTTTAAGGGCGGGATCTCTAGAATTTTGAGAAAGGCGCCGGAGCCGGTTTATCTCTTTACTCATGTTATGAATGTACCTTTTAGGTGTGAAATTTTTATTGTTTTTGAAATAATGAACAGTAGCATAATTTTGAGCGTTGGTGATATGGGTATTTAAGTTATTAACAGCAGAATCAATATCATCATTATTATGAATTTCAGGGTAAGTAGAGGTCAGAGTTTTCAAGGAAATGAGTGAACTTCGACCAGTCAATGGCAACGGAGGGAGTAGGAGAAAGAGGGTTAATTAAATCTATTAAAAAAAACAGGCAGATGGTCAGAGCTTAAGTCGTTAATAACAGTAGTAATTACAGGATAAGGAAAATTTTTAGTGATAGCAAAGTCAATTATTGCATCGTGGGTATTGGCTGTCGTGGCAATGTGTGTTGGCGTATTTGGAGCATGAAGGTTAAACTGGTGATGAGAGATAAAATTATGAAGAGAAGTACCTCTTTGAGTGGTGGCATGGCAATTCCATCCTCTGTTTTTTGCATTATAGTCGCCAGCAATGAACGGGTTATTGTGCTTTGAAAATAATTGTGTTAAACTATTAACCGGCAAATTACCAGTGGGTCTGACATAAATAGAAGTAAAGTTAATATTTTTATTAGGAAGTTGTAGTATAATAATGGCGTAGTCAATATATGCAAAATTGGTGTTATTAGTTGTGTAATGTGGGATGTATTTCTTGATATAAATGGCTGTGCCTCCATAGTGTATATTACTAGCGCGTGGTGTGTAGTGCAGCCTTATAACCAGGGATCTCAATATTACAAGTAGGGTTACGGGTTTCTTGAAGGAAGATTACATCAATATGAGGAAGGTCAGAGATAAAGTTTCTAAGTTCATTATTATTATTATTTTTTTTTATTTATTTTTTTTTTTTACAGAAGGAATTGCAATTCCTGGATAGGATAATTTATACATGTTCTTTTTAATTATTTAACATGTGTTTTATAAATTTTCTGGTATGCGGTTTTAGAATTTATAATCTTGTGTTTTCTTTAACAAGGTTTAATTTCATATGTAAAAATGTCATTCTTTAAAATAAAATTACGTATAAATATAAACGTATTGAAACAAATTTGCCTTCTTTTGCATGTGTGTGATGTGTATCACAGCGTTGTATGCTAGGCATAATTTGGCCGTAGGTGATAAACGAATTTCTCATGTCTGACTTATAACATCATATTTGCCTAACGTTTGAATTCCTGGGCTTAAACGAAGATTGCTGTAGATAAGGATAATGAAAGAAAATTAAATTACATGTATGTAAAATCTGTTGGAAATGGAAAATTCAAGTCTATTTGTGCATACATTTTTTTTCAATATTACACACTTTGAAAATTTTCTTATAGAATTCTATAAAAATTTTTTTAAGAAAAAGCATTACAGAATCCTATAGAATTATGGCCAGTTTTCCATAAGCTAGTTTTCCCAAAAGCGAGAGAAATATCTGTAGAAGTTCAATAGAAATGTCAATAGAATTTCTATAAAGTATTCGAATAGCGCCAACACGGATTTGTTCCTATGCGGTCAGCCTCCCAAGTACTAACCGCGTTCGATATTGTTTGGCTTCCGTGATCAGAAGTGAACCGGTACTTTCAGCCCACTCTACGGGCTCTCGACGCTTTTAAGTTCTCATTATACTATTTTAAGTTATTTTGTGTGTTTTGCGTTTCCAATCATTAAACTTGTATAGAAATTATTGTAATAAATGAAAGTTAAATTCTAGTGCTAAATTCACCTTGAGTTAAATAATTAAAATTCATATATAAAGCACAGAAAAATGAACTAAAATAACCTTCAGGTGCGAAAGTATAATATAAAAGAATTTAAAATACATTAAAAATCTTAAAATACATTAAAAACCATTAAAATACCCAAAATTCCTTAAAACCCATTAACCCCCCCCTCCCCCCCCAAAAAATATATTAAAAGCCATTAAAAACAGTTTTGTAATCTTTCTAACAAAGCAAAAAATGAATTCAATAAAAAAAAAAATCAATAGCACGGAAATAAATTTAATTTACATGTGTTATCTTTACACAGAAGGATAAAAATATGTAGTTGTTATTTAGGCGAGAGCGTTTTCATATCTTTCCATAAATTGATGTGAAATACAGGCATACCTTCCTATTTTGTAATATTTGATCATTTTCTACAACACACGACAAATGTTATAATTAAAATTAGATGAAATCTCGGTCATTTACTAGCTTAAATACTTTCGAGATTTCAGTAGGCTCTCTGTTATATTGCATTAATTAGTCCTTCGAGATTGTTTAATAACATTTATATACAACCCGAGAATTATAATGTATTATCAAGACGGTGCATAAATTTTCCTTATTTGAATAACAATTAGAATTAAATTATCTGCAAGGTGATGTGATGATACGAAAGTATTATCGATTCAGAATATTTAATTTAACATTAGACATACATATTTTAATTCAGTTTGCATTTTATGATTTTTGAAAAAAAAAACATTCTTTTTTGTGTTCAAAAATATTTATCACATACATTTATTAGCATTTTTTATAGTATTTTTTTGATATTCTTTTTATATTAGATCATGAAAACAGAATGTCAAAATGCCAAAGGTCATTTATTCTTTCTAGTCGGATGTAAAAAAAAGTTGTCTTCGTAATAAGTACAATAAACAATACTACCATCAATGTATTCTATATTAATATTTACAAGACCGTCTCACATTTCTGATGCCCTGAAAACAGAAACCTTAAACTCTTGAAGCTTAAACACGAAATAGTCAAACAAAGGCCAAAATATCTTAGTCTATCTATAATTATACTTATCTATACTTCTATACTAATATTATAAAGAAGTAAAAATTGTGTGTTTATTAGAGGTAATCTCTGGAGATACCAAACAGATTTCAAAAGTAATGGTATCAAAATGATGGTGTTAGTCCAACTTAGAACATAGGCTATATTTTATGTTTGTGCCACTACCTCAAAGGGGGTTCAGGAGCAAAAAACGCTCTAAAAATGCAATTTTTGAGTTATGGAAGGGCCTACAATCATGAAATTTGGAATGGTAGTTACTTATAAGATATAAATGATATCTAAGAACCTTTTCTAAAGAATTCGAAATTAAAATGGGGTGAAAATGCACAAAAAGTGTGCTGAAAAACGTTCTAAATAGTGGTTTCTACACAATCTCAGGAAATACCAAACCGATTTAAAAAATAATGGTGACAACCCTTGCTCCAAAATAGTCCGACATAAAATATAGCCAATATTTTATATCGGTGCTATTACCCTAAAGGGGGTGCAGGAGCAAAAAACTTTCTAAATTACGGTTTATGCGTTACTGAAGGGCTTAGAAATATGAAATTTGAAATATTAGTTACTTATTAGATATAAAGGATTTCTAAGAACAGTTCTTATGAAATTCGAAATTTAAAAGGGGTGAAAATGCACCATAAGCCTTCTAAAAAACGTTCTAAATGGTGGCATCTACACAATCTCTGGAAATACCAACTCGATTTAAAAAATATAATGGTGTCAAAATGATGGTGACAACGCTTGCTCCAAGATAGGCTATGTTTTATGTCGGTGCCACTACCCCAAAGGGGGTGCACGATCAAAAAACGTTCTAAAAATGCAATTTTCGCGTTACTGAAGGGCGTAGAAATATGAAATTTGAAATATTAGTTACTTATTACATATAAAGGATTTCTAAGAACAGTTCATAAAGGGGGTGAAAAGGGGTGATAATGCGCGAACAGTGTTCTAAAAAACATTCTAAATGGTGATTTCTACTCAATTTTGGGAACTATTGAATCGATTTCAAAAGTAATGGTTGTAAATTGATGGTGACAGACCTTGCTCTAACATGGCTCAGTTTTAAGTTTGTATCACTACCACCTTGGGGTTTCAGGAGAAAAAAAAAAGTTTCAAATTGCGGTTTTGTGTTATGGAAGGACCTAGAATCATGAAATTTGGAATGGTAGTAATAAGATATCAATGATCTCTAGAGCATTTCCTAAAAAAATCGAAATTTAAAAAGGGTGAAAATGCGCGAAAAGCGTTGTAAAAACATTCTAAATTGCGATTTCTATGCAACCTCAGGAAGTATTTACCCGATTTCAAATACAATGATGTAAAAACGATGGTGACAGCTCTTGCTCCAAGACAGGCTACATTTTATGTCTGTTTCCACTACCCCAGAGGAGATGCAGGAAATAAAAAGTTCTAAAAATGCGATTTTTGTATTATGGATGGACCTAGATTCATGAAATTTTGCATGGTATATATTTATTACATACAAATGATCTCTAAGAACATTTCTTTAAAAATTTGAAAATTCAAAGGAGTGAACATGAGCGAAAAGCGTTCTAAAAACGTTCTAAATATCCGTTTGAACCAATCTCAGGAAGAATCAAACTGATTTCAAAAGTAATGAAAAGCATATTGATGCTGACAGCCGCTGCTGTGACATAGACGCTGTTTCTTGTGGGTGTCACTATTACCTGGAGCAAAAAACGTTCTAAATTTCGATTTTTGTGATCGGTAGCGGCTAGCAACTTAAAATTAGGCACGGTACATATTTATTAGATATAAATGATCTTTAAGAACAGTTTCGAAAAAACAAAATAATATTATAGGGGTGAAAATGCGCGAAAAGCATTCTAAAAATGTTATAGAAACATTGTAAAAACGTTCTAAATTGCGATTTCTACTCAATCTCAGGAAATACCACACCTATTTCAAAAGTAATTGTTGCAAATTAAGGGTGACAGTTCCTGCTCCAACAAATGCTATATTTTATGTTGTTGTCACTACCATCTGGAGGCGCAAGAGCAAAATAAGTTCTAATTTCCTTTTTTTGTACAAATGAAGGGTCTAAAATTTTAAAATATGGCACGGTATTTACTTACAAGATGAAACTGCTTTCTAAGAACAGTCGAAAGAAAATACCAAATTTAAAAGGATGAAGTGAGCGAAAAGCTTTCTAAAAACGTTCTAAATTACAATTTTTATGCAATCTTATCAAATACCAAACCGATTTAAAAAATAATAGTGACAAATTGTTGGAGATAGAACCTGCTCAAACATAAGCTATATTTTATGTCTGTGCCACTACCATCAGAGGTTTGCAGAGCAAAAAACTTTCTAAATTGCGATTTCTGTCATACTGAAGGGGATAGAAACTTTAAATATGGAATGGTAGTTACGTATAAAATATCTCTCATATAAAATAGCCCTCAAAGGACTGTCGAAAATAAATTCAAATAAAAAATGGGTGAAGCGAAGGGGAGAGACGAAAAGCGTTCTAAAAAAGTCCTAAATTGCGATTTATATGCAATTTCAGGGAATATCAGCCAATTATAAATGTAATAATTGCGAATAATTTGTAACAGTCTCTGATCCTACACAGGATCTATTTTATGCGAATGATTCTACCACCTGGGGTTTACATGAACAACAAACTTTCTAAAAAAGGCCTTTAAAAGATTGCTAAATTACGTTTCTGTGGAATATTAGGAAATAACAAACCGATTTCAAAATTAATGTTGCCAAATTAATGGTGACAGTTTCTATTTCAGCATAGCCCTTTATGTTGAGATAGGTGGTAGGACTTGGAATTTGACATGATGGTTAATTTTAAGATGTAAGAAGATGGTTTCTAAAAAATTCAAAACTTCAAATGAATACTGAAATACGCGTATTAATTGAGCAAAAAAATTTCAAATTTTTTTCAGAATTATCATTTACTTAGCTTTATTTCTCTTTATTAATTTAAGTCTCATTTCTGCTAATGCAACGTAATAATGAAGTTTAGTCAAACTATGTTTTAAATAGTAATTTTTGAATTATTCCTAAAAGTATAATTTCTTTTAATAACAATTAGACATATATATATAAATTGTCGTATTTCAAATATTACGTGAGCAAAGCCGCGGGGTTTGCTAGTAATATGATAACGAAGTAAAATTTTTTTGTTTGTAGGAGGTAATCTCTGGAACTACCGAACCGATTTCAAAAATTATGGGAATATTAGGAATATAATGATGGAAATTTGATGAATGTTGCTTTTAAGACGTAAATACCCGCAATAGAATAATTTCTAAAAATTGCGCTATGTAAAATGATGTAGAACGAAAAACTTTCGATTTTTTTTTCTGCGCTACTGCTGACCTAAAAACTTTTTATCGGGGTGAAATTTTTTGACGGGATACTTTTAAAATGTAAATGCTCTACAAGAATGGCTTCCAAAAAATGCAAAATTTAAAAAGATGAAATGAACGAAAAACGTTATAAATTACCATTTATTTGCCTTGTTAGGTATAGAAAAATTAAATATTTAATAACACTACATACCCCCCCCCCCCGCCAAAAAATATTCAACTTAAATGCAACAAAACGGGTAGCTACTTATTTAGCATGAATAAATTGTGTTAACATTGAATAAATGTAGGTATGAAACAGCGAATAGTTTGTACGAAAGTACTTCGTAAAATGTTACTTCTCTGGGCAAAAGTGTCGAAAAGTGCCTGTTTAAATTTGATATGCATTTTTTTAAAGCTTCACTAATCTAGAGCTTTAATCATAAGGCCATTTCTCAATTGTCATTAGACGATTTTTTATATAAGTTATTTTTGTATTTTTTTTTAAATCGGGTTAATATTGACGTATTGACGCTTGCATGTTTTGTTGAAAATATATGTACGGATTCGAAAATTACACGAAATGACATTTTCACAGCTCAAAAGTTATGCAGACGAGATATTCCAGATCTCGTGTCATAACTTACGCTGCTGTCAATGCCGATTTGTTTGTGTGGAATCGCAAGGGGCCTACCTCGAAAGGAATAACGGTACCGATCCTGTCGGGTAACTTGTGTATTTTTTTTCGGACAAAAGTTAAATATTTTTCAGAGAGAATATTTTTCATGCATCTCATTTTCTATTCCTGCCATGAGTTATTATTAAACCTATGTTTTCACTAACATTGTTCAGACTAATCCCTCTGAGGGAAGTCCTAGTTGTAAAGTTTCGATGAAGAGGAACGAGTGTATTTCTTCTTCTAGCTTCAGGAGTTTGTTTGATGCAGATCCTTTACCTATTCGTTTGATGTCGATTTAAAATTGATATAAATTAATTCATGAATGTTAAATTTAAAAATCTCATATTCCACAACTTGTTTTTGCTTGAAAAGTGTTCTTTCAGTTTGTTTTTATATATTTTTTATACTTTTATAGTTTATATCCAAGTAAATACTGCTGCATGCTACTTTATTTATAAAATAATGTTGTGTAAATAATGTATATATTACATATTTATATATAAAAAAATATTGCTTTTTCTTGCGAAATTTTACAAATTTGACTTCCTTAAAATTGAAGTTACACAAAAGTTTACGGAACGCATTACTTACGTAAGTCCGGGAATGCCTGCATACTGTAACAAAACTTTACGTTTTATTAAGCTGAAGAACGATGTCAAAATAAACAAAGAATGCCCACCCCGGGAACTCAGTTTCAACTTTAGAGTATAGCTGCATTTGCGTGGTGAAACGTGTAAATAAACAACTTCAAAAACGCATGACACATTTGGAAACTAAATTCCAGATATTAAATTAAGAATACGGAAAAATACCCGATTTCTTTTCGCAACCCTGTATGTGTTTTATAGATTTGTATGTATACTAAATAGTATTCCAAAAGTTAGTTAAGATAAACGCGTAGCACAACTGTAATTTTCATTCAGCAATTTATGTCAATAACCGTAAAATGTTCTTGAGAACTTTTGTGCAGCCTTGTATATGATCTACAGAATTTATACACAACATTTTGAAAACATTGTTAAATTTAAAAACACGTACCACAACTGAACACGCACTTCCAGAAATTATTGTTCGCAGACTTTAATAGTTCAAATTTTGTTCATTTTCATCTGTAGCTAAATTTTATTTTATTCCTCTGAAAGTGAACGATAAATTCTATGTATACCATAATCTACAGTGAGTGTCTTATGGTATACCTCAGTGATATATATAAATTTCAGCATTTTTAAAATAATGGAATATCGTTAAAATACACCGCAAACGATTTTTCCCATAGACCGTAATATAACGGAATTCTGTTGTATGTCCTATAAACGAATCATAAATTCTGTACATTTCATTTTGAACACCAAAAATACTATATTAAACTTTAAGAGGCCGGTAGACGTTAACAAGGTTATTTTTTTTTCAGACATATGAACTTTTGTGGAAATATACATTTCACCATAACTATATAGAATACCTTAAAAGAAACTTATTGTAATTTTAAGATAAAAAAAATAAGATATTTAAAGATAAAGATATTTTGAGATATTTTGCATTTTATTCACTTAAAATCTATTTCAAACAAATCTGTGCATCGCATTTTTTAATCCTTTGAATAGTTAATGTTTTAGAGATTTTTTCCTGAATTACATATCGATTTTCATAAAAATTTTGCCTTTTAATTAAAATTTATTTAATTATCTTAATGAAGTCGAATTTTAAATTGCATGCACAGTTTCAATATCAGGACTCTTTCTTATCAATTTCATGAATTTTGATAAAAAATTAAGACGCATCAAGCCTTTCAAAAATCTAAAAAACCTTGAAAAATCAGTTTTGAGAAAAACAGATTTAAAGTATATTAAAATGCCGAAAAATAGTTTTTTTTTTTTTTACAAAATTCAAATGCTTGTAAATTTGCAAAAAATAATTACTACATGCGGTTTCTGGCAAATGGCTCAGAACAAACTAGAAAGGATATGCACAAAACCAATTTTCGATTTTATGGTCGATTTTTGCTGAACTAAAGGACTTACTAAAGGGGTACTATAAACTAATCCCTTAATAACATATGTTAGTCTCATGGCAATCTAACTGTATATGGAAGATTAAAGCACAGAAAGACGGACAGACAAACCGAATTCAAAAACACTTTTCAAATATATTGAAAATGTAAAAAAAAAAAAAAAAAAAAAAAAAAAAAAAAAAAAAAAAACGAACATAAGACCATGCAGAGCGATCACAAAATGTCAAAATCCAACATAATTAATTTCAAGGAACGTAGGGACATATAAAATGTAAAGCGATAGGATATATGGTATTTTCACCATTGTGTTAAGTGATTTAGTAGAGTTTTTGAATACCGAGTGGAATTTTCTAATTATTCTGTGTTCCTATATCAAGCACCCAGTTTATATGATCTTGCTAAAACCATAAAAAGAACAATCACCTCTGCAGTGTTTTTTCTAGCATCGAAACGTCTGATATATATAGGTCTACTCAAATGGTATATATAAATTAGGATGGGCAACAAAATATCACATCGCTCTAAGGTGTAAATTAGGATGGCAACACACGAGAGAAAAAAAAAAAGTTAAAATTTGTTCGCATCTTATGATCGCGCATAAGCCTTGAAATTCATCAAAATGGACAGAAAAATGTTAATTGCATTTTAAATTCTGGCATCTCTAAAAGTTTTATAGACGCTGTCAGGTAGCTTGATTAGTTCTGGTGTAGTTTTGGCTGTCCTGAATTTGTATTTTTATTATATATTGAAATATTATTTTCTGAACATTTCTCAGAACAGTAATAAGTTTTTTACATTTAACCCTTTAATTCCCGCTCCCGCCAATATGACGGGCTAAGGTACCGTTGCCTATTTCTGGTGCCCGTGATATTGCCGGGCTGAAGATTTAAAACTCGAAAACACTTCTGAAAGCAAAAAAATTTAACTGACATGTCCATATGATTTATTTGAAAATTCACCCTCAAGTTGTGTTTGTACGATTTATGTTAACGTAAAATGTGGATTCTAATGAATCAAGCATTTCTGGTGCTAATTTTATTTTAATTGAAAGTCAACATTGTATGTATATATATTGTTTTAAATATTATCTGTAAACATTTGAAAAGCATTAAAAATAAAAATAAAAATAATTCTATGTTTAGTATTTGATACTTGTTTATGAAGTTTATTTTCAACCATTTTTTTTATTTAAATATTTCTTCTGTTGATTGCACACATAATACAAAACACTTCATACATTCAGCTGTCTGCAAATTTATCTTTCTTGTTTTAAAATGTATCACTTGCACGTCTGCAGCTTCCTAAATGCGTCTTTGTCCTTTGAGTATAAGAAAATATTGCACTGATCTGCAAATTGAATTTCAAACATTTTTCAATTTATTATTACTACGATTATTTGAAAAAAAAATCGTTATACTCATTTTTAAGGTGACTCTATTATGCATGATGGTTCTTTTAGCGAGATAGTACTTAGTTCCTAGGACAAGATATTTATTTGTCATATCTCAAGATTTAGTTTTTTCATGAAATGTTGTGTATTTTATTTGGGTAAATGTTAAAATGCAAATGGACAATGCAAAGATTTATCTTCAAACAAAATTGTGTAGCTTTATTAATGCAAGTTTAAATAAAGTAATAGCCAGTAATTATGTATTTTACATACATGCATTGTATTGATTGGGACATGTGCAGTTAACATTGTACAAATATGAAAATTGTGTTTTTTGTAAATACGTCAAAAATATCAAGTTACTGATGTTTTTTGTAAATACGTGAAAATTATCAAGTTACTGATACGCAGGTATGATAGACACATCGTACTATATTTACAACATAACTAGAATATAAGAAAACGTAATACATTGAATGTCATAAAAAGTTTATTTTGTGGATAAATGTCTGTGTTTACCTTTATATAAATGCACCTATTTTTGTAATAGAAACAAAAGTAAACAAAATAGGTTCTCCAGGAAAACTTGTTTTTCTTGGATGCTGAAGATTGTCTTTATAATATACAAAATATTTTATTTTTTGAAACAGATAGAATTAATAACAAGTGTTTTTGTAATATATGCAATTTTTTCTCATAATATTTTTTTGTTTATTTAATCTTAAATATAAAGCAATATTTTTTTTATATGTACATACTAACAAACGAATTGTTAAATGCGAAGAAATATTTTCGTTTTCTTATATTTTGATTTTTTTCTATTTGTACTGTTAAATTTTGTAAAATACTGTTAATCAAATAAGTTAGTAAGTAAAACGGAAGATGTTTATGAATCTTAGAATATTAAATACGTAGTACATAACGTTGCAAAGCAAACCGTAAAATTACCAAATATATATATATTACATATATTTCATAAACTCAAATAAATAACAAAAGAAAACATGAAGCAATTTCCGAATAAGAAGTGCGAAATAAAACTTGAAATGTTTGAGAAATATCTATTCCGTAAGATGTAAAAATGATCTTTACTTCAAAAATCGCCCCCAAGGGATTTTCGCATTATGCGAATGCTTATACATTCTTCTCTCCTGCATTCTTGATTCTTTGTCTTCATTTAGGAACAGTGTAGTTTGGCGGGTTCGTAATGAAGAACAGTAAATTTAAAGTAAAATTTTTTCCCCCTATAAAGTACTCGGGACAAAATAACAAACGTTAAAAGGAAAAAAAATAATAATATAAGTAAATATGATATCTAAAATACACCTTTGCGAAAATTGAACAAATATTTTAATTTATTTTGGAATTATATTTGTCTCACAAATATCACTTACAGAAATTATTGTCCTCATTTAAAAATTTCCAACGCTAATATACAGATACACATATAAATTAAAATATTAACATGTGCACAAAAATAATGTCGGTTTCTGTAATTGAACTAATGAAACAGAAATTTTTAGTTATGTTTTTAATCGAATATTGTTTTGCTGTATATCAATATTATAAAGGGCAAAAATGTCCGTGCGTAACACTGACGTCATTTTGACGGTGGGAACAACATACGATTAAATTTAAAATTTATTAAATTTTATTGATTTTTTTTAATGGTGTAATTTTATAATGATTTATAAATGCCGCAATTTTTCAACTTGTATACCATTGAATAATGAAAAGTTTACATTTAAATGCAATTTATTTCAAAATTATCGCAATTTACGCTATTGTTATTGTTTTAAAAATAATTTTCGAGCCTGTTTTTTTTTTTATCTATCTCTAACGCGTGCAGACGATAAAGAAAGATAAATCCGTTTGCATTAAAATTAATATTAAATAGCTCATCATTTTGTTTCCAACCTATTTTTCATAACAAAATTAAACCATTCATAAACCGTTAAGTAAAGAAATAAAATAAAAATGAAACACAAGTATTAGACATGTAAATGAATTGCACGCTTATATCACTTAAATCAACGAAATCAAAAGCTTGATTTTAAATAGCTATCTTTGGCGATATCTTACGTAGTGAATTTCTGCCGATAGGTCATTAAAAATATCAAGTTTCAATACTTTATTTGAACGCATTACTGCTATTTTTTATATAAATATGATTTTTGGTGTTGTTAGTGGGCGCTCTAAAAGAATATATTAAATGGAGAAAATCTATCAGTTAACAATTAAACAAAAAAAAAGTATACCCATAACAGGATTTTTCGCTGCAATCTGTGCCGTTCTGCCTCAATTTTGTGTTTTTGTTGCAATCTGTGCTGCAATATTTGCTGAAGCGTTATTGCATTGATTTTTGATTAACTGCATTTTTTTGATGAAATAACTTGTTTTAAAGATATACTACGTCAAAATTGCTTTACAGAACCTTTAAAAAATAGCTGTGCCTTAATATGTGTAAAAAAAAAATGATACTAACTTCAGAAATAGTATACGAGACATTTTCGCATTTTTTTAACGCTCAAGAATAAAAATCTGGTGAAATAAAATAAAATAAAATAACATTTTAAACTGATAGACGAATGCCTAAATGATTTAAAATAAAGAAAAAATGGCCATTAGCAATTTTTTTTATTTAACTGAGGTTCAAGTTAAACTTGCGAGTTCAATTTTCCTTACCATTTTACCGCTAAAACTTTTTATTTTCTTCTAAATTTTTACTTATAATGAATTTGCATAGTACCCACAGGACATTGAAATAAGAAATAATAACAATGTAGTATTTTGAGTTCAAAATTTTGGTATAATATTATCTTAAAGGGGAGTTAAAGAAAGGATGATAAGGTAAAAGAACGGTGGACGGCATAGGAAAAAAGGGACGGTAAGGGGGAAAGAAAAAGATTTGGTAAGGATGGGACGGTAAGGAAAATTAACACCTATTATTAGGCAAATTATGTTAAGACTAAGTTATAGCGACAATGTTCATTGATTTTTAGAAGCAGTTATTTAGATTGGATTAAACTTATAAAAAATGTAATTTACCTCGAAAAGTGCAGGAATAAACCTTGGGGACGGTAAGACTACCAATAAAGCCACGATGCTTGAAATTAATATTTAAATGCTAATTTGCAGTAGATTCCCTGTCAAAGAATTTTAGACATTCTATCTCTAGCATACTTCTGCATAGGAAAAAAGTAGAAAAAAATTCTGTGGCTGCATCTGAACTGATTTTCGATATTTTAGACAGAGGGATAGTAAGGAATCTAAAATCCAGGGACACAGTTCAAAAAATTACAACTTTATTACAAAATAAAAAAAAAACTTTATTTAAAAAATTAAAATGTGTGCATGTTAATTTTTTTATACATATTTATATAAAACAATAGTCTCAGTTTTGAAAAAAAGTACATCGAATTACTTTTATTAAAACAATTCTATAAAGACAGCTCCAAGCTTAAAAATCATCATCAATGACACGGGGCGGTAAAGGAATTTCTTGATATATTGGACCGCCAATATCGTCCAAAACATATTTATCTCGTTAATATTGATATGCATTCATGCAATGGGATGTTTTCCAGTATAATGAAAATATATATATATGTTCAAAAATAAAAAGATTATTATTCAGGAACTGGAAAATATACAAATTCAAAAAGATGTGTGGCATTCTTACAATCTTTTGACTTTTATGTCCCTTAATAATAATTTTTATTTTAATACATTTTTTGTGTTTTTTTATTTCATATACTGGGGAGCATCCCACTGCATGATTGCATAAGAATATTAACGAAATAAATAAGTTTTGGGCGATGTTGGGGTTTCAAATATCAGGAAAACTCCTAAACCGTCCCGTGTCCCTGGTGCTGATTTTTAAGTTTGGAGCTGCCTGTATAAAATGTTTCAATAAAAGTAATTGAACGTAATTTTTTTCCGAAACTAGGACAATTGTTTTATATAAATGTGCAGTAAAAAATTAATCTGCACACATTTTTAAGGTTGATATTATTTTTTGAACTCTCTCCCTGGGTTTTTCATCCTTACCGTTCCACTTGCTAAACTTATACAGAAAATCCCTTCGAATGCAGCCGTAGAATTTTTTTTCAAGTTTTTTCTCATGCAGATGTATGCTAGGGAAGGAATGTCTAAAAATTTTTGATAGGAAATTTACTGCAGAGTTTAAATCAGCATTTAAATATCAATTTCAAGATCGTGGCTTTATTGGTAGTCTTACCGTCTCCAAGGATTATTCCTGCACTTTTGGAGGTAAATTTTAAAAAATAATTAATTTAATCCAATGTTAACAACTGTTTCTAAAAAACAATGAACATTGTGGCTATCACGGTAGGATACCTTTGAACATGTCGAAAAAGTTAAAAAAAAAAGTTCCAAGCTTCAAAACTTGTATAATAAATCTAAAATAAAAATCAAACTTCTTTTAAATATAAAGCAGATATTTAAATTTATATTTAAATATATATATATATATATACTTGTAAATTCATAAATAAGTATGGAAATGATAAGTTTAAAATATATGATAATAAGAGAAAAAAATCTTGCGCGCATGATAAAATCAGAAAATATGCATATAAAAAGGAACTTTTGGTGAAAATAAATACATAATAGTATTGCCTTTATACTAAAACCAGAATATTAATAAAAAATATTAGCTAAATTAAAAAAATTAACAAAAAATTAAAATTTTTCAATTTTTAAAAAATATTTTCAAAGTACAAAAATAAATAAATAAATAAATAAATAAATAAAATCTTACCTTTTTCTGGTTTTAAGTTGTAAGTAATATAGAAATGAATATGTGGTAAAAATTTCTTTTGATTGCCATGTATAGTTCTTTAGTAACACTGCGCGCAGTATCAAAATTCATGGTTTTGAATAAACGCAACACAAAGTTTAATTATCCTCTGTATCCATTATAAGGTATATTTTAGATTTAAGACGTGTAATAATTTAGGTAAATATCATTAACTGTGTTACGCAACACATATTTAGAAAATTACGGCCCTTTAAATTCGATCATTTTAGCGCGACAGTAAAAGACATTAATTTAATTTATAAGAAAATTTCATTCAAAATTACGATTAGATATTATTACGATTAGACAAATGAGAAATATGAAATTCAAATAAAGTACAAAGCAAAATTAAGAAAAAAAACTTTTAGAATCAATCAATTAATTTAAAAATGTTCCTACCCTCATAGCATGCATGGTCAGAGTGACGCCATTGTAAGTCACTGTGGTCACGTCACATCTGTGACCAAAATGCCACCACTCAGTGATGCCACATCGTGACTGAGATGAGAACTTCTTAGAAAACTTTAAACAATTACAAAAATTCTTCAAAACACAAAAATTCTTCAACAACAAAAATTCTTCAATACTTATTGTAAAATTTTATTTTTCTGACAATTAAAAAAAATTCTAACGCCACTGTTATGTCACTGCATGTAACGTACGTCACGTCACATATCTGACAAATAAAGAACCATATTGTAAATCACAGTGTGACAAAAATATTGACTTCAAAAATTTGTGAAAATGAAGAGAAATATTTAAAACAGGCCCTAGTTACCGGCATTAGGAATGAATATATATTACTGGATAGCAAATAGTAAATTCGGTCACGAAAAGAAGGGGGGTAGGGGAAAAGGAAAATGCACCGTACAAGTATCAACAAACTAGATTTCCATGCTATATTTTATCAATTTGATATCTAAGACAGTGAAAGTATACTTTTTTCATGATTTCAATTTTATCTAGCATTGCAATTTAATATAATAATACTTCACTGTTTGTTATTATTATAAAAGTATTTCTCGAAAAAATGCTACGTGCTGGAGCAATTATGATAACATATTTAGAATTAGAAAAATTAAATCTATACACTTTACATATTTAGTTTGCAGGGAGGAAAATTTTTAATTTTTTTGCCGACCACTGGTCGAAACACTTCTGTGATTTCGATCTAAAAATTTTCTATTATAGTTAAGTCTGCAGATTTTAATGAGCACGCAGAAAGAATCTTCAGAGTTTAGTCATATATGCATTTATTGCTTTATAATTTGCATTCAAGTCATATTTTTTCCTGTTAATCTATTTTTAATAACTGTTTTTTTAATTACTTATTTCAGCCGTTTTAAATAAAATTAACATTTTCCGAAAAAAAAATGTATACAAAATTTATGCGAAACACATAATATAATTAATTATTCGCATTTCCAATTTGTGTTTTAGAGATATGACTTTTAAAAAAGTTATTTTACGAATTGTTTTATTCTGCAGAAAATTAACATGAAAAGAATGACAGATTGACAAAGAAAAATTTTTTATCCTCGAAAACATTTTTTTTTTATTATTAAGAAGATATTTTTTATTTATCACGTGTGAAACAAACTTTAATTTAAAAAAAGGTGGAAGGAGTGGTATTATTACTATTAAATTTATTTTTACACATTTTAAAAATTTAAGCAATGTTTTATCTAATAAACTACCATTTCCAAATGAATTTTTTTGAAGCTGATAAAAAAGGAATGGTTAAATGCTTTGAAAAATTTTTCAAATAGAAAATTTTAATTACAGACTGTCTCATAAAACTATTGCGCATAAAGTTCTAAATCTGTTGTATACAAAAGCAAATAACCAGTAAAATCACCTGCTGAAGATCGTCTGCGTAGGATATGACCGCAACCGCTGGGTAAACAGAAAACTTTTTGTAATAGACTCGGGAAAAGAACATCACGAAGTCAACGTCAGCTTTTGTTTAAGCTTTTTTTAATGTAAGAGAAAGACGTCTGCCATTTTCGGACAAAAATACTCGGATATTATTAATTTATAGCATAAAAGGTAAGTCTTATTTAATTAAATTTTTTTATTTCTGTTTTGTATATTATGATTATGAATTAAATAGTTTTATGTTATACATATAGAAAGAGACTGATCTGGGATTGTTTGAATCGAAATTTTCCTATTCGATTCTATGTCGTAATATGTGTTAATCTGCCATCGCTCAAAAAAAATCTGACGCAGAACTTCATGCCTACATTCACACTGGGATGAATAAAAACATTAATTTGTAGTTACTTGAGATTGAGACAGTGATATGGAATTTTTTTCGGCTTCTTACTTTTTTTCTGATTACTAACACACATATACCAGTATTTATCGCCATTATTGTTTTGGAGTTAAGTATTATATTCGAATATTATGATATTACGAAACTGTTTCAATTTAGAAATTAACATTATAGTAGGAAAATGTCTTTTTACATATTATAGTAGTGAAACTTTTGAAAGATTTTTTTTTTCATTGCTAATAATATTTTAAATTATTATTTAAAATCCTACATCTTCAGACCAACAGTGGTGGAAATTTGGCGCAGAGGGGGAGCCTATTGACACCACAAACATTTTATAGTATTCTTCAGCTTAATAAAAACGCAGAAATTATGTCATTAGATAAGCCGAAAAATACTTCTAAAATTTAGTGGTGTCAATAGACTCCTCCTCTGCGCCAATTTTCCACCACTGGACCAATGATTTCAGATTTAAGATTTGCCAAAATTATAAAATAATAGGAATTCCTTATAACATATGGAAAGATTTTTGAGAAATTCTTACATCTAATAATGAATTTAATTCATCTATTGTAGTTTTTTGTTGTTTAATAGTACAATTAAAAATACTAATTAATATTTTTAGTGTTTTTCAAATTGGTATATTTAATTTTTTTTTAATTGTATGTAAGAATTTTCTTTTTTTTTGCTATTTGTGATTTTAATCAAACATTTAATTATAGACATTCAGAATCAGTTATTAAATTTTCTTCGATTGTAAACTCATTTTCTACGTTTTCGATACAGATAAATATTGGCATTAAGGGTGTATTCGAAAAAATATTTTTCCACCTTCAACAGCTCGATATTTTCAGAGCCATTTTCAGATTCATTTTTTAAAATAAAAACATGAAACTTGCTGAGGTGATTTTTGAAGAGATGCTTAACACTTAAATACCTGAATTTTCAAAAATCATTGTAATATTGTTTTTCGGCTTTGACTTTTTAAATAAATCATGGGAAAAATACTTAAAAAATCATATTTTGTTTTAAGTATGGTTTGCGGCTAAGAAAGGGTTTGTTACTAATCGGCAATACTGGTTTTTAATTGAAAAAATAATTTTCCTTGATAAAATTCTACAATATTAAACACACAAGAATTTTAGGAACTATAATAAAAAATAAATTTTACTTGCTCACTGCAAAACAAAATAGGGTATTTCGCAAGCTTCCAAACATACCAAAAAGAACAAGTGGCAACAATTGAAAAAATAAATTTATCTTTATTCTTAAACAGCACAAGTGTTGCAATCTGCATGTTGAAAATCGATTTAATAATATTTTCAGAATATATTTTATTGGCAACATTATGTATTATAGCTTCAATATTACTTTAATAGTATTTTAGAAGCCTAAATTGGGTATGTTGCCGAAAAGCAACACCCGGCATTTAAGGGTTAAGAGGCCTTGTGATTTCATTTTCTCCTCAATTCATTAGAATCTGAGTTTTAAATAATTATTTTCTCAGTATCACCCTTTTTTTTCATTCCCAGATCTTCTGCTGTGAAAATTTCGGTTGAAAATGCCTACTTTGACAGCATTTTTTGTAATAATTTCTGCATTTATCAAAATATCGAGAAGCACGGCACTCTAGTTAGTTTCTAAATAAGAAAATTTCTCAGTTTGATGCGTTTGAGTACAAAAATGAATTTAAAAATGAATCAGAAAATAGGCAGTTTGGATTGAAATACACCCTTAAAAAATAAAATATTATATTTAAGCATTGAAATAAAGTGTTTTTCATGCCTGATAGCAAGTTTATAGATTAAAGTGCTTTAGTATATATTTTTTAAAGTTGATATTTACATGCATAATATAAGACTGAATATTTTTTTAAAGAGATTAATAACTACTTTTTACATTAAAAATGTTTATCAAAATATAAAAATAGTTCATATATGCAGTCATTTATTTTACTTTTATATTTCCTTTTTAACACCTTTCAACAAAGTTGAAAAGTGTTTATGACTTTGGTTTGTCTAGCCGTCTGTCCGCGATCTAACTCTCGTAAATTTACTCGGATTGTCCTGAAATTTTTATATGTTATTGACGTTTACCATAGCACGGTCCCTATGTGTAACGAAGTTTGTAGCATGTTTAGTTCATTTACAGGGACAGTCAAAAGTATTCCGTTACATTACGGCCTATGGGAAAAAAATCGTTTCAAAGGATTTTTCACGTTTTCAAACAGAAAAAAAAATGATATGCATTTATGAAGCGTACTACAATATGCATTCTGAAGAATACGCGATGGAAAGAATAGTTATTGTTCATTTACAGGGCTAAAAAGGAATTCCAATACATAATGATATAGCGGTGGAGGGAATTGCTTGCGGCGTACTTTAATTATGTTAATCTATTTCATATATAATGAAAATGATATACGTCGCTGAGGTTTACATACTATAAATTTTTCATGTAGAATACGAAGTGTGTATAGCATTTACAGACACACACAAAAAAGTCCAGATACTATATTGTATCCGAAGTACTGTTCATTAGTGATGATTACTGGAAATGCATTTTTAATTATGATATGCGCTTTTATGATTCACTATATTTATACATAGTATATGGTGTATATAAATGCTATAATTCATATACAGTGCTACACAAAAGTATTCGCAATGGCTACTGGGTATGAGCGCAAGTTACTTAAAGGTGTTTTGTAAACGAGTTATGCATTTTTACGCTAAACTGCATTTAATTTACTGTTTGTAGAATATAGATAAAATGATATACAGGTTCATGCAAAGAATTGGATACATGGCCGTCTATAAATTATAATTTCTGGAAATGTGATTTCAGCTGTTTTAAGTGTGTTTTAGTTTGAATTAAATTTTAACTAAACAGTGGCATGTAATGAAGGTTCTAGGTCAACTGCAGGGTTGTACAAAAGTATTCAAGTATGTTTTCATATATTAGTATAAATTGCTGAAAGAGAGTTTCAACCTGTTATGCGGTTTCTTGCTAAACTAAATTATCCCATTATATGATATATATATCAACCTACAGATCAAATACAGGGCTGTTGAAAAGAATTGGAAAACCTATTTAGCTACAGACAGTAACTACGGAAATGAGTTTTTAAAATGTTTTATGCGTTTTCTAAAATGTTTATTTAGTTATTTTATTTACCTTATTTCCCTAAGTAACGAAGTTTTGTTAAAGCATTCGGGAAGTGTTGAAAAGTGTTTTATAATCTATGCTTAACGCAGGATTTTTCTTACTTGTTTTTTTTTCTATTTCCCTGATCAGTCTTTTCCTATAGAACATACCAAATTTATTTAGCTCATATTCACAAAATACAATATACACAAAATACAATAAAAAAAATTAAATAAATATGGCTTATGTCGTATTTAATAAAGCAAAGATTAATCACAACCATAACACCTTAAAATCTTACACGTTCTTAATATCAAGCTTGAACTCAGGATCAAACTTAGAACTTAATAAAAAAAGATGCCATTTGACAAACATTGTTTTTTAAATGGAAAAATTAAAACTATTTTAGAAGAATAGGACTCCAAAATAGTTATATTTTGCTAAAAAGTACGGTAAAAAGATACGATTTTATATCTCAAACAAAACTTTATTTTAAAATTGTGCATTTTAAAATTCATCACAGTATTAATACTTGGAAATTTTTCCACAGAGAAACATTCGGTTTGCATACAATATTTCAAATGAAAATCAAATTTCAAATTAATTGCTTAAAAGGCGCAAAGGCCAACCTAGTGAAAAGAGTCCATGCCGGGACTCGAACCCGTGCCATCAGTATAGCGCACTGACATTCTACCGACTAAACCACATGGAACGACACTCAGCCTGGAAAATTTCTCGCTATTACATGTTGGAAAGGCTACAAAAACAGCACAATATGGGATATTTATCGTGAGCCACCGACATGGGGCGAACACGAAACTTAATTAAATCCTGCATCGGTTGAAACTATATTAAGACTTGGAAATTTTTCCAGAGAGAAACATTCGCCTTGCATACAATATTTCAAATGAAAATCAAATTTCAAATTAAAATTGCGTTTTAAGCATGTAGTTTGAAATTTCATTTTCATTTGAAATATTGTATGCAAGGCGAATGGTTCTCTCTGGAAAAATTTCCAAATATTAATATAGATTCAATCAATGCTGGATTTAATTAAGTTTCCTGTTTGTTCCATGTCGGTCTCTCACGAGAAATATACCATCTTGTGCTGCTTTTGTAGCCTTGCCAACATGTAATTGTGTGAAAATTTCCAGCCTGGGTATTGTTCCATGTGGTTTAGTCGGTAGAATGTCAGTGCACTATATTGATGTCCCGGGTTCGAGTCCCGGCATGGAATCTTTTTCTCTAGGTTGGCTATTGCACCTTTTAAGGACTTAATTTGAAATTTGATTTTCATTTGAAATCATCACAGTATTTATGACAAGTTCGTCACAATTGACACATATTTCACAAATTGGTCTTAATGTGACTTCAAAGCATTCTCGCTTTCGTCACATGTTCGTCACAAAATTAATGCCAAAGTAGTCACAAATGACACACTTTTCACAAATTTGTCACAGTGTGACTCCACAGAGTGGTCACAATGTGACGTCACAAACGACCTCCAAAACGGCCTTAACGACTTCGCATTCTAGTCACTATGAAGTCACATCGACGATCACAAAGTCACAGTGTGACTTCACAACGACGTCGCCGTGACGTCACCATACCTTACGGGTAGTGCATCACTTTTCGCATCAGAATCCGTTTTTCTTTTAAGGTAAGTAAAGTTTTAATAAACGTGGATATACCATTTTTTTACTTATTTAAGGGGACTTATGTAAGGAGAAAATTAAAATTTAGATTAACGCAAATGATTTTCAGCTAAGTTCTATTAAAAATATTTATGATATGAATATGTTTTGAGTTTAAATTAAACATTGTAATAAATTATAACATCAACGAAAGTAAAAAAATTATTACGAAGTTTTAGATTAACATACAGTCTATCTCAAACATTTAGGTCCGACAAAAAAAGACCTTTATTAAATAGCAATACAAAATTAAACACAAACATGTTATTAATTAGATTGTGTATCGCTACTTAAATAAATCATTTCCGAATGAATAAACTGGTATATTTGCGTAACATTGATGACAGTCTGTATGAAAAAAATTTAAAAAGTTTCAATATTATATGATGTTATTTCTTAAAAGTACTTTATCGGTTTGGAATAATTTCAAATAATCATGTTTCCATTGAAAGAATTGCTTTTTGAAATATTATTGGCAGCAGAAAGTACTATGCTTCTTCAATGGACAGTTTTAGCTCTTTGAGTCATATTAATTTGCTTTCTTGTATATATTACTCATTATGATAATCAGATTTTTTCACATTAATTATAAATTTAAAGCTAGCCCATCTAAAATGACATTATTTCAGGCAAAAAACCACTGTTTATTACCATATGAGTTGTAGTTTGAAGCATTGTCGTGCTGAAATTGTCACTCAGGACCCCTAAAATGTCATCAAATGGAAGTGGATGTTGCTCTAGAGTATCTTGATATTTTGTTGAATTTTGTTTCTGAAGGTGAAATTAAAGGTTAGGTTTGGCCATTAAAGCGAATTAAACCAAGAGATTTACCACCTTGATATTTCCAGAAAAAAACGAGTTGCTTCTTCCTGCGATTACTTAATTCACAATACCCACAATCAGGACGACTCAGCTTCCACTTCTTTTTTTCAGTGAATAATATGCCACATAACTTTTCATACGACGTGAACTTTCTAGCCTAATCAATTCTGGCCAGTGTATGGAATCATTTAAAGTGCAGTGTGTGATACATTTCCTTTAACACTATGTTCTTCCATTCTTTCATGCAACTATCTAATGTGTACTTTGATATATAGGCAACGAGATAATTTTTAATTCGCGCTACGGACATATTTTCCGTTGACGCCAATCTTGTATTTTTATTTTATCAGCCTGAATACTTATTACACGTGGCCACATGCATCTTCTGTTCTGATCAAAATTGTTCTTTCTAGCAAGTACTCTGCGTAAACTCACTTTGAGAAATTTAATATTTTATAAAATTTCATAACTGTATTAAATTTTTATTTTAACTTAAATATCTTTAAAATTCTCTCTTTTCAAAATTCCGTACATTTCAGCATCCCAAATAACCAATGGAAATTGGATGTTCTCATGGAATACGATTCGTTCGTTTGAACTGTTGGTTGGTTAAAATATGTGCATCATTTGTTAACGTTTGCATAATGCGCTTTTATAAACTTTTAATAAGGTTTTTTTTTTTTTTTAAATATAAAAAGGAATATTTTTAAATATAATGCTGATGAAACCGGTACATATTCTCTATTATATCAAATTTCAATTATAGTTTGAATATTTGTTCTGCAATTATTCCAAACTAGCAAACCCTGCGGCTTTGCTCGCGTAATAGTTGAAATATGCCAAGTGAGTTGTGCATGACTATTTTTTATTAGAAGAATACTTTGTGACTGCAATAGACAGAAATGAGATTTCAATTAATATGAAGACCTAAAACTGATTCCAATTAAATGATAATTTAGAAGTATTTCGAGACTTTTATGCTCATTCCATACGCTCATTTCAGTATTCATTCAAAATTTTCAATTTTTTGGAAACCATCTTAACACATTTACATCTTAAATTTAACCATCATGTGAAATTCCAAGCTCTCTGGTGTTAGTGGCACCAACATAAAATGCCGAAACAGAGTTGAAATAGAATGTCTCGAAAAATGTTGAAACAGAGACTGTCACCATTAATTTGCCAACATTAACCTTGAAATCGGTTGGTATTTCCTAATATTCTATAGAAACGGAATTTAAATGTTTTTAAAGGCTTTCTTGTTGTTCCTTCACAACAGGTGGTAGTGACACCGGCATAAAATATAGCCCGTATAGCATCAGGGACTATCACTCTTGTATCGCAACCAATAACTTCTGTAATCGGTTTATTATTTCTTGAGATTCCATAGAAATCGTAATTTAGGAGTCTTTTAGAATGCTTTTCGTTCCTTCCCTTCGCTTCACCCCTTTTTAATTTCGAATTTATTTTCGACTGTTCTTTGAGGACATTTATATTTTATAAGTAACTACCGTGCTATATTTAAAGTTTCTAGCCTCTTCAGTACCGCAGAAATCGCAATTTAGAAAGTTTTTTGCTCCTGTAACCCTCGACATAAAATATAACTTACATTTGAGCAGGTTATATCACCATCAATCTACAACCATTACCTTTGAAATCGGTTTCGTATTTCATACGATTGCATAAAAATAGTAATTTAGAACGCTTATAGAACGCTTTCCACTCACTTCATCCTTTTAAATTTGGAACTTTCTTTCGACGATTCTTAGAAAGCATTGCATCTTTGAAGTAATTACCATTCAAAATTAAAAATATTAGACACCCTCAGTAACACAAAAAACGCTTTTAGAACATTTTTGCTCCTCTAACCCCCAGGTGGTAGTGACAACAACGTAAAATATAGCCTATGATGGAGCGGGGACTGTCACCATCAATTTGAAACCTGAAATCAATTCTGAAATCGGTTTGCATTTCCTGAGATTGCGTAGAAATCGCTATTTAGAACGCTTATAGAACTTTTTTCGTTCATTTTGACCCCTTTTAAATTTCAAAGTTTTAAAGAACTCTTCTCAGAGAGTATTTACATCTCATAAGTAATTTCCATGCCAAATTTCAAGTTGCTAGCCCCTTCAGTATCACAAAAATCACAATTTAGAAAGTATTTTGCTTCTGCAACCGCAAGATGGTAGTGACGCCGACATGAAATTGATCCTATAATGGAGCAAGGGCTGTCATCATCAATTTCCAGCCATTATTTTTGAAGTAGGTTGGGTACTTTCTGAGATTGCGTAGAAATCGCTATTTAGAACTTTTTAGAACTCTTTTCGCGCATTTTCACCCTTTTAAATTTTGATTTTTTAGGAAATGTTCTTAGAGATCCTTTGTATCTTATAAATAACTGCCCTGCATAATTTCAGGATTCTAGTCCCTTCCGTAACACAAAAATCGCAATTTAGGACTTTTTTTGTTTCTGCAGCCCCTAAGTGGTAGTGACACCGATATGAAATAGAGCCTATGTGGGAGCAAGAGCTTTCCAATTATTACTTTTGAAGTAGATTGGGTACTTTCTTAGATTGCGTAGTAGAAATTGTCATTTAGAATGTTTTTTGAACTCTTTTCGCGCATTTTCGCCCTTTTAAAATTTCGAATTTTTTAAGAAATGTTCTTCGAGATAATTTGTATCGTATAAGTAACTACCATTCCAAATTCCATGTTATATCTGGTCCTTTCAGTAACACAAAAATCGCAATTTTGAACGTTTTATTGCTCTTGCACCCCCTTTAGGGGTAGAGGCACCGACATAAAATGTAGCCTATATTGGAGCAAGGGTTGTCACCATCATTTTGACACTATTATTTTTGAAATCGGTTTGGTACTTCTTGAGATTGTCTAAAAATCGCCATTTAGAACGTTTTTTAGAAGGCCTTTTGCGCATTTTCACCCCTTTTAAATTTCGATTTTTTAAAGAAATGTTCTTAGAGATCATATATATCTAATAAGTAACTACCATTTCAAATTCCATGTATCTGGTCCCTTCAATAACGCAAAAATTGCAATTTAGAACGTTTTTTTGCTCCACCAGCCTCTTTATGGATAGTGGCACCGACATAAAATGTAGCCTATGTTGGAGCAAGGGTTGTCACCATCATTTTGACACCATTAATTTTGAAATCGGTTTGGTACTTCCTGAAATTGCGTAAAAATCACCATTTAGAACGTTTTTAGAACACTTTTCGCGCATTTCCACCCCTTTTTAATTTCGATTTTTTTTTAAATGTCCTTAGAGTTCATTAGTATCTTATAAGTAACTACCATTCCAAATTTCATGTTTCTAGGCCCTTCAGTAATACAAAAATCGCATTTTTAGAACGTTTTTTGATACTGCACCCCCTTTTGGCCAGTGGCACGGACATAAGATATAGCCTATGTTCTAAGTTGGACCAACACCATCATTTTCAGACCATTACTTTTGAATCGGTTCGGTAGTTCCAGAGCTTACCTCCTACAAATAAACAATTTTTACCTCTTTATAATAGAAGTATAGATATATCTCTTTTTAATTTTTTTATCATAATTAATGTTTGCATAATATTTTAAAACAGACAGTTCACCTAGAACAATTTTATCATACTTTATGAAGATTGGACAAAAACTAAGCACACATAAATTATTAAATTTGCAATAAGGCGCGAAAACTAGTTTTGATGAAATAATATTTAAAGTTTTTATTTGACAAAATATTGATAAATTTACCATCAAATATAGATTTTACATGTAAATCACAATCAAAAGCAATTTGGTTTTATTAACAGCTGATAAAATTTAGAAGCATTTGAAAACAGAATATTTGAATTACAATTTGTTTTGTTGTTTAAAGTTTAAAATTTACACTATGAATAAAAAAGGAGAAAGGATTAAATGAATGCAAAACTTTTACTTGTTTCTGCAAATTTTCGTTTTTTTATTATTGTCAATGTATGTTTTCGAAACCCTTGTTAATTATTCACATCGTTGATATCTTGTTGCGGCAGCTGTTTCTTAAGCGGTCTATCAAAAAAATTAATTAATAGGCAGAAAAAAAACCTCACTTATGTTATTGAAAATCTCTCAGCAATGCAGCGATGGGAAACTAAAAAATATATGAACATAGGTTTGATAATTATGTCTAAGTGTAGAGTACTGCATTAATTTTTAGAAACACTGATAGTTGTAATTTAAAAATTAATGATTGACAGGAAAAAAAATTCAAACGAGACATGATGTGTTTGAATATCTTATTATAAAAATTAAATAGATCATTATATTTTGAATGTGTGTTTTTTCAGACTTACATAATAAGATACATAAATTAACAGAATGTTCGTAATCATTACTATACTAAGGACTTGTACAAGGAATGAGACACTTTTTTTTTAAAGTTTAAAAACGAGCCTCCCAAATTATTTCTGATATGCATCAGAAGAAAACTTTAGTTGTAAAAACTCTTAACTTTTAACTATACACGAGTTACAATTAAATAATTAAACTTTGTAATAATCACCATAAAACAAAAGCACATGATGATTAATACAAACTTTTATTATTTAATTGTGAGTTATCGCCAGTGTTTCGGTGCTGTTTAATCTACACATCAGTTAATTCAAATAACTGCATTGTTCTATTGTTGCAGAAGTTTATTTTTAAGAGAGTATTTAAAAATGTTTTTTTGTAAATCTTTATACATTTCTTTAAGCCATAATTTTCCACTGAACATATTGTTTTTTTAAAGTACGTTTTTTAACCTATTAAATATCGTTTTTATATGTTATTATATTTTAAATAATTTTTTGACTCAGCCTAAAACTTGGAAAAAAAGTATTTTATTAATATTGAGTGCTGTCTCATTTTTTGATCACATTTTCATAAATTTTACAAATAGTGGGCATGAGAGTCCGCTACTCGAGTAAATACGTAATTTTATTTTTAAGTTTAATTTTTATAATTTGTGATTGAAACCTTTTGTTTTTAAATCTTTTGTTTCTTCTTCATGAGAGTCAACAGTGCACCAAGGAGACATGTGTGGCGCACTAGTAGCTCATTTATGGAGCAGCAAAACAGTATTTTCACTAAGATATTAGAAGCTATATTTTATTCTGCAGGATTGTTTTATGTGTTAGTTGGTTACACATTTCTAGAGTTTCAAACGAAATGACCACCTATCAACTTGTGCCACTGTTTTGTACAATCCATTTTATTGAAATGCGTCCCTTTTATTTATTATTTTTTTTTTACATTTAAGTACGTCCTGCATGCACCATGTGATTAAAATCGTAGATCTTGTATTAAATTCTATATATCGTACAAAACACATGAAAGTTTCTGCGTTCTAGCTCCTTAACACAGAGTCTTGGCGATTGAAACTGTTGAATATTGAAATAGTTGTGGGAAAGACAAGATAAAGAAGCAAAGCATTCGCCAAATCTCAAGTATAACACTGAAACAAGTGGTTGCTAAAAGATCTTGTAATGTCGTTAAAGCGTGTTGGCTGTCTTTTTTTTTCGCATTTTAAAGCTTATCGCCCATTGTTAACCATTTATATCTGATGACCATTTTTAGCAATGAAAATAAATACTAAATAATATAACATTAATTCTTTTATTAAAGATAATTTCTGGGTTTTTTTTTTATATAAGCAATCAAAATAATCCAACGACGATATTTTTTTTTCTCTGTGTGTGCAATTCCATGTTTGTCGGTGTTTGTTTGTGTTCTTTGACTAATTTTAAGAACAAATGCTTAGTTCCAAATTAAATATACGTTAGCTGTGCAAGTAATGGACACCCTAAAGGAATTTTTTAAAATGGTTTTTTAATTAATATTTGTAATTATTATGTTCCACTTTTTTCAATATTATTTAAATCTATCAACAATATTTAACCATTCGCATAGTCTCATTTTCCAATATGAAAGAAAATTTATTTGTAAATAACAGAAATATATCAAAACGTTTAAAATCCCAGTAATGGACACCTTTTGTTCCAGTAATGGACACCATCTGTTCCAGTAATGGACATCCCATAAAAATTAATAAATATAATAGTTTTTATGACTGTATTTAGAACCAGAATTTAATGAAAACATACTAATTAAGCAAAATAGTTATTTTCAAATAAATTTAACATTTATGATACCGGTAATTAATAAAATAATTGTGATAATCATTCACTTTTAAATCTATTATTTTTATTTCAGAAGATGGATATTTTAATTATTTTAGATGGATAGTTTAAAATACTAAATATCAGGCAATTACAGATGTCAAATTATTAAGACAATGGGGATTTAGCAGGTAATAAAAAAGTTTTGGAGTATCAATGCATATAGTTCCATCTCACTATTTTAAACAATTAATCTTCTGACACTACTTGATATATTACTTTTAATAATTAATAATAAAAATATGAAAGAAGTGAAACCTGTGAGTGGGATATTTTAAATACTAAATAAAATAATTTCAAAGTAAAACTTGTAGAACTGATGTTTGAGACCACTGATATGCAGATTTATTACTTTTATGATTACTATAACTTTCATTATTATTATAATTTTAATATTTTTTTCTGTCAGATATGAATAGGCAAACATTTAGGACAGAAAATCGATTTTTTTCAACTTCTCTAACTTAATTGTTTTTATTTAAATTTGGAGGGATTACGCCCTATGAGGAACCCCTCTTTGACTGTCCCCTCAAACAATATTTTTTGCTTTCTGGCTGGTTTGATTACCAGATTATAAAGTATGCAAGACAGAGTTATATACACTGAAAAAAAATATTGAAATTTTATTAACTGCATAAACTAACTTAAAAGCAGATATTTATAAATGTTATGGAGTTAATATATTTTAGTAAGAGTTACTTTAAAATTAAATTTGATTGTTTAGGTTTTCAAAATACTGTATGCACTATAAACCTTATAATTTGTAGAAATTGCATTTTTAGCAATGTCTACATGGGGTGTCCATTACTGGAAAATGACTAATTGAGCATTTTAATAACGGACACACCTCTTAAAACCTTAAAAATAAATGAAATTTTATAAATGTCTATTATTATATAAAAATCAAAGTTTTCTATTGCTAACAAAACAAACAGCTGCAAATTTTGCCAGAAAATAAAGAATGTATATATTTATTAAATGATTCTTAGCATGTTAGATTTTCACTGAAAAACAGTGGAACTTCGAAATATTATTTTCTGTTTCCTGATTGATTTGATTAATTGTGTCAACAATAATTCAAGATTATAAAATTTGCAAGAGGGTGTTATGAAAAAAAATAAAGGCTAAATTTTATTGGTTATTTCTTTCTAAAACAAAAACATTGAAGTATGTCTGTTACTTTAAGTTTGTCCATTACTAGCACATCTACTTTAGATCATTTAATCGCTTTGCAATTCTACTGAAAAATATTAAAACATGAAACGTATCAAGGTTCTCACTTTAATTGTTGCATTTAAATAACTATAATTTTGTGTTTTTAACTTAATAAAGAAAATATTAACATTTTACTTTTGTAGCATTCCTTACCTAAGAACGCCGAACGTCTCAAAAAATTCATAGAGAAATATATATATCTGTATCATGAATGTGCATGTATTAATTTATAATTGAATAAATTATTTTTTACCCATCTGCATAAAGTTAACTAAATGTAGCACTTATTCCAACAGTGTATAGATTTGAATTTTTTTTTCGATGATAAGAGATTTTATGAGACGCAAAAAAAAATGAAAATGCTTAAATAATATAAAATGAAAAATTTATAATGATATCATATTATTATAAAATTTTGTGGAAGTAATATGCGTGAAAATTAAAAAATAAATAAATAAAAACTTTTATTGCGATAATAAATACTTTCACATTTGGTGAATGTTACCGAGAATGCTAAGGTTTCTTTTCGAAAAATATGTTTTTATTACAAGAAGGAACATTACTTTTCAATGTAAAACAATTCTTGAATGTTCAAACATTAGACTATACTAAAAATACTTACATTTTTTATCAAAATTAATGTTTACGCTGCTTCATATCTTGATAAAAAGTTTTATTGCTTAAGATCGCGCATTCAAGAAGAGGATATCCTACAGCAGATGGTCAGTGTATTTTGGCCATTAAACGTAATATTCCGCACGATGGTTCATTTTAGAGATTTCTTTTAGAAAATGGATATTATTCATAAAACATCCTTTCTTTATTATCTTATCAATTTTTTAAAAATAAAATATACTTCCGAATACCGCATTTATTGTACAAATCATTATTATTTTTACTGTCGTAATTTTTCAATAACATAAAACATATTCTGTTACAAATACTCAAAATATAATTTTTTATTCTAAAGTTAGGAATTTCATAATTTTCCTTTATTTCATGTCATACACATTATGAGCATAAAAATACTCACGTGTAGCAAACTGTCTTAGTTTCCTCAAATCCATGTAACTTATCAGTTAATAACAATGATGTAATGAAAAGTAATAAAGAAAAAATAATAATCAGATGTTAACTTATAGGCAAAAACTACAAACTGAAAAATCGGCAATAAATATATCATATATTAATATTTACTAAAAACTATTATATTAATATCATACCATGTGTTATATGAACATAATATATTAATATTGACACTAGTAAAATTACTTTTTTCATTCATCTTAAATAATAACTAATTGGTTGAATCAATAACATTGGTTCTTGTACTCTGATGAAGATAACTCTTCTCACACCAGAAATTTCATGAGAAATTAAGTTTTCTTCTTTCTTTTTCGGAAAAGAAATCCCTCATTCTTGCTCTCGAATCACTGAAATTATTTCATTAGACGGAGTATCGCCAGTCACGCACAGTCTGCTGATAAGGCAAAGAAGACTTTACACAAGGACTGCACAACTGATTTTTCGCAAATTATCCCCAGAAAAATTGTGTCCACTTTGTCTAATAACACATTTCTCAAAGGACATGTATAAGAAAACTTTATTCAAATGTAATTTGACATATTAATGTATTTTCATTAAGTTTCTTTTTTAATGCAGAAAACACACAGAAAAATGTAGAACGATTCTAAAATGATTCTTCAAAAACAACTAAGCAAATTTATATTTTTATATAATTTAAAATAATTAATTTTCATTTTTAAATTCGAAGACACGTTACTAAAAATGCACTATTCAGAATAGATGCTTTTATTTTCTCTCTTTATCTGTTATATTTTGTATATTAAAGACAATATAGCGAAAAAAATAAATATAAGTTACTTTTTTAAATAATTAAAATACACAGATATATTTATCCACCGGTGTGAAATTAATCAATATTTTATAAAGACCCGTGATATTTGTGAAATTAGTGTTTTTCGTAATATTCTATATCCAAAGTGAACTATTACCGCAGAACATTTTCCTAAAATTAAATTTTTACAAATTATGTTTTGTTTGATAAAGTTTTGACTCTTTTAATCTAAATTTGTAAGCTATGTTCATTAATTTTGCATGTTTTGTTACTTTAAACTGTATTTCTTTTGAATTTCTTTTATGTGTTTTTGTATTTTTAAACTGTGATTGATGTCATTGGCTTTTATAGAAACTCCAAGAATGAAAGTCAAATTGAACTCTTATCTTCCTTAACGCTTCAAGAATTTCTGTTCGATTAATCAATTTTTGTACCGCCAAACGTTCAAAGAACTATCGAACTGCAATGTATCATAACGAAATTTTTCTTCTTCTTTTAAAGAGAGAGGAAGGGCGTTTATTTCGTGTGATAGTTGCGCAAAAATTGCCTCTTCTTGCATCGAGTAACCGGTATCGACGCAAAAGATTAAAATGACAATTTTACAATAAATAAAACGGATGAATTGCTCTGAAAATAATTTTTAAATTGTTAAAAGATATTGATTGAAGTTTAAAATATTGAGTTCATTTTGTCTTATGTGAAAGAATTATTTTTATGTACCATATATATATATACACACACACACACGCACACACATATATATATACATACATATTCCGCCTAGGAAAAGACATGATAAATAATGCATGATAATTTGAGGATAATTTATAATGGGATTCCGGGATCGCACTCGGAACCCTTGGAATAGCGCTCCAAGTGCTCTACCATTTAAGCTATGAGGACGATACCCAGCTTAGCATCTCTCAGTTATATATGTTTTTAAGACTGCAACTGCAGCACAAGATGGAATAGTCTTCATGAACACACAATCCTGCGGCGAAACATGAGACACAAATAAACCCAGCATCACTGAACACACATATAATATTAATAATTTTTTCAATTAATTTTCGACCGTGAAATTACGCTCGAAATTATTGAATAGTTAATACATGATTTATCACACTGCTAACTAAGCGTAGAACCAACAGAGTGAAAAATGTCCAAGCCGGGAATCGAACCGGAACCCTCGGAATAGCGCCCCAATTGCTTACCATTTAAGCTGCGGCAACGATACCCAGCTTATCATCTGTCACTCATATATATTGATAAGGCTGCAACTGCAGCACAAGATGGAGCTCAAGAAGACTATTCCATCGTATTAAGGAGGCGTTTATTATGTATAGGTGCAAATAAATTGTCTTTTCTAGCTTTATTTATATGATATCGATTTTTAAAAAGAATACCATAAATTTTCAATGGCTATACTGGAAGAAATTCATTCATAGAAATTGAATCTGTAAAACCACTTATTTCATAGATAATAATTTATTACTAAACGGAATTTCATTTCTAGCTCAAAACATTCTGGAGATATTACAGCGAAATTTTCGACATAATAAAATTTTATATTGTAAAATGTCATGACATCGATGGCAGTGCTGAAAATTGACACCGTACAGCACTAGTGACGCAGGACAGAGTAAGATAACTTTCGAATTTTAAAACTATCTCTCATCGTTTACCATATTTAACTTATAACCTTTTTAGCAATGAAATAATAAATACTAAATAATATGACATTTTTTTTATCTCTCTCGGATTTTTTTATAATTAATCACACTGACAATATTTTCTTAAAATCATGAAATTCGTTATTTTTTTTCTTTTTAAACTTAAGAACTTAAGTCTTAGTCTCTCCCCACTTTCTTTTTTAATTTTTCACTGCTGTCCAAGAAATCGCACCTTCTCATCCATCGTAAGTGTTTAGTATCCCGGGATGTGGGACATAAGTCCCGGGCTCCTCGGCACAAATTCTTCGCATCGCCATTTGTTTTCTGTGTGTGCGCGAATGATGCATGTTTGTGGGCTTTTTTTTTGTGCTTTGACTAATTTTAAGTACTCACGGTCGGTTCTACATTAAATATATATTTATACATCATTTAACCGCTATAGAATACTACTGAAAAATAGTAAAAGAATAACGCGTATCAAGCTTTTTACTTTAATTCGTATAGTTAAACCATTATAAGTTTGTGTTTTTAACTTAATAAATGAAATGTTAATTTTATAGCAGTCTTTATACCTAAGAACGTCGAACGTCTTATATATGTATATATACACATATAAGACACATATAGAGATATATAGACATAATATATATACTTATATGTGTATATATGTTATCGTGAAAGATCGAAATCTGGAGAATGTCGACTTTCGCCGGTGAATGTCGACATTCACATAGTTGCTTGGTATATGTCCGAAATATTTGCTAAATATCCTTATTTCTCACTTACACCGGCAAATGTCGACATTCACCATGCTCTAATGGTGAATCTTGGATATGTCGTAGATTTACATTTTTTTTTCTCTCCGTATTTCAGGCGCTATGTCTATTCTGTGTGAGTTTCAAATAGTATACTGAACAATTCATCATTGGTAACATAATACACCATATTCGTTTTTCCTGGTTTTAATGATACTATTATCTTATCTTCATCATTAATTTTTTTAAAGTCAAAACATTTTAACCCTATGTAATCTAAAAATGTGCTGTACTTATTTTAGCAGAAATTACTTCAGAAAGCATTTAAGAGTACTTTTCATGAGAAAAATAAAAACAATTGTCTTCTCATTTACTCGCAAGTAATGCATTCAACTTTTCAAAAAAACGAAAAGATCACGATTCACTCCAGTGTCCATTAAATTTGAATTAGCTTATCGAATAAAAAAATAAAAGTTTAAGAAACGTTGCGCGCACCATCAAACCTTGCATAAGGCTGACAAATCTGACCGACCGGCAGCAGAACAAAGGATTTGGCAGCAGACCGACACCTCTCTCTTGACCTCGACTTCTGTTTTCTGCCTCCATCAAAGCATATCTGTGTTTGTCGACATACACCGGTGATGGTCCGAATGTACAAGAATATAATCAAATATTCGGTCTTTCATCGACGCATTTGCTATGTGTTGACATTCACCGGTGAAAGTCAACATTCTTCAATTTCGGTCTTTCACTGTAACATATATACAGGGTGTCCACTCTCAACGGTGTCCAATGGCTAATTCCTAAACCTTTAGTCACACACATATAGTTCCAATTACAAAAATGTTTTAAATGAGGTAAGGAAATATTTTAAAAGCAATTTGGGTTAGTATAAACATTTCTTTAAAAAAATGCGAAATTAAAATTTTTATATGGTCCACGGGTCCCATAAGTTATATTTAGTAAAAATTTCCTGTTACACTGACAAGTAAGACAAAAAAGTCCCGTTATTCTACGATTAACATTGACAGAGTAATAGCTGTTTAAAGTTGGAGCATATGTTTTGATGCAAATTAGGGGTCATTTACAAATTTAGTAGAAAGATAATTTCATCAGATATATTAAAAAAATGGTTGGAGTAAAATTAACAGTGTAATAGAAATTTGAAATCTTTATTCATTCTGACATATTAATGCAAAATATACAGTTTGTAATAAACATATTAGAAGAAAAAAAAACCCGGAATTTTTGTTAAAAAAAACGGTGAAAATTAACAGCTTTAATTCTTTACAAAATGATACGTATTTTAAAATATTATTAGGTTACACTAGCCTGCAAAAGCTGGGTTATGTCATGTTTTTTCGCTTTTGATGATTGATTCCTATGTCTTTTCTACCGCTGAATTCTAAAATGACCTTCATTTTTTACCATCACGTAAAGATTTTTTGCAAATCGTAAATTTTAATGTTTTAAAAAGAAAAAAAAGACATATGATTGTTGTGTTTTTAACTTTTGATAATTGATTTTTATGTATTTTTTACAGCTGAATCCGAAAATGACCTCATTTTTAACCATCACGTCAAGATTTTACGCAAATTGTAAATAAAAAATTTAAAAAGTTCAAACTTTTTTATCTTCTCCCCATTTCATCGAACCCCTCAGCTGTTTAGCAGTAAGAATCCCAGTCTAAGTCAAAACATTGAATAAATTATTGAATTAAATAAAATAACATAAAATAAAAAAAGTTTTACATCTGTTTTACATTATAAAACTTTCTTTATATTTTAACTTTGAATTTTACGATTTGCAAATAAATTCTATCATTTTCTGATTCAGTGCTTAAAAGTACATAAAAATCAATTATAAAAAGTTACAACTCAGTCATCTCCTCTATTTCAAGCTATCCGATTTTTGTATTTTTTTTAATTTTGACAATTTACAATTTGCGCAAAAATCCTAATATGATGGTTAAAAATTAAGGTAATTTTCGAATTCAGTGCTAAAAAATACATAAAAGTTAAAAAACATAGCCATTGTAGCCTTGTGTTATCTAATCTAAAACTTTTTCTTAAACTTTTTAGTGGTAATCAATCCAAAATGTTTTGTGTTATTCTGTAAAATCCTGTAAAGTATAAGTGGTAACCACCGAAATTCATAATAATATTAGATTGTCATCGGATTTACGTCAGTATGTAAAATTTAATCTCGATCGGATATTTCAAAGTGAGTTAAAGTTTGAGTACAAATTTTGAACTGGGAAAACATACATACGATCGTTGGAGTTAAATAAAACCTTATAAAAATAACACAATTTTTTGTTAAAAAAAAGCATCAAAAGAAACTGTCTCAAGTCTTTAGATAATAAAAAATACAATTACTTTGCCAATCTGAAACTTAATTAAAGTTTACTCAATCGTATTACTTGTGGGATTTTTTTCAAAGCACAAATACACATGAAATAAGTTCTTCAAATACTTCAAGCACTTGATATATGATCCCTTAAATCATGGCCTAGCTGATTTGTGTTCAGATGCAGGAAATCAGTATAAGTCATGCATTTTTAAAGTTTCATAACTCGGTCAATTTTAGTGTTATATGAACGGGATTTTTTTTTGTCTTACTTGTGAGTGTAATAGGAAAATTTTATTAATATAACTTATAGGACCGGCGGACCGTATAACAATGTAAATTTCGTTATTTTTTTTTAAAGGTTTTTATTGACCCAAATCGCTTTCAGAATGTTTCTTTACCTCATTTAAAACATTTTAGCAATTGGAACTATATGTCCATGACTAACGGTTTAGGAATTAGCCGTTAGACACCGTTGAGAGTGGACACCTTCTATATATGTAAGCCACGTAGCCTGTATCCATGTTTAGTTAGTTACTTGTCTTGTTTCTTACGGTTGGTTTTGTTCAATTTTAAATTGGTTATGTTGTGTTTCTTAGAGATAGTTCATTATGTTTAAATGTTTGTTTTTTTCTTCTTTTTTTGTACGGTTTTGTTAATATAGTACTTTAATTAAAGTTTACAGTTTGTGGTAATGTTTGAAATTACTTTTGGAATTTTTGAATTATATATATATATATATATATAATTGAAACTGATCAATCTGCAATTACTCGATTTCCAGTTGATTATCCCACTAATTTGGAATTAACGGAAAACCTTTTATCTAACAATACAATTAACTTCTTAGATCTTAAAATTACAATAAAAGACAATAAAACAATCACAGATTTGTATGACAAACGTAAAGAATTTAAATTCACAGTTAATACATTTACATATTTTAAATCTTGTCTACATCATTCTGTATTTCGTAATATAATACTTAATCATTTATATAGAATAAAATGTTTATGTTCTTCTCCTCTAATTAACAATAATATTAAAAAACTAATTTATGATGCATTAAATCATGGTTTTCCAAAAAAATTCATATATTCATTAATATACAATTAGTACTTTTCTTACATGATCTATAAACACAAATTAACACATGCGTAAACAAAATTACAAAAAAATTATAAAATAAAAAAATATCTATAAAAAATTAAAAATTGTAAAATAATATAAAAAAATATTATAGGTTGGTTGGGTGGGTAGATGTTAGAGTACGGAGGAGGGTGGTGTTGTCTGGATAATACGCAATGGTTAATTATTTATTTAAAAAAAAAAAAAAAAAAAAAAAAAAAAGCGGGGCTCTTGTATTATTACTATTTATTTGTTATGTATTTTATGTGGATGTTGATTTGATATTTTATATGTAAGTTGGAGATTTTCATTAATATTATAATTAGCTTAATTATTCATTAATCTAATTTACAATTATTTGTTATTAAATTTTAATTTACTAAGGACAATATCATATTAATTACTAATAGTATGCCACTCTTAGTTTAATGTTTTTGAATGTCCCATATTCATACTTTATGGATTTTTATGGATGTCTGAAAATACTCCACATTCTATATTTGTGAGTTTTAAGTAATGGGATTTTAAGTATTATTTTACCTTCTATATACTTCCACATGTTTGTTATTTCCTGTTCATTTTATAAATATCTTATATATAATTCATTAAAAAATAATTTTTAGATAATTTTTAATAATTATTTATATTAATTACTACTGAATTTATTTTATTTTATAGCATATAGATATATGCTATATATTATCAATGTTCTAACATTGTTTAAACTCTTAGTTTAGTTTAAATAATTTAGCTAATAGAACATATTGTATGTTTTTAAATTATATTAACAATAGTTTTAAATAGTTTGATTTATATTAGGTTTATAATTCTCTATATATAAGGATTTGTCTGGTTTTGCTGTTTAAACAGTTATTTACATTCAAAAGCTTGCAAATTTTTATCTTGCGATAGATGTTTAATATAATTATTAATAGATGGCAGCACTAAAATTGTATCTTTCAGATTGCTCTAATTTTTTATTTTTCTAGCTCCATTTCAGTTATAATTTATACACCAAGGTGTATTTTTAGCTAAATTTTGACGATATTGTTAAACTGTTATCTATTAATTTAATAGTGCATTTTAAATAATGTAATTAATATCTATTTATTTTATATTAGATTAAATTTGTTTTACAAGGTATTTCAAATTTTATTTCAAAATGTATTAACTGCATCCTTTGGTATCATTTACTGTGATTTCTTAACTGTTTTATTCACCTTAATCTTTTTGATATACTGGAAGACATGTGCACATGGATTTTTGTAAAATACTGAATTATTAATCGGTATGGTGTTTATTATTTCTATTTTATATCCTATAAATATTTAAATACGTTTTATTGATTCTTCCATTTCATATTATTTGTTTCTATTCTGCTTTCATTTTTAATCAATTCACTTGATTTTAGTGGTTGTTCTATAATTCTCTATATATAAGGATTTGTTTGGTTTTGCTGTTTAAACAGTTATTTACATTCATAAGCTTGCAAATTTTTATCTTGCGATAGATGTTTAATATAATTATTAATAGATGGCAGCACTAAAATTGTATCTTTCAGATTGCTCTTATTTTTAATTTTTCTAGCTCCATTTCAGTTATAATTTATACACCAGGGTGTATTATTAGCTAAATTTTGACGATATTGTTAAACTGTTATCTATTAATTTAATAGTGCATTTTAAATAATGTAATTAATATCTATTTATTTTATATTAGATTAAATTTGTTTTACAAGGTATTTCAAATTTTATTTCAAAATGTATTAACTACATCCTTTGGTATCATTTACTGTGATTTCTTAACTGTTTTATTCACCTTAATCTTTTTGATATACTGGAAGACATGTGCACATGGATTTTTGTAAAATACTGAAATATTAATCGGTATGGTGTTTATTATTTCTATTTTATATCCTATAAATATTTAAATACGTTTTATTGATTCTTCCATTTCATATTATTTGTTTCTATTCTGCTTTCATTTTTAATCAATTCACTTGATTTTAGTGGTTGTTCGGGCACAGGGGAAAATTAATTTTAGCTTTAGCTTATTTTTCCCACAGAAAACAACCATTTTGCTTATATCATTGAATTCTGTGCCCTCGATAACGTAATTCAATGTATAAGCTTTTCAATTTTTGTCGGTGTCCACCTTTTTCTTTTTTCTTCCATAATAATTCTTATAATATTTTTTTAATACTTACAGCTTTAATTCATAATAATTGACGGTGGCAGGTTATGTTTAATTAATGGTAATATATATATATATATATATACATATAATAAAGATGAAATCACAAATATATAAACAAATGGTAAAATTCTAATAGATGAATAAAATATTAACATATGAAACCAGTATGTAAAATAAAAAACTATGAATGACCCACAGAATCATCAGAGGTGCTTGTTGGTTAATTCATAATGAAGATTCGTTATTTCATCCAATTTTGCCCGCATTAAACCTAAAATGACAAAATTTAGCACCTAATAGCGCATCATAAAAAAAAAAAAATAAAATACAAAGCGATCTAAAGAATGATACACCTCACACAGGATGTTTGTGTAGAATATGTGTATGTATATATATATATATATGTAGGATTTAAATTTAAACATACTTTATTTTCTTTATGACGTACATGATAAACAAATTAACTGATGCTCTGGTATTTTTATTATCCATAATTTGAAAGCACGAGTAATGAAAATTCACAATCACGAGATCAAGGTTTGGACATATTCAAAAATTAGAAAAGAGTCAGTCTAAAAAATAATGTTGTGCATGAAGCAGCGGCTCATTAGATGCCAAGGAAGGTATTGTTAAGCCTAATCAAATTATTCGTAAGAAATATGTTGTAAGTTTTAAGTAAGAAAGGTGCTGTATTTAGAAAAGTATCAACGAAGTGATGTAAAGTTACCCTTATAGAATTGTATTAAAGTGTACGTATTGTGATTCAAACGTCTACTTATTTAAATTATCTATATATTAACATTTTACAAACAATAACTTCTACAAATTTGGGGGCTCGATGCCGGGATTTTAAGCGACTATTAGTGGAATAAATAGTAAAATATTAATCGAAGAGAAATTGCTGTCAATCGCCAGTGTCAAAAAATGGATTGTGAATGAATAAGGCAAGTGTGTAAAAACCGTAGTCATATTTATCCAAGTACAACTTTGAAAAACATGGTATCCTTAAATAAAGCTAAAAGAATTGATCTAATAGATCTCTGTGAGGAATGCGGAATTCAACCACCAGAAAAACCTACAATCCATGTCCTAACAAAGCTAATTAAAAACTGGGAAGATTACGATGAAGATTTTATAAAGGACCGCCTAGAAGTAATTGTGGCAGCTAGAAAAGCGGAATCAGAACTTGAAGAAAAGAAATTAAGAGCAGAGACTGAAGAAAAGAAACTAAAAGCGCAATCGGAACTTGAAGAAAAGAAACTGAAAATGGAAATGGAAGAGAAAATGGAGAATAGAATTGGAAGAAAAAGATCGCGAAAGAGAATTTGAGATTAAGAAAATACAACTACAAGAAAATTCAAGACAGCACATCGATGTGGACACAAGGACAAATTCAGGTAAGCAATATGAATTGCTTAGATTATTAACAAAATACGATAGTACAAATGATATTAGTTTATACTTGGCTATGTATGAAAGGCAAATGGCGCAAACGGGCATTGATAAAAACGAATGGGTCAACTATTTAATTAACCTAATGCCATTAGATGTGATTAATATAATAACCAGGGAGAGTGAACCCGAAATACAGGATTATGACTATATAAAAAGTATTCTTTTAAAACGGTACAAACTATCGCCAGAAGAGTTTAGGCTGAATTTTTTCTCACTCAAAAAAGGGCCATCGGCTAATTGGCGCGATTTCGCTTATGAGATCAAGGTATATTTTAAACAATGGATCGACGGCCTTGAAATAGATAGCTTTGAGGAATTATCGGAATTAATTGTAGTTAATCAAATTAGGCATAATTTACCTGCGGAAACAAAGGCACATTTTGCAGAGGAATTGTTAATAATAAAAAAGATAGATGAATTAGTAAACAAATTAGATATTTACGAAACGGCGCGAAGGGTTTGCAATAAACAAGCTATAAGGAATACAAGTGGGAGTTTTGAGGATAAACGATCGAGAGTGGCTGACTACGCCAATTCGAAAAGGCGCCAAGTTGACAATAGGCACAATGTGAACCTTTTAAGAAACGAGGCACATATAATATGTTATAATTGTGGCAGACCTGATCACGTGAGTAAGAATTGTACCATGGGAAGTAAAACACAACAAAATTATTCAAATTATAACCCGCAACGTAATAAAAATTGGCGAGAAACGAAATACCAAGATTGGAGCCAAAGCACGCAAAGAAAAGTAGTTAATACGGGCACGTTAAATGGAAAGAAAGGAAGAATCCTGAATATTCAAGGAATAAAAACAAACATAATAATCGATACAGGGAGTGATATTTCAATCGCCAATTCAAGATATCATACGGCAATAAACGCGCCAAAGTTAACCAGCGACAGTATATCTATATCGGGCTTAGGTGGAGAAGAGATTAAACCAACGGGTTATTTCTTGCATAAAGTTTATGTAGATGGTATAGAAATACAAGATAAATTTTACGTAGTACAAGAAACTGACTATGATTTAATAATAGGTAGAAAAGCAGTCGAAGGCTTGACGTTAAAAGTAGAGGAAGATGTCGTTAGAATAATAAATGAAAATAAAGTACGAGTAGGTTATATTAAAATTAATAAAGTCCCTTCCAAAACAGATGAAGTAGCCACACCAAATATAAGCAACGATAATCGAGGTTGGGAAGATAGAAAACCTATCTGCGAACGTCCAAAGAGATTCTCTTCAGTTGAGAAGGAAATCATCAATAAACGAATACGACAGTATTTAGATAATGACATTATCAAATGGAGCACCTCAAATTTTATGGCTCCTGTGATCCCGAGTAAGGGAAAAGAAACCGATAAGAAATTCATCATCACTAGACAGGAGAGATCCGAAAGTAAAGACACTGAGAAGGAAACCGAAAATAAACACAAAAAGAGTAGAAAAAGACCTAAAAGAAAAACGGTTAGAAAGAAAAAGTCCAAAAACAATTCTGATCAGAAAATAACAGATAATCCTATTGAAAATAATACAAAAAATGTTAAAGAAAAAGAATATAATAACGCAAAAAGATCTACAGGCGAAATTTTAATTCAACCTGAAGCATATAATGATGAATCCAAGTGGTATAAGTATGTACCAAAATTACAAAGAATTATCAATAGCACAGTAACACGAAGCACTAAGTATAGTCCTTTTGAATTAATGGCAGGAGTTAAAATGAAGCACAGTAACATGCAGAACATCAAGAAAATTTTGGAAGAAGTATTTACCGAATGTATGATGGAAGAACGCGAAGACATGAGAGAAGAAGCAAAGAAAAATATACTCAAAATACAAGAAGAAAACAAGGTGCAGTTTGATAAGAAAAGAAAACAGCCACGAAAATACAAAATAGGAGATATCGTCGCCATAAAGAGGACGCAATTTGGCAATACTATCAAACTTAAAGAAAAATATTTGGGGCCATATGAGATAACTGCAGCCAAGAATCATGATCGGTATGAAGTAAAGAAAGTAGGAGATCATGAAGGTCCAGGGAAGACGTCAACCGGGGCCGAATACATGAAGCCGTGGTCTATGGGTTAAACTCCTGGACGAGTTGGATAGATTAAATATACGTGTATGTGTATTGAACCTATAATCAAAATTTTATGTGAAAGAAAAATGTATAAAAGTCTCAAGAGTCTAGCTGTTTAAACATAAAAAAGAAATAATAAGCCAAGATGATGATGTCGGGACGCAATCATGTCAGGATGACCGATTTGTAGGATTTAAATTTAAACATACTTTATTTTCTTTATGACGTACATGATAAACAAATTAACTGATGCTCTGGTATTTTTATTATCCATAATTTGAAAGCACGAGTAATGAAAATTCACAATCACGAGATCAAGGTTTGGACATATTCAAAAATTAGAAAAGAGTCAGTCTAAAAAATAATGTTGTGCATGAAGCAGCGGCTCATTAGATGCCAAGGAAGGTATTGTTAAGCCTAATCAAATTATTCGTAAGAAATATGTTGTAAGTTTTAAGTAAGAAAGGTGCTGTATTTAGAAAAGTATCAACGAAGTGATGTAAAGTTACCCTTATAGAATTGTATTAAAGTGTACGTATTGTGATTCAAACGTCTACTTATTTAAATTATCTATATATTAACATTTTACAAACAATAACTTCTACATATATATATATATATATATGGAAGTAGCGTAAAGGCGTGTTTTAAAAATAAAGATAAAACAAATTAGCTCTTGCTTTTCTTATCTGGTCATGGTCCCGAAATTTCATAAAGATCTTGTAGCATTTAGAGCTATAACATGTGGCTTTGGATCACATTTGGAAAACGGTAAGAAAAAATTGTTAATATTTTTAAAAGAAATCTTTGATAAAGTACTAAATGTTAAGCCGGCTTGTATATTTAAAAACAGCTTTAAGCTAGTTAAGCGTTTAAAACAAATGAAAACCATTTCAAGATTAACAGCGTATGATTTCGAGGACTTTTACAACCAATTTGGAATACCTTAAAATAAAAATTATGGATATTTTCAATAAATATAATTCCTCTGATATACGACAAGAATGTTTTACTGATTTGTTTAATTTTGTTGTGCGACAAAATTACTTATATGATGGTAAAAATGTATATAAAGAAATTAGTGATATTCCAACTGGGGGAAGCTGCTGTTCGATTTTAGCCGATATTTACTTACATATGTATGAGGAACAAATTGCTACGAACGAGGATATGAAAAGTTTTCGTTATATTGATGACATTTTAATAGTTAGATGTAATAAACTGAAACAGAAGAACTTCGACTGTTATTCGAATAGTTTAAATTTGAAATTGGCGTCAAAAAGTTTAAAAAAAAATGTAAATTATTTAGATATTAATATCGAGATAAAAAAAAAAGAAGGAGAGTTATTAACAAGCATATATAACAAACATAATAGCTTTAATTTAGACACTATAAAGATATCACATTTCGGTTCAAATGAGCATATTTCAATCTATAGAAACATTTTTGTTAACGGTTAAACCGGATAGAAAGATTGACCTCAAATATTGTGGTTAAAATTGAAGAGCTGTACATATGGTATATTCAGGCACTGCACTGCGGTTATCCTGGGAAATTTTTAAAAAGTTTGTTGTATAATGTCGTAAAGTGCAAGACTTATTACAAAGATATAGAGGATTTGTTGATGCGAAGGGAAGAGTAAATTGTCAGTTTGACTGTTTTGTGGAGACTTGCACTTTGATGGAGTTTTAACGATTAGTTGATTTTGTTTTTGTTGGGTTTTGTTATTTCAAATGTTTAGTTCGTTTTCCCATTTGGACTTGAGAGGAATATGTGAGAGCGTTGTGCACGTAAAACTGGTTTAATCCCTCTGAGCATGTCGCAATACCGCCTACCTCCATTGGTTTAAATTCTGGATATTTCATATTCTTTAAAGTTTGCTGGTTTGTTGTCGTGAGATGAAGAATTTGTTTTTAAGTTAATTTAGAAGTTGTCAATTTTTTTCAGTTTAGTTATTTTTATTTTGTATCAGTTCAGTGGTTTTGTCAATTTTGGTATAGTTTTTGGATATATATATATATATATATATATATATATATATATATATATATATATGAATATAAATATAGGTATATGTGAGTGCGTGTGTGCTGCTTTATAATTGAATACATTCATTTTACCCATCTGCATAAAGTCAACTAAATGTAGCACCTATTCCAACAGTGTATACATTTGAATTTCCTATTTCGATGATAAGAGATTTTATCAGACACAAAAAAATGGAAAAATAGTTAAATAATATAAAATGAAAAATTAATAAAGGTATCATATTATTATTAAAAAATTGTGGAAATAATATGCGTAAAAAATAATAAATAATAATAATAATTTTATTGCGATATTAAAACACTTTCCCATTTGGTGAATGTTATCGAGAATGCGAATTGTTTTTTTTTCTTTTTCGAAAAACATTTTTATCACAAAAAGGAACATTAATTTGACAACAAATTAAAACAATTCTTGCACGTTCTTTTCCAAACATTAAACTATATTCAGAATACTTCATCTTTTTATAACAATTTCTGTTTACGCTGCGTCATATATTGATAAAGAATATCGTTGCTTCTGAACGCACATTGAGAAAAAAGAAATCCTGTAGAAGATGGCCATTGCCATTTGGCCATTAAACGGAATATTACGCACGTTGGTTCATTCTTCAGATTTCTTTTTTAAAAAAGGATATTATTCCTAAAACTTCCTTTGCGTAATATCTTGTCATTTTTAAAATAAAAAATACTTTCGATTGCAAATCATTTTTATTTTTACCGGCGTAATTTATTCTATAACGTAAAAAAATATTTTGCCATAAGTCCTCAAATGACTAAAGATAGGAAGTTCTTGCTTTTTCTTTATTTCAAACTTTACGCTTTATGAGCAGAAAAATACTCACATGTAGCATGTTGATAACAAAATTAAAACAATTCTTGCACGTATTTTTTTTTTCCAAACATTAAACTATATTCAGAATACTTCATCTTTTTATATCTTCCTGTTTACGCTGCGTCATATATTTATAAAGAATATTTTTATTGCTTCTGAACGCGCATTGAGAAAAAAGAAATCCTGCAGAAGATGGTCATTGTCATTTGGCCATTAAACGGAATATTACGCACGTTGGTTCATTCTTGAGAATTCTTTTTAAAAATGGATATTATTCATAAAACTTTCTTTCTGTAATATCTTGTCATTTTTAAAATAAAAAAAAAAACTTTCGATTACCGAATTTATTATGCAAATCATTTTTATTTTTACCGTCGTAATTTATTCTACAACGTAAAAAAATATTTTGTCATATGCAAATGACTAAATATAGGAAGTTCTTACTTTTTCTTTATTTCAAACTTTACGCTTTATGAGAAGAAAAGTACTCACACGTAGCAAACTGTCTTAGTTTCTTTAAATGAATTTAATTAATCGGTTAATTACAATAATATAATGAAGAATGATAAAGAAAAAAAATAATAATCTGGTATCACCTTGTAGGCAAAATCTACAAACTGAAAAATCGGAACTAAATATATCACATATTAATATTAACTGGCAAATATTATATTAATATCATACCATGTGATTTACAGTACATGATATATATATATTGACATTTGTGAAATTGCCTTTTTCATTCATCTTAAATAATAACTAATTGATTGAATCAATAACATTGGTTCTTGTACTATGATGAAGATAAATATTCTCACACCAGAAACATCATGAGGAGTTAAGTTTTCTTCTTTCTTTTCCGAAAAACATCCTTCATTCTTGCCCTCGAATCACTGAAATTATTTCATTAGACGCAATATCGCCAGTCACGAAGAGCCAGCTGATAAGACAAAGAAGACTTTACACAAGGGTGAACAACAAAATTTTCGCAAATTACACTCAGATAAATTGTTTCCACTTTCTATAATAACAAATTTTTCTAAGGACATATATAAGAAATCTTTAGTTATAAAAGCGAAGCTTTTACTGTACATAATTTCAGCAAGTGTGTTTTTAAAGCAGAAAACACACAAAAAAATAATAAAACGATTCTAAAATGATCTTCAAAAATAAGTAAGCAAATTTATATTTTTATATAATTTAAAATAGTTAATTTTCTCTTTAACCTCGAAGACTCGTCGCTAAAAAAGCACTGTTTACAATAATTGCTTTACTTTTCTCGCTTTCTCTGTTATATTCTATCTTAATGATATCATTAAAAAAAATTAGTTAATTTTTTTTTAAAACACACAAATATAATTATAATTGGTGTTTAATTAACCAATGTTTTATATTAAGAAACCTGATGTTTGTGATGTTAGTGTTTTAAGTAATTTTCTATATTTACACTTATTCAAATTGGACTTTTAACACATTATTGTAATAGTTAAATTTTTAAATTGATTTTTAATTTTATAAAGTTTTAACTCATTTAAGCAAAATTGTTCTACTATGTTCATTAATTGTGTATATTTTCTTACTTTAAACTGTATTTCTTTTGAGTTTCTTTTATCCATTTTCGTATTTTTAAACTGTGATTGATGTCATTGGCTTTTATAGAAATTCTAAGAATGAAAATCAAATCGAACTCTTATCTTCCTCAATGCTTGAAGAATTTCTGTTCGATTAATCAATTTTTGTACCGCCGAACGTTCCCAGAACTATCGAACGCAATGTATCATAACGAAATTTTCATTCTCCTTTTAAACAGAGAGGAAGGCAATTTATTTCGTGTGATAGTTGCGCATAAGTTGACTCTTCTTGCATGAAGTAACTGGTATCGACGCAAAAGATTAAAATGACAATTTTACAATGAATAAAACGGATGAACGGCACTGAAAAGAATTTTTAAATTGAGAAAAGGTATAAAATATTGAGTTCAGTTTCTCTGAATCTAAAGATTTATTTTCTTGTACCCTTTAAATATATATATATATATATATATATATATATACATATCTCAGAAAAAAGAAAGTAATATTTAAGTAATTACATGTTTGTTTTAAAAAGATCATTTCATACATTTACATGGCACATAATTTGATTCATGATCCAGTAAAATATTGATTTATAGACATATTTATAATGTAAAGTTTCAAACGTTCTTTGACAAATTAACAAACTTGGCACACTAAAGAATAAAACAAAAAACGGCAATTTATAGGAAGCAAAAATTATGAGTTGGAACAATGTAATTAATATTTCGTCGATTAAAACAAATATTTACTAATTATTCAACTCTTTATTAAATTAAAAATATTCTTAGAATTTGCAACTTAATATCTGGTCTGTCTATAAAACGAATAATTATAAGGTAACGATAAACATTTCTCTGTCGTTCGATTTGAATGTCACATCTAAAAAATAACGGAAAAATTTATTTAAAAGTGTGTAAAGCGTATAATTCTTCTATTTCTAATTTATCTCAAAATAACGATTTATTTTAAAGGAGAAATTTTAAAGATTAATGTTTAAAAAATAATGTCTCTCAGATTGTACGTAATGTATTAAAATCTGTAATTTTAAATATTAAATGCAGAAAGTAGTCTAAAGAATATTAAAACTAAAGTGGGTATACTGAGATAATTTTTAATTGTTGATTTACGTCTTTTTTTATAAGACATTTTTGTGAATAAATAATTGGCGGAAATTTAACAAGATAATAAATTAGTTTTCTACTCATTTCACATTCCCCCTATTTGAATGCAAATTAAATAACGTTTATACAAAGGGATAAAAAGGATAAATACATGATAAAAAATAAAAGGTAATTCGAGGATAATTTATAATGTGAATAAACTACATTTTTAGATCCTAATACAGGAATGAAAAAAAAAAAAGTTTCATAACTATAGTATAATTTCTGTTATGGTAATGAGTAATATTATGTTGCATGTTACAAAATTACTAAAGTGTAAAAAACTCAACTAACCATTCACACTCTGAGTGCAATTTTGGTTTCACCTGTGAGTATTTTACATTCATTCAAACAGGTATACAAAAGATTCACTTATCATAAAATGTCGAATGTATTGATTTATTTAACCTGAAATCTAATTTTTTGTTTAATAATATTTTTTACCTAACCTGTAAGAAAACCTTATTGAATTTTGTCCCATTCATGCATAAATTTATATCAGATTATCCAGCACCGAGGTTTTCAGTCGTTGTATTGCAATCGTTGTAAAACCTTAATTTGTATCATTTTTATTGTAAATTATAAAATGTTGTTTTCTTTAATTGTATGGTGGTATTTGTACGTTTTAATATGTAATTTTTTATTTCAAGAACGTTTAAGATTAAAAATTACTTATAAATATTTTTAATTTAATTTAATTAATCTCTGATCTACACTGTTAAAATTTTGCAGCAAAATGGCTAGCATTTAGAATTTTTTCATAGATAACGGTTACTTAAGCGTAAATTTAATAGATCATGATCATAATATGATGCAAAATATAGTCATAATACATACATAATTGTTACTTATAAAAAATGATCAGGATCGATTAAATTTACGCTGGCGTAACGGTTATCTATGAAAATGTTCGAAAGACTAGACAGTTTTTTGCAGATTTTTGACAGCATCTGAGATACGCGGGAATACACTACTTTTTGTTCAAAGAGGTCTGATATATTTTTAAAATGAATGTAGCGTGAGTTTAATACTAATTTTAGGCATTCTGAATGCCTACATTACACATTCAAAATTGAATATACATTATAGACTGCAATGCAAGAAATATTAACAGTCATATGAGCTTGTTTATATATTGAAATGAGGCGAAATTTTTGATCAAAATTGTATTTAATTCTGAGTATATAGTAAACTAGAATTTGTTTCAAATGTGCTTGATAGAAATTATCTGTCTCTTAAATTTATTCCAATGTGTTCAGATACAAGAAAATTACTTCAGTACTAGTACGTATAAAAATGAGTAACAAACAAAGTACTGAAAATATCTCAATGAGTATTGCAGTATTCAACTAAAAGTTTAAATTATTCTATAGGCGAAAAGTCTATTATTGAAATAATTATATAGGTTTGTTATTATATATATATATATATTTATAATTTAAATTTAAATATGTATATTAAATATTACCTACCTTAGATATCTTTCAGTGTATTCAGTATTTCATGAAACGAGTAACAAACAAAATACTAGAAATATATTTTTTAATTATGCAGTATTCAACATAAAGTCCAAATTAATCTAAAGCCAATAATTCATCCTTGAAATAATTAAAAAAAAATAATATATGATATACATACACACATAATAATATTAACTTAATTACTTGCATACATTCCCATATAGCATGAAAGCTCTCGAATAGTTCCCCATCCCCAAATCCTCCTAATACTAAGATAGGGACCTCCTGAGGAAGAGACTTTTAAGAACGTCCTACGAAACAACTTCCGAGGAGGTCATTCCTGGGGAAATCACAGTGCTGGCGCCATCTCTTGAGTGATTCTGGAGTAAAATACTTATTTTTTGTTGTCAAATAAAGTGAATTCAATTTGATCGGGTTCGATCAGTTCGTTTTATTTTACTAACTTTAGATTTATTTGTTTTTAGAATATCAGATAATTGCTATTAACTTTAAGTTATTTTTATTATAATAACTTTTAACGATTTAAAATTTAATTAAATATTTTAATTTTTAATGTAATATTTTAAATTGTATAATGTAATATTTTAATTACCTCAATTCATTATTTTAAATAATTTTTATGGTTTACCTTAAAAACTAAATTGTGTACATTTATAGTTATTTTATTAACTTTTAAAAATATTATATAAATTTATCTTTTTTATTATTATTACTTGTTTATTAATCAAGGAATCAGTTTAATTTATTTATATTAAACTTAATAACAAATTTCTAAAAAACAACCGCCTAGAGAGAAGGGATCTTTTTTTTTAGTCGATTTCCGAAGCAATATTTCTTTTTAGTCGATTTCCGAAGCTCTTATAGACAAAAACGTTCCAAATATGGGCAAACGAAAAATATGTTCTTAGATTTTCCATTTTATTCTTTCGAGGGCCACAATCAGTTAAAAAATATATAAATTTTAACATTCAGCAAAAAATTTGAAAAAGTTCAATTTCGTGGGAGTTTTTTTCTACCTTTTTTTCGAAACGCGCATTGATTTCAATTGTAGATATACACACAAAAAATATACATAATGAGGATACTGTCTTATCTGCGATAGTGCAATTGTTTTTAAAAAGGCAAATATTAACCTTAAAAAAAATCTGTGACTGGAAGTCACTTCTCGCCACCCTAGGGCAGTATTAAAACTAACTAAATGCCGGTATCTTTGTTTAATCCTACAATTTCTCCTTACTCTCGATATACATTGCGGATGAAAATATCGAAACAATTAGGTGATTAGAAGTAGTTTTAAGATTAATTGACCCGAAGCGAAAAGAAGATGGAAATACACATAGGTGCCAACCTCAAACTAATCTTCCGTAATACTTGCGTTAATTTGTCTATGGTTTAATAAGTTTATTTATTTATTTATTTATTTATTTAAGAAATGAAATGAAATATGTTGCATGTAGAATACTGGAATTAATTAATCCTGGAAATAAATTTTCTGGTTCGAAATGTGGTTAACCTGTGTTAAATTAATCCAGATATTACGGAAGGCTAGTGGAAGGTTGGCAGCTGCAAATATAGCAATTTCATAAACTAAATATTAATATTTTTTTCAGAAGATTTTCACACAGGCTTCAAAAACATTGTATTTGTAAATGATAACAATTTACAAGAGTTTGGAAGGTAAGAACTATGTTTAAATCTATTAAATAACCCGACCTTAATAAAAAAAAATATCAATTTGTGTTCAAGAATTCTTTATACAGACTTCAAAACTATAATTATAAATATAACTCGAAAAATTGCAAGGAGTTTGGACAGTAAGAACTTTTTTAAAAATATATTAAATGACTCGATATGAAATAAAATTTCCGCACACTTTATAATTCTGAATCCGCTATTTTTGTCGAAATATGGAAAAACATTAAACACCCGCTTAAAAAGAGTACATTTTACGTTAAAATGGCTCATTTGGTTTTGAAAATATAAATAATGAGGTCACCAATACGAGATTTGGGCAGCTAAAATATATGGGCAGCTAATCTTTTAGTGCACTTATCAGCTTTTCTGAAGGCCGGAGGGGCATTACATAGTACAACAATTTCAATTAGAGCTAAGCACTAAGTCTCCTTCACGAACTTTCTTCTGAGTCTAAGGCGTTACTCTAAATTTAATGTTATGATAATTGGTAAGTGCAATACAGTGAAAGAAGCGATAAAATGCTGAGTAAATTTTATCTTACAAATATTTATAAAAAAAAAATCTTAAGGTAATTTTGAATTTAAAATATTTTATAAATATAATTTTTAATAAAATTGATTTATCAATAGATGTAATAATACAACAAGTTAAGTTGTTTAATAAAATGTAAGCTTATTATATATTATTTCAGATTTATGTAAATGCAAAGTTTCATCAGGTTTATAGCGTACCTAATATTGATTGGTCTTTAGTGAGTGTAGGATTACGTTTATTTTCATCAAGAGTACAATTAAACTCTATCAGAGGAAATTCATATATTTCCGTAATTTTAATTAAACATATCTGTGTAATTCACAATTACAGTGATTTTCAGCTCTACTGAATATTTTGATGCATTCGAATATCAGCATTAATAAAATGTGTAGAATTGTACTGAATCAATAACAAGATTTCGGAATTAACCTTTATAAGAAAGGTGCTTGGATGTGTTAATATGTATATTAACATATTATAATCAGATTATATTTTTTCCCATTACTTAAAATTTATGCATGAAATAAGAGACAAAATCAAATACCATTTTGAATGTTTATTAATATATTATAATCAGATTACATTTTTTTCCATTATTTAAAATTTATCCATGAATTAAGAAAGGAAATCAAGTATACCTTTGAATACAGTTTAAATTCTAATACCTTTTGATTCCGTATCTGATGCCTTGCGTGGGAAAAATTCTAAATTTTACTAACATAATGCTTTGCATCTGTAATTCAAAAAGGAAATGCTTAAATAAATAAATCTTCTAATCTTTCACAAAGCTGGTCCAAAAGAATGAGGTCTTACTTATAACTATGTATGCTGCAAGATTTGCAAATGCAATTTCAAAAATATGCGTAATTGAAAAATCGGTTGTTCAACTCTCAAACTAAGTATTAAGTCATAATTTCAAATTGAATTTGACTTATAAGTGTATTTTAAAACAAAAGTATTGTATTTTTTCTAAGGTTCCGTAAAATCTGCACTATTCTATAAATCTCAGATGAAATGTTTTATAAAAATGCAACTGTTACAAAATCTTATTTAAAGATCTATTTTAGTAATTAGGCTAACAATTCAGTATTTTTGTTTTACAAATTTTCTAAATTTTAAAATGAAGCTCAAATAAAAAATATACTTTTGGCATGTAAAACTTTGACTTTAAATACTTCAATTTTGCGATTAAAAATTTTTAATCTATAAATTATTTTTTAAGTTCTCTAGCTGGAGTACAAATGGAGAACAGATAATCAACAACGTTTAAGTAAAATTAATGTTGCCACAGTCAGTGACTACTCGTCACGTGATTAACAATCGTTTTACTACCAGAGTTTTTTAATATTAAATCCAAACTTGTCTACTAGTGGTAGGTTCTACGATTAAACAAGCAGGAATTGTGTTTATTAAAATACTGGTAATAAAGCAGGGTTCGCAAAAACCCGGGTTTTTTTGAAAAAACCCAACGCACATGGGTTTTTTCGGGTTTTTTCATGAAAAACCCAATTTTCCCCGGGGAAAATCGGGTTTTTTCAAAAGTACAATATATGCGATATTACGTTCTTGCATACTGCATTATTTATATATTATATATACTATACATAAAACAATACATTGTTCTCTTAAATGCAATATAATTGTAAAGATATTTTACAAGTTATAAATTGTATAAATTATATGAATTTAAATCAATTAAGTGTCAGTGTTTCTCACAAATTAGTTTTAAATATAATAGAAGATATAAAATTGTTAATTTGCTTTAAAATCAAATAATGAATAGAATAGTAATATTTAAAATTAAAATAGATAAGTAGAAAAAAAAAAAGGGATAAACTAGTTGGATGTGCCAATCCCAAAACTTTCCTCTATCTCATACATGTTAATAATTCAAAATTCGTTATCACAGTGCCACATCTATGCCCATCACAAGAATTGTAAAATATAGGTTCGTTGAATTGGATGCATTTAACAAGGAGATGTAAGTATCACATTGTTTCAAACAAATCATTGAATTTTGGAACCCACCCTCTTAGATGTCCACAACCAAAATTTTCAACCCAAACAGTATAAAATCAACACCTGTTGTTCAGTTTGCATCCAAGTCTAATAAGGATCTATTTGCATGAAAATGAAACAGAATATTAAGTTTGATTAAATTACATGCATTAGTTTTTGAGATATAGATTTTGCAAAAATCGTAAAAAATTCAGCATACCAACACTACCTGCTATTAGGTGCAATTTACACCTAATAGCTATTTAATTTGCTATTAGGTACTAAACCTAATCAGTAACAGCTTACGTCAAAGTCTAACTGAATCCGAAGTTTGATGAAAATCCATGCATTAATTCTTGCGATATTGCAGAAATCATACAAAATACAGCACAACAGAGCCACTGTTGGGTTATATTCACCAAAAACTAATCAGCACCAGTTTATATCAAGGTCTAACTGAATCTAAATTTTTATTCAATTCCGGACATTAGTTCTTAAGAAAAGAGTTATTGCTGAAATCATGAAAAAAATGCAGCAAAACAGTGCTACCTGTTGGGCGATATACACCAAAACTTGATAAGCAACAACTTACCTTGTAACTGAATCTGAAGTTTGATGAAAATCCATGCATTAGTTCTTGAAATAAAGCTATTTTCAAAAATTGAGATAAATGCAGCACAGCAGCACCACCTTTTGGGCAATATACACCAAAAACTAATCAGCATCAGTTTACATCAAGGTCTAACTGAATCTAAAGTTTTGTGAAATTCTATGCATTAGTTCTTGAGATAGAGCACCCACAAAATTTTTGTCACATGCAGACAGATGTTTTCTAAAAAACATCAAATCGTCTTCAGGAGATTTTTAAAATGTATAAGTCCATCGTAAACTGGAAGTCGAAATTTTTCACAAACTAAATACTTTCTTCTTGTAAAGATAGAAAAAAGTAAAAATACGTATATTTTATTTTCATGAATGTAATTCAGTTGAATTTTTTATATAAAGATGATATGCCTCTATAATTATGTACTATGTATGTTGCCTACTATGTTCTATGTTAGTAAAGTATTTCAATGTGCTAAAATACATTTTTATTTTACCTCGGGTGTTTATCTAATGGCTTTTATACATTTTTTTTTTTTTTCAAAATTAACAGAAATGACTTAAATTCATTAAATGTATATGGTTAAAATTTTAAATATTTCTGAAAATTGAAAAAACCCACATTATGGGTTTTTCAGCGGGCTTTTTCAAGTGGGCCCATTCTGAAAAAACCCGGTGGGTTTTTTCAAACTGGGCCCAGCTTTGCGAACCCTGTAATAAAGTGATTGCGAGCCCTTTATGATCCGCTTCCGTTCACACTCCTCCAACTGCCACATGCTCTCATTTTCCTTTCCCATCTGTTACGATTAAATAAGGTATACGTTTAATAAAAGATTGATTTATAATAATATAAATTATGTAATATTTGGATTTTAATTCTTATCATGTTATTTAACATTAAGTTTCAAATATTAATAGGGAACATAACATTCTCAAATCTAAGAAAAATTAATTTGCATTTACAGAATGCTTTTCATTTTCTCTCCCAGTAATATGAATGAAAATGGTATAAATATTAGGATTTCGAAATAACTCTCAGGAAAAATAATCAGTTTTTTTTTTACATTAAAATTTGTAATAAATTAAAAAACCAAGAACATTCAAATCTAATTACTTTTTCTACATCATTCAAATTAAATATATCAAGGATTTAAAAATATATATTAGAATGGTTTAATTTATTTGTGGGTTAAGCACTTAACCAGAGCAGTAACCACTCTAAACTTTTGTAGAAGAGATTCAGAAATTCAAATTAAATCTTATAATAGGCTTTTTGATTATTGGTTATTTAATTTGTATTTAACAAAAAAAAAAAAAAATCTTTAGGTTTTAATTATGATCCATTTATTAAAATCCATTTTTTATCAAAAAAGTTAAAATGTTTTTCTTAGTAGTCATTACTCAGCATAATTAAGATAAATGAAAGAGAAAATTACAGAATTACATAAATGTAAAATTTCTTTGAACAAAATAATTATAATTATCGTTATGGCCTAATACTTTTTAATAAAATTAATTAAAAAAAATAATTTTTAGAATGTTTTTCTGCTCTCATTTTTAACATGTGCATTTATATTTTGGAGAGACATTTAGATAAAATATTATTTTTCCTGCGTTTACTTCCAAAAAACATAATCTTTTAATATGAAATAAATATATTAATGCTCTTTCGTAAAGGAATATTAACATTTTATTCCATTATGTTTTATTATAAATATGCTGCAGCTGTTATTTATATATTCAACACAAAAAAATCACTAAAAGGAAGACGATTCATCCGTGATATGGAAATGCAGAAAAACGTGTGAAAATGTATCCTTAAGCAATCCAAAAATTCTAAAGTAATCCATTTCTATGCATTGAGATCAGTAAAGCAGCATCAATGATAATTAGAATGGCAATGAACAACAATGAAAGCCTCTCTCACATACACAAACTTCTATCTTTATTATTATAGATTTTTCACTAGAATCATTCATACGTTCTAATGGTAAATATATAATTGAGATTTTGAAGTTTTTAGTTTAGCATGCCTTTGTTTTATTACTTTAAAGGATGTCCCATGTATAATAAAAATAATAATAAAGAATTTAACACAAAATTAATGCAAGAACGATTACGGATTACTCGAATATTATTTTCGGTGCATTATAATTTTCGAATTCTTTTGATAGAATGTCTTTGAAACTTCGTACAAAATGTTTTCAGAAGAAACCAACTTTAAAATTCTGAATGTTATTGAATAATCGATTTTCATTTCTTTTAAAATGTTAAAACACTAACCAGACTTGAAGAATATATTTTATGTGTTATTATTAGAGTTTCTTTCGAAGCTGTCTAAGCAACTTTTACTTATGTAACAAATAATGCGGGAAATATTCATGCTTTATGCTGGGTAAAAATAATATTAAAATTATACCTGAATTAAATGGAACACACAACATTTCCTATGTACTTCAGTTTTCCATGTAAATTTAAATCCCTGAAACTATCTATTAGTTTCTTTAGTTCTTAAAATAATCAACGCATTTTTGATTTAAGGGAACAGGATAAGCAAAATTCAACCAAAAAATCGATTTTTAATTTTTTATATCATTAAATAGTTTAAACTTTTATCTTTTCAACGATGTATTACACATGTTTATTCATATAAAAAAAGCGATTTTTTTCGAAAGCGATAAAGATTTTTTTTCATTCTTTCTAAGAGCACTTCACAGCAGAGGGCTACTTTTTAAAAATTCAGATTTCTTGATTACCTTCTTGATGTCTTGATCACCACTTTTGTGAAATGGTAAAATCCCCATTGTTTTCGCTTTAATATGTTATTAAATAAGGCGAATTTTAATGTTTCAAAAAAGTGGTACAATCAAGAAATCAGAAAAAAATAGTCCACTGACAACACTGCTTTACTGCTTTAATTGACTTTTTCTCAAAACTTTGATTTTTCAGGTTTGTGTTCTTTTTTTCAATATCTATTAAACTTAAAAACTCAGATTTTTCTAAATGCTTATATTATGTTATAGTACATACTTTAACACAGGTATTTAATGATCTGTTGAGAATTATTTATTTTAGGCAGTGAAAGCTTACCAAAAATGCCAAGTTAAAAATGTCTTTCAATAAATAATTAATAATTAACTTTCAGTTTCATCTAGAAAGAAAATGGCCTGCTAATTTACGCAAAGCATATTATTCAAACTACTCTAAAATATCTAGACCTCTATCTTTCACCATTTTTCAGAAAACGGTACATAAAATTTGCGTGTATTAACATAACCGACATAGAGCTTAGCCGGTCCCCTTAAGTGGGTAGATCACCTACAGCAGCTCGATATTGCTTGATTTTAACACGATATTACAAACATTTTTGGAGTTGAAAATATTTCTTCAAATTAAACATTTTTTTTAGAATAAATTGAACAAATCTTTTTTTAAGTATTCCTTTAAATAATTTTAATGATACATGATTATAATTTAGTTTAATTAAGACAAACAAATTAAGGATTTTCAATGACATACATGTGTTGTTCGCAGCATTAATATATATATATATTCGGTATATCCACTTGATATTACCTATATATTCTCTTACAATATAGTACTTAACTTCAACCTAAATTAATAATGTAGTTTACACATGAAAATATATTTTCAGGTAATAAAACCATAAAACGCAAATTCTATGATAAAATTTTAATATAAATTAAAAAAGAAATATATATATTACAGGTGCTTGCATAAAAATAGGTTGAGGTTATAAAGGTATATGAGATACAATAAGATTCACAATTTTAAGTTTCTATGTTACTTAGTTTTGGAAATATGATGCGCGCAATGTCAAAAATATCTGATTTGAGTAAAATAGCTTTAAAGTTAAAATTCACTTTGATTTGGATAAATATTGGTTTCACATATTTTATCATAAAATCGGTTTTAATTTAGTATTGTCATAATTTTTCGGTAACATGTTATTCTATATCACAATATATATTCCAAACGGAAAAGTAAAATATTTATTTGCTTAAAAGACGTTACTAAAAACCAATTAAATGTAAATTAAAAACCTATATTGACATGTTTCAACTCCTTCACTGAGTCATCATCAGAATGTATAACAGAAATTACAAATACAATGCATATGAAAAAGGGAAAAAAATCATCGAATACAAACAAGTAAACATGTAATGCGCCCTACATTTTCACCATCGCACGTGTTCCCTTTATGTTACGACTCTGCAATTTATCGAACCATTCAATCCAAATATTCCGGATGCGAAAAGATAACGTATCGTTACAAACCTCTGACCCTCTTAAATAAATTTCAATGGACTACCTTATAAATAATTGAAAACAAAAATTAGACCTGTAGATTAATTTACTCTCGTTAAAAAATATGTTAATGCTCTCTATTTGATTCAGCCGGGATAAAGCAGTATTGCCTCTATTATTTTTTATGTCCGCCCTATGTTCTTTACATCTGATATTGAATTTTTTTCGTTGGGTTATACCTATATAATGATTTCTGATTCCCCACTCTATAATAAATGGGATCATATAAACACTTGAGAGGCCATCCTTATTAATAGATCAATTTTAGTGTCTAAAAGTATATTTAATTTCGGAGGAAGTTTCTCGATCAAACATAAACCAAATTTTCTTAATAGTCCAGGCAATAGGGATTTTTACCTAGCAAAATTAATGGTAGTACTGAAAATCGGCTTTCTAGATGTTTTTTGGGTCGCTGAATCCGAATTTGTAACTTCCCACCAAAATTTCCCCCGGCAACCTCCCCAAAATTCGGGGGAAATTTTGGTGGGAAGTTAAAAATTCGGATTCAGCGAACCAAAAAACATCTAGAAAGCCGATTTCCAGAACTACCATTAATTTTGCTAGGTAGAGTCCCTATACGGTCTCTATTGCCTGGACTATAAATGATTTTTTATATTTTCAATGAAACCCGGGAAATAACTTGCCACAACCCTTTTCATATTAACTTCATTAACAGTTTTATTTTTAGAATTATCGGTGTATATTTTATCAAAGGAGCTCTTATGGTTATTAGTGGACGTAACTAAGGCTTATTACTCGTAGTTATTTACATTTGTAACATGTTATTCTTTCATAATAGACAAAAAAAAATTGACTTTTAAAAAAGTTTTAAGGTGATATCCTCCCTTAATTAATTAATCTAAATAATATTTTTTTAAATAATTGGGTTATGTATATAACAATAAATAGTGACCACTTCGAAATATATTGTATGAATCATGTCTATCGCTAATATATTTCATAAATAAAAATTCATTCCAATTTTTAGGTCTAGAATTGTTATTGTGTAATAATTATTTTAGTAATTGGACTATGTACGTAACAATAATTAGTGATCATTTCAAAATATATTGTATGAATCATGTCTATCGCTAATATATATCATAAATAAAAATTAATTCCAATTTTTAGGTCTAGAATTGTTATAGTGTAATAATATTTTAGTAATTGGGCTATGTACGTAACAATAATTAGTGATCATTTCAAAATATATAGTATGAATCATGTCTATCGCTAATATATTTCATAAATAAAAATTCATTCCAATTTTTAGGTCTAGAATTGTTATAGCGTAATAATTATTATAGTAATTGTTCTTTTAACAAAGGAGGACACACAGGACGAACATTAAATCTGATGCTGTCATTCCTAATTTTGTCTCTCGCATCGTTTTCAACCTCTAATATAAAATAATCAACATCTGAGATTTGATTTAATAAGTTAGATTAGTCTAACTATTTAAAAGTTTCAAAATATACAGGGTGTCCTAAAATAAACTTATGGTTTTTGAAATTTCTAAATAAAGGAAATGGTTATTCTTACTTAAAATTATGTTCTATGTCTGAATATATTTTACTGCACTTCCTTTTTTTCGTTACCAAAGTTTGTTAACATTGTTCAAACTGTTACAATGCACAAATTAGTGTATAAAAATGTATCGTAGTTAACTTAATTTTGAATGTTATCATTTTAGCTGTTTAAAAAATGGTTTTTAATGCAAAATCGCAAGGGTTTGATCTTAACATTGTTACAGTGTTAGACAATGCTTTGCTATACAGGGTGATTAAAAAAAAGATGGGAAAATTTTTAAAAGGTGATAGTACACACCCAAACAAACATTTTGTATCAAAGAATGCATGGTCGAAAACTAAACGTAAAAAAGTTAGAGGGCGCCAAAAGTTATGTACTTATACGAGGCAAAAACACACAATGAACGATTAAGTTAAGTTACGAAAACAAATTTAATGGCATTTGATTACAATAAGTGCTCAAAACATTGACCGGCAGCTGTTATGCACGCAGTAGAACGGCGAAGAACAGATTGGCGAATTTTCTGAAACACACCAGGCGCCACCGCGCTCGCCAGATCTTTAATGTCTCGATTTTTTATGTGGGGACAGCTAAAGGCTCTTGTGTATGAGACTCCTAGTGAATCCGCAGAAGAACTTGTCGCCAAGCTTTCGGGTGCTGTAGGGGAAGTTCGCGATATACCTGGTGTGTTTCAGAAAATTCGCCAATCTGTTCTTTGCCTTTGTACTGCGTGCATAACAGCTGCCGGTCAATGTTTTGAGGACTTATTGTAATCACATGCCATTAAATTTGTTTTCGTAACTTAACTTAATCGTTCATTGTGTGTTTTTGCCTCGTATAAGAACATAACTTTTGGCGCCCTCTAACATTTTTACGTTTAGTTTTCGACCATGCATTCTTTGATACAAAATGTTTGTTTGGGTGTGTACTACCACCTCATAAAATTTTTCCTATCTTTTTTGAATCACCCTGTATATGTGCGATATTTGGAACTAAAACAAGAATGAAAACGAGCTTTCTCCCTAAAAATGTTATTTATACCATGTCTAAGTAAGTCAATGTGGAATGCTTCGAAATACAGCGTTTGCGTAGAAAATGGATGTTAATTTTAATTTTTCATATTAAAAATAAGTGATTATAAGGAAGTGTGGTCTGTAAGGGAAAAAAATGATAATACAGAATTTCCTTATCAGCGAGAAAGATTATTGCAATTAAAAAGATTAAAGTGCGAAAAAGATTATTGTAATTAAAAAGGACACATATAGAAATCACTAATATAAATGCACTATTATAAACGCATTTACAACTCGGAGGTTCTCATATCTAATTTAAACAGCATTTTGGTATGAAGGAGAAATAATTGAACCTATGTTGCCCATGAACATCCTAAGCAAAACAGCAGCCATGACTGCTTTTCTAAAACTGAAACCTAAAAAATATCCTTTATGTTGTAAATTGTCCTGTGCTACACTGTGTGATGATATATTTAATAATAAATCATGGCAGTAATCGGCTGTTTCACAACTTGCCGTAATCTGCTTTTTTAAGGTAGATAAATCTCTTTAGCTTCAGTTTTCTGTGTGTTGTTTAACCAGGACTACAATGTACAAAAATTCAAGTATTTTTTAACCTACGAATATAAATTAAAACCACGTACGATGTAATATAACCTGGATATAATATGCCACGTAATACACAACAACCTCTTTTGAGTCACCTATGGTTTTGTAAAGCGTTCTTTAACTTTAGAAATCTTAAAAACTAAAAGATTTAAAAAAAAAAAAACAATTATATAAAAAAAATTGTTTTGCTGCCACTTACTTTCGAAACGTTTTCGAATAATTTTTATAGCGTATTAATTAGTTTTCTGAAAGCGGAATATTATTTTTTAAGATTATATCAAATCCCAATAAATTATTTACAGCTGCGTAATTCAATTTATACATGGAAGAGTAAATAAATAAATATACACCGGCTGTCGGAAAAATGACTGGTGGATTTTAAAATTCAACAACTTGCAAACGGTGACAGATATTAAAAAAAAAATTGCAATAGGGTTATGTAAGATGTCATGAGGTTTTATGCAGCGATTCCTATATTTAGTTACAAATAGCAGCGATAGATGGCGCTGCAAGAAATAGGCTCTAAATTCAGCTCGATTTTTTGGCCTCTCTGTTCTCCCATGCGAAATAAGGAGATTATAATGTTTTGAATGCATACCAAAGTAACAAAAATCCGGTCTGGAATTAGCACATATTACTCGCAATGTCATCTACTGTTTGAAATTCGAACTAAAATCAAGAACCACAGTAAAAAAACTCCTGACATCATGCATAACCTTACTCCAAGAAATTTTTTTGTATCTGTCACAATCATGTTTGCAAGTTATTGAATTTTAAAAGCCATCAGTCTTTTTTGGGACACCCGGTTCATACATGCATACACACACACACACATATATATATATATATATACAGGATGTCCACGTATAACCTGACCGACCTTTTTACCGAAACCGTTGGTCCTAGAAGCATACTTCCACTTACAAAAATGGTTTTAAATAAGGTAAAGAATTATTTTTAAAGCGATTTGGATCAAGAAAAACATTAATTAAAATGTTACGAAAGATAAATTTTTATACGGTCCCCCGTTCTATAAGTGATATTTAGTAAAAATTTACTGTGACACTAACAAGTAAGACAAAAAAAAAGTCCCATTCCGCTAACATTAAAATTGACCGAGTTATGAAACTTTGAAATGCATGATTCATTCAACTTTTTTGCATCTCGAAACAGATTGTTTCGACCATGCTTTCAGGGGTCATATATAAAGTACTTAACACATTAAGCGCCGCTACATAAATTAACCGATTTTTTTATGGAATCATTGTCTTTTCTTAATGAATAGGATGTCATTAAAGTACTTCTGAAAAAAAAATTCAAAAAAATCTGATTATTTATGAAAAACAGCATGTTCCCGAAATGGGAGCAATGGTGCTTAATGGGGGGTAATTTTTTTTTTTCAAAAATAAACTTTTGCTTTCATGTAGTTATAACAGTTATTTTTCGATTCTTTTAAAATAAAAAGGACTATATCATTCTGAAACAGACATTTTATGAGAAAAGGAGATAAATTACATCTACAATTGTAATACACATCTACATTTATAATTAAAAAAAATTAATTTACCTTTTTATAAGCATTTTCATTACATATCTCTTTATTTTTCATCATTACATTATTTTTACTCCCTATTTTACATGAAAGACGACTGAACAATTTTTATGCTTTTATTTTTTTTTTCTTTTTATAATTAGTAAATCACATATTTTGAATATACGAAAAGCTCAACCTCAACAAATATATCACGAGGTAAATTGTCACATAAATTGTTTTGTATTACATATTCTTCATCTGTTACTATTACGAGATCAGGTGGCAAACAAACGATTTCCGGATCATGCGAATAATCATCTGAACTTTACAGGCCCTGACTATCGCACGGGCACCTGGGGCCCATGCCCTGGGCACGAAATGAGGGGCACAAAATTCTTCATACTTTCATCTAAATTTCCATTAAAAAAGTCATAATTCTGAAAAAATGTGATATTTGAGGTATTAATGCGATGAAATGACAGAGTTTTAGCGTGTAACATGTAAAAAAGCTAGTATCAGTAAATCAAACAATCTAAAGGAGCAGGAAGAATTGAAAGTGTCCTGGACACAGAAACTTGCTAGTCGGGCCCTGTGAACCTACTTGTTCAAAATAATCCAAAGCTTGAGACAAAGTTGAAAATTTCACAGGCATATTCTCTTTAAAATAGAAATAAAAATAAAAAAGGCTGCTAAAGTATATCTTTTAGAAAAAAGAAAATATCTAATAAAGCAAGAAACGTATTTTAAGACTAACACTTCCAAGAAAAGTTTGCTAGGAATGATAAAAAAACGTTTCTAAAGCTTCTATACAGACTATTTTCACGCTCATAATAAAAGCACCGTATTGAGTCATCCTAATTTGAGACATTCCGTCTGGCCTTGAAAACTAACGAAAACGCCATTGCTCCCGTTACGGGAGCAACTCGTTCTTTCATTAATTATGATCAATCTATTATACTTGTTAACTACGGATTTAGGCAGTATTAGACAATAGATAGTTATAAACATATTTTAAATAAAAAATATAATTTTTATTAGGAAGTTATTTTTTTAAAGAAATTTCTTGCGAAAGCAGTCAAAAAGCTAAATTTCGTATTTTTAAATGTTTTCAAAAATAGAAAATGAAAATGAAACTTTTTTTTATAAAATTACTGAAGTCATCTATCTCATATATTCAAAATACAAATAACATAAACTTTTTGACAATACATAAGATGCTTATTTTAGGAAAAAATCCTAAAGTAATGTTCCCAAAATGGGAGCAATGCCGCTTAATGGGTTTTAAACTTATTTCAAGGTATCTGCGCTTTGAAAGAAATCGTACAACTATTACGATTGCGTTAACTTCTATTAAGTTTCAGATTAGTTAAAATTATTGTGTTTTAACATATTTTTAGTTGGTAAGGATTTTGAGGCTATGATTTCTTTTAACAAAAATTATGTTATTTTCAAGGTTTTATTTAACTTGCACCAATCGTCTTTCCATTTTAAAATTTGTACTCGAATTTTTACACACTTTCAAATGTCCGATGGAAGTTAAATTTTACATAATGACTTAAATCCGATGACAATGTAATATCATTATTATTTTCGACACTTACCATCTTATACATACATATATTAGAGGATAAGATAAGAAATTTGGATAGATTACCGCTAACAAGTTTAAGAAGGAGTTTTAGATTAGATAACATAAAAAATGCGATGGTTGTAGTTTTTAAATTTTATAATTACGTTTTATGTATTTTTTAAAGTTGAATAAAAAAAATTACCTTCACCCTTAACAATCATGTTAGGATTTTTTGCAAATCGTAAAATTCAAGGTTAAAAATAGCGAAAAATATGATACTATAAAATAGATGAAGAATTTTTTATTCAGTTTAATTTGATTTAATTCGATAATTTATTCAATTTTTTGGCTTATACTGAGTTTCTTACAGCTAAACAGCTCACAGGTCCGATGAGGTTGGGAAGGGAATGGGGATCAATTTTACCTTTGAGCTTTTTAACTTTCGAATTTGCGATTTGAGAAAAATCCTGACGTGATGGTTTAAAATGAAGGTCATTTTCGGATTCAGCGCTAAAAAATACATTAAAATCGATTTTCAAAAGTTAAAAAACATGGCATAACCCAAAATTTGAAAGACAGTGTAATCTAACAACATTTGAAAATGTGTATAATTTTGTAAAGAACTGAGGCTCTTGTTTTCATTCTTTTATTTAACAAGAACTCTGTTATTTTTATCCTCTTATATGATCAGTACAATTTGTATATTAGCAGTAATATATCAGAAGATTATAGATTCAACATTTATATTAGATTGCAATGTTAAGTTTGCACTCAACTATTTTTTGGTTATATCTGACAATTATTTATATTTCTATTACATTTGTGAATGACCTCTATTTCACAGCAAAATATACACTCCAACTTTAAACAGCTATAACTCGGTCAGTTTTAATCGTAGAGGAAATCTGTCGAGTATGCATTATTATATCGGCCCATTTAGCCGCTATAACACGGAAAGTAAGCTTTCCGTGAGTTTCGGAAAACTGAAGTTAAACTAAGATTAATCGATTTTTCATTGCATTAACGATCTAACTATTAACACAAAGAGTGATAACTTGATTTAACCCAACGACTACAATTATTTGAAGACGAAATCGCGTTTTGATTTTTCCCTATACTTATTACATTAAAGCAGTACGTAGTACTGCGCGATTTGCAGGTTCCTATGCAAATTTCACTCACTGCATACCGAATGGTAGACAAAAAATGACGTAAGCTCTTCATTGCTGAATAAAAGTGACTTACACAAGACGTATTTAGTTGATTCGTCCATGCTTGAAGTTAAAATGTACACCTCGGAACAGTTCGTAGAAATTATATTACTTTATGGCCAGTATAATCGGAATGGACGAGGAGCTGCAAGGCAATACGCATTTAAAAAATATATATAATAGCGCAAAGTGTATAACGTTTCCGGAGTGAACTCATTCGGAACTTGGTGATCTTTCGTTAAAATCAGCCATTTTATTTCGGCCATGTTAAGATTAAGCATTCCGATGCCGTGTTATAAGTCGAACAACTGCCTTATTTAATCTACGTTGTATAATATCTATCCTATTTCAGTGTTTTTAAAACCTTCAAAAACTATAAAATCATCATATATATTCAAATGCAAAAATAAAATTTTACCTAGACCCATTTCGGGACATCTGCACGTGCATCAACCCTGTTCAATTTAGAGGTAGTGTGAACGTGTTCTCGGTGGCTGGGCGGTCTAAAGCAGAAGTTTAAAGCGCCGATATTCTGTAGTGGATAGCAGGTTCGAACCCAACACCCGACAAAATGAGTTCTGTAATATTTTTCGCGATAAGTTATTTCAATAATGACATATTTTACTAGGAGGAGAAGTTATATGATTTTTATTTTATTATTATTATTATATGAATGCTTTATAATTAAATAAAATTTAACGCTGAGCAATATTTGAAATAATAATAATAATAATAATTTTATATTTAAAATATTTAAGCTAAAATATTTTTAACGTAATTATCAATTTAATAAATTGAGCTGATCTACAATTTTTGTTATATCTTCTGACAATTATCAAGAATATATGTGTGTGTCTGTGAGAAAGAAAAGCTTGCCTTTCTTTTCCTCAAACAAAGAAAACGGGGAAAAATATTCATATAAGAACTATTAAAAAATTACCTTGATATCCATTGTTTAATATTTTAAAATGTATAAAAATGTAAAATAAAATCCAAGCATTAAAAATTATATGCTGCACCAAGTTTCAAATTTGGGCTTTTAGAGAATGAGACTGATAAAAATAAAATTCATGGCAGCTTTTAATGTTCATGTAGTTAAAAAATCATAAAAAATAAATAATAATAAATACTGTTATTTTTTCGAAAAAATGAGACCGTAGTAAATAAAAATAAATGCTCTGCCCATTACTGTTAGTTAAATTTCTGGTAAAAAGAAGAATAATTGG